>QTSX02000714.1:702188-752283 GCA_014839935.2 Entomophthora muscae
ACCTCAAATATTTTTTATAAAGATTTTCTGTTGTGTCCTCCTGGATGTTTTCCCCAGGAGCCAAACACAAAAAATGTTGCTCACTACATGGGCTGCAAGCTCCTTGATTACTCTGTTCCCCTGCATTTTCTCTGTTCCTTCTCCTTTTGTCTCTGAAGTACCCAAGCAACCCAAAGTCTCTAGTCCTCCGCTTGAGGAAGATATCACCAATTCCCCCTCTACTCCAATGGTGATGGTGTTATCTCCTGGGCCTGTGTGGGCGTCTCTCCAGCTTTCTCTCTCAATTATGAGCAATCTTGCAATGCCACATGCTATCTCCTGCACACAGGCACTGTGGAAATGCATACCATTCCTGGCCTCTGCCCCAGCTATGCCTCTGAAGATCTGTATTCCTTCCTACCGGACTTTGGTCTCCTCCTGCTCTAATGGAGTCCATGGAAACTATTGGCGTGTTAGTCAACCAATTTATCCAGCCCGCTTTGGTTCATCACCAGTTGGCATTAGGATCACAGAATCAACTCCTGACTGCCGTGGCCACCATTGTCTCTAATAACCATGCACAGAACATGGCCTATCAGGAGTGGACCTATAGCCTCTTTGCCTGTATTTTCAATAGCCAACATGATTTTTTGGCCTCACAGAAATACTTAACCTTGTCCTTGAACTCACTTTGCTCCTTGCTCCATGGGCACATCAAAGACCAACTATGCAAACTAGATTATCATCAAGCTACATGGCAAGGGCAAATAAAAACAATGCTCTTGAAATGCTGTCAGGATTTTGAGACCTTGGTTAACGAGCTCAACCAATTCTGGGAACATGTCAATTCTCAACTTGAGTTGGTTGGAGCACACATTGATAATTGGGGCCAACATCTGCACCAACTATATGGTTTGGTAAAGCTGCGCTAGGTAACATTCTGTGTCAGGTTCAGAACTACATTGATGGCAGGGTAGCCTCAATCAAAGCAACTCATCATGCTTCTTCTGCTGAGATCCCATCTGCCTTTGAGACAAAATTATGGGAAGCCATAGCTGAGCTCAAGGCCACTACCAGATGCCAAACCTCTGCTCAAAATCTTCCACCAGCAGAACCTATGCCTGATCCTTGCATTGCTTCATTTACAGACCAAGTAGCCACACTGTGTGGTGAGATCATTATTTGCATCAACACCTCTCCAATAAAGACAATTTATCCTCTGAACCTGGTGAGGAAGGAGAGGCAGAAGTTGCTGTTGTCCCTGTTCATACAGACCACAGATGCTGCCCTGGTTTGGAGGGGCAACCCTGCATCAATTGTGATCTTGCCTTAGACAACTTTGTGGTGGTGACTAATGACGTTGCAGACAGGCAGGCAGGATGCTTTGGAAAGAGAGGTGAAGAACCTTGCCCACTTAACTGAGACTACAAATGAACGGGTTGCCCCTTTGACAGTACATAATACCTCTTTAGTCACTTGTGCCAATGGGATTGCGGGAACTTTGGTAGTACAACATACACAGATTGATGAATTTGGAACTGTTGCCACTATTGTCAGGGATATCAGTGAAAACAACAACTTTACTCTAGACACCCTGGAGGAGAGCCTTCAACTTCTCTGGGATAGTGTAATACCCAATTATTAAGGGTAAAACTTTAGAAACATAAGATGGCAGGTTAGGCAGCTCAAAGCTGTTCAAGGCGTAGACAATTGGATTGAAGTTTACTGCCTGACGGAAGGCTTTGGTAAGGATGTTGCATTGTCTAAGGCTGTTGACAAGGTACAGTAGCGTAACTGCAGGGATCAAATCATTAGACAAGTTGAAATTTGGGCAAAATGACGCCAGAGGTGTCCACAGGTTCAAATCTATTGAGTTAAGGTGAGTTGGCTCATTGTACAATATCCCTTTTGATCCCTGTAGTTCAGGACCAAACTGAGCATTAGTTGTATAGTGGCCCCCTATCCCAAGGTAAGCTTTCAAGACAGCTGTGAAGATGATGTAGTTCATCTTCTGACTTGGGGAGGGGTAATGGGTTTAGTAAGGTTACTTGCTTAGCCTGGGTAAAGGATTGATTAATGTAACAATATTGAGGAGGATATTCACTCAATGATAGCACAAACTATCATTGAGGGGTTTGTCTTTATTTATACTAGTGGACCTGAAAGGCATAATTATGGGAAGGCATAGCATTGGGGAACCAAGAGTCTGAGTTGCATATGTTATTCCCCTTTATTGATTGGCTTGGGTGGCTGGCAATTTAGAAGGTTTGGCTGGATCCAAGTTTGCATTGGCATAGTGCAAGTTTAGTCTTCTTCATGCATCCAAATTCATTTACTGAATTTGGTGCATGATTTCCATTGTTGGATAGCCTGTCAGTCCATTTCCCATTTGGTAGGCTTCCAAATTGGGCAGCAGTTCCTCCCAAGTTTGGCTTTGGGAAAATTGCCTTTCCTGATTTCTTGATCTGGCTATTTCCCAAAGGAGGGGATGGGGACTGGCCTGCCAGCATGGGAGGGCAAAGGCTGGCAGGCTGGCTTATGGGTGCCTGGTTTGAGGATGGCTTGCAGGTGGGGCTGGCAAGAGTGGTGGGCGTCTGTGCAGTGGCAGTGGGCACCTGCTTAATTGCAGTGAGCGTCTGCATGTTGGCAACAGGAAACAGCTTGGTGGTGGCAGGCTTCTGTGTGGTGGTAGTGTGTGTCTGCTTGGCAGCAGCAGGGGCCTTCATGGTGGAAGTGAACGTCTGCTTGGTGGCGGCAGGTGCCTGTATGTTGACAGCAGACAACGGCTTGGTTGTGACAGGCTTCCACATGGCGGTGGCAGGGACCCGCACGGTGGCAGTGGGCATCTTCTTGGTGGCGGTGGGGGTCTGCTTGGCGGCAGGGGACGTCTTCTTGGTGGCAGCAGGTGACAGCTTAGTTGCAACAGGCTTCCGTATGGTGGCGGCATGTATCTTCTTGGTAGCAGCAGGGGGGCGCGCGGTGGCAGTGGTTGTCTGCTTGGTGGCAGCAGGTGCCTGCATGTTGACAGCAGGTGACAGCTGGGTTGTGGCGGGATTCTGCATGGTGGCAGTGTGTATCTGCTTTATGGCAGCAGATGTCTGCACGTTGGTGGTGGACATCTGCTTGGTGGCAGCGGGCGCCTTCACATTGGTAGTGGGTGACAGTTTATTGATTACACAACTGTAAGTGTCAGGAATATTCCTGAAAGCTAGACAACTAGCTGCAGAGTCTGAGTTTGAGGGAAATCCCAACATTAATGTTCTCAATCAGGGTGACAACAGCCAATCTACATCATTGTTCATTGACCCCAGTTATAAGCCCTCATTCAAATAAATATTTGATCCTAAGACTTCTACCATTTCTGCCTTTCTGAAAATCTACAAAACTGAAATGTGTAGGGCTAATGACAAGCTTAAAAAAGAGCATATTCTTACCTATCTGCATCCCACTTGTCAAGAAGTTGTAGTCCACAAACTCCCATCCATTGTCACTTGGGAGGATATGAAATGCCCTCTTATTGAGGAATTTGGAGGAGACCTCAGCTTGGAAGTCAAGAAAGATGCATTTATGCATATTGCTTTCAAACCCAAGGAAACCCTGGCTGAGTTTGCAGATTGCTTCTACATTGAAGGCCAACAGTTAATCACTAGTTGACAGTTAACTCCCCGGAAGCTTACACAGCTTGTTCAAATGCTTTGAAAATGAACCAGCTTCTGTGCCTACACTTTAAGGCACATAAGGATTTGCTCACTTCCATGAAGAGTATTAACACGCTCTTGCAAGACATGCATTTGACCCACAGGGTACTGTGGTTTGTGAAAATAAATCCTGTAACACTGGAACCACCTCCTGTACTCCGTGTAATATGACTCTTGGCTCAAGTGGACATTCTAAGAGACAATGATCTCATAAATGTGGTCAAATAGGGCACCACTTGCTTACCTGCATTAACCTTTGGGTAGAAGGTTTCAACCCAAAGGAACAGGTGGGAAAAGAGAGTTCAGCTTAAAGATGGTGATACTCTCTGCTGATCAATCTCCCCTGTCTCATACTGATCCTCCCTCTGACAAAGAATCTCTCCCTTTGTCTGGGCCTACTATCATTCACCTGTTCCACAATCTGTAAAGCAATTCTGATCCTGAAGATTCTAATTGGAATGAATCAGATAGTTATGGCTACTCTGTGTTAGCTGTCCCTGAGACTTTATCAGTTCCCTACAAACTTTGCTCATGGAAAACCATAACTACAGCTTGCCCATCTCCAAATGAAGCCAATGCTATGGTGGCTCACCCTTACCTGTCTCAAGCTCATTGACCCACTGTTCTAGTAGACTCCTAAGAAGAAAATAATGAGCTAGCTGACGCCCTCTTTCATAATGTGACTGTGTCCCTCCCGTTGCATACTGTGTATAAGGAAATTCCTGCCTTGAGATACATGTTAGCAAAATGAGGAGAATGAGTTAGAAGCAGAGCAAGACGTTCTGACTGTCTTAGCCCCCTTTGGGAAAGATACTACCTGTGTAGAGCTATCAATCCAGAAGGCTAAAATAAAGGCTATCCTGGACACAGGTTCTCCCAGTCAATGTTGTATCCTCCAAGTTGATGAAGAAGCTCAAGCTGGCTCCCAACCTCAACTACACTCAGTCATATGAAACAGCTAGTATGGCTCATAATTGGGCTATTGGTGCCTACTCTGTGCTGCCAATGAGATTTGGGAAGAATTGCATTGCATCTCCTGCTGTTTTTTTAGAGAACAAAATCTATGAACTCCTTGTTGGCACACAAGTTCCTCCACAGAATACAATGAAATAGTAAACCTTTAAGATGGGTACCTGTTTCTCTTAGGATACAAGGTCCCTTTAATTTTTGAAGAACCTACATGTCTCCCGGGCAAACACCTTAAGACTTGTGTGCTCAAGTATCCCACAGTTATCTTCTTTCTCAAGTACAGAACTCATTCATCCAATATGTGTTCCCCTCCTCCTTCTTGTCCTGTAGAGGAGGGTGTGTCTCTTCTTGCCCCTGTAGCTTTCACCATCCCTCCAGGCTCCCAAGTGATTATAGACTCTCATATATCTTAAAAACTTCCTGAAAAGTCATTCCTGGATCTCTACTCCCCTGAATCTCTAAGCTGCAGAGAGCCTCAATTATGCACAGGGATCTTAGATTGGACTCATAGGGAGCCTGTACAGCTGTTGCTGGCTAACATGACAGCTTTGCCTATGCAGGTATCTTGGGGCCAAGTCTGTAGGGCATGGCTGCATATTAGGAGAAGAACAGGTGGCGTCCCTCTACCCTTTTAGGACCTTCAGCAACTTTAACCTACCTGAAGAAGACCCTCAGGTTCTCTCCCTGTTCACCGCTGCCAACTTCCCACAATTGTCACCCATCCAACAAAAGGATGTACTGGAACTGCTCAATCAGTTTAACAATATCTTTGCCTCTGGACCTACAGACTATGGCCCAGCCAAGGGGGTCATTCATCAGATAGATACAGGTGATGCACCACCCTTTTGTGCCAAGCCTTACTGCCACAGTAGGGTGGAGGATGCCCAGGTTTCTGAGGAGCTTAAACAACTCTTGGATGCTGGTCTTTTGGCTCCCTCTCAGAGCCCTTGGGCCTTCCCCTTATTGATCCTCAAAAAGAAGGACAGAGGCCACCACATTGTGATGGATTACTGCTGCCTAAACTCACTCACAAAAAAGGACTTGTACCCTTTGCCTAGGATTAATGATGCTCTCAGACAATTGGGAGGCTTGGATTTCTTCTCCACTATGGATTTAGCTTCTGGATACTGGAAGGTTCACTTGTTGCCAGAAGACTGGGAAAAGGCTGCCCTTATCACTTTGAGAATGCCTCTACAAACCCACTCAAATGCCCCAAGGACTCTACAATGCCCCAACTACATTTCAAAGAGCTATGGACTCTATTCTAAAAGACCTGAAGCTCTCCTGTGTCCTCGTATATCTTGATGGTATCACTGTGTTCAGCTCCACCTTTACCAATCATTTGGAGCCATCTCAAGGCTGTCTTCATCAAGATTCAAGAAACTGGCTTGAAGCTCAAACCCTCCAAGCACTCCTTCTTTAAAGAGCAACTCAAATTCTTGGGCTATGAGGTCACCCAGACTGGAATAAACCCCATGAATAATAAGGTGGAAGCCATTGAAAAGATATTGTCTCCCAGAAACCTACAGGAGGTCCAAGTATTTCTTGGTATGATGTGGTACTATTGAAAGTTAATCCCTGACTTTTTTGAACTGAGTAAACCCCTTGTCTCAGCTCCTTTGCAATATACCCTTTGAATGGACTGACAGCCAACAGCAATCCTTTGAAGCACTGAAGGCCAAGCTCAAAGAGGCTCCCATCCTAGTCTACCCTGATTATGATAAGGAGTTCATCTTGTACACTGACGCTAGTGGAGTAGCTGTGGGCGCCATCTTGGCCCAGCTTGACAACAAGGGTGTGGATTAATCCATGGCCTATTCTTTGCAAGTCCTCAAAAAACACAAGAAGAACTATAGCATCACCAAAAAGTAATGCCTAGCAGCTTTACATGCAGTGAAACAGTTCTGGCACTATATTTATGGGACTCAATTTATTTTAGTCACAGACCATTCATCCCTTAAGTAGCTACATCAATTAAAAAAGCCTGAAGGTCAATTAGCATGCTGGGCTTTGCACTTTAAAGGATAAAATTTCACTGTAGTACACCGTCCTGGTATGTAACATCAGAATGCTGATGGCCTGTCAAGAATGCCAATCCTAGCTATTCATCCCACTGGCGCTGATTGTCTATAAAAGTTAATAGGGTACTCTGACTCCTGGACCACTGAGCCAGAAGACATCTGCTTGTCACTACAGACCCTATCTAAGGATACTGTAATTCAGGATAGACAACTCTTCAAGAAGGTCAAAAATGCCTATCTGCCCTACATTTGCCCTAGTATAAGAATAGCCATTATCCTCCAAGCCTACATTGATACTGGACATGGGAGTATGGTAAAAACTTATGACTGGTTGTGCAAGAGCTTCTACTGGGAGAACATGCGCCTCTTAATCCCTGATGTCCTTGCCTCCTGTCATTCTTGTCATCTCCAACAACCTCTATCTTCTCAACATCAGTTCAAGATTATCCCCCCTAAGCATGCTTTCCACACTGTGAGTATTGATGCTATTGGGTCTCTCCCTTGTTCTAGGTCTGGGTGTTGTATCATCTTGGTAGCTGTAGACCATTTTAGTAAATGGGTTTAGGCCAGAGCTTACAGAGATATAACTGCCAAGACTACTGCAAATTTCTTGCTGCAAGATATCTTCTACCATTGAAATGGTTGTCCTCAAGTCCTACTGTCTGACAATGGCACCAACTTCAATGCTCACCCCATAACGTCTATTGTAGAAGCTATGGGCGTGAAGCCACAACTCCCTCAATCTTGGAACCCCTTTTGATTGAAGTTGACGTGTCTGCCAATCTTGAACCCCATATCAAGAACTTGACTAATTGCATCATTGATATTCAGGTAACAGCATACTCAACTGCCTATAAGGACAAGGCCTTAGAACTTTTGCCCTCCAATGCTTCCAGAGCCCCCCTCCCCAAATATCAGGTGGGGGACCTGGTTCTCTACTATCAGAACTGTACTGGGGGCAGAGCCTATAAGCTAGACTCTCTTTGTATTGGACCTTGTGAAGTCACCTTCAAGAAGGGCGTCAAGTATACAATTAAGCTGCTATTATCTGGCTGTCTCTTTGCCTGAGTTCATTTCAAATTCCTCTGCAAATATCACCTACCTGTGTTCAATCTTGAGAGGGAAGATGTTGGAAATTGCGCCATTAATGCTATTTCAATATGGCCTTCCAATAATTATATGTGTAAAGATTTGGTCAGTTTTGCCTTTGACTTCAGATATTCCTTGCCTTCTATAAATTGATCAACATCAATTTCCACCCATTCCAGATTGCTGTACCAGCCCTCAACTGATCCTGGTATGATTTCGACACAACATGGCTCCCTCTGCCACTCTGTTTACCTAATGAGTGATCATTGTCCCATGTCTACTATTTAAGTAGAATTATTTCTCCTAATAAAGACAAGTTTATCCTCATTTGTGTTGGCTTTAATATTCTTCAAGCCTTTTCCTTTCTTTTTTTCCAAAAGGAATTACTTCATCTTGTATTCCAGGAAATTAATGTATGTGCCCTTAATTTTGCTCTGAAGGTTTACCCAAGGCTAGCTTCAAACGTCAAATCTTTTTTATAAAGATTTCCTGCTGTTTCCTCCTGGATGTTGTCCCCAGGATCCAAACACAACACATCTGTCAATTCACATATTGTTCAGTCAATAAAGTCTTGATCCAACTAATCTTGACTCTTCTTGAAATTGCTTCTCCACTTCTTCAGATAAATTATGAGATTGCTAAAGTCCTCCCAATGAGAGTCCTTTGGGTATAAATGATTGGTTTGGTACTGCTGCTGCCATCCTTTGGGGACATAATTTTGTTAGGGACTAGAGCAGACTCTAGTTCATCTACTTCTCCCCAGAACTTGGATAAGTCTTGGTGCCACATGATACCTGTTTTATGGTATACAGCCGCTTCTTTATCCCACAATCCTCTGGTTACAGAGAAACAACATATGTATATGGGGACTCCCAAGACCCAAACTCCCACAATATTCCATCCATTGGGATCAGCCTTCCTTCTAAGTTACCTAGGAGCTTACCTCTTCTTTGGTATTTTTAATCCCTCTTGGTGAGATATTGTCTTCTTGGGGAGATCTTCCATATGGGAATGGTCTCTTTTCTGGTAGGCACATTGGGTACAGGTCTCAATCTCTCTACAATCATGCACCATATTGGTAGCATGGCTTCTATCAGATGAGTTCCTACTATACCTGAAAACATGCCTGCTGCTAGCCAGCCAACCCTCCACAAGCCCCAAAGATCCAGCCAATCACATTCAGAGCCCCAGAGGAGCCAATCAAAGCAGAGGCCCCAATGTACAAGGGGAAAACCAATGACCAACCCCAAAATGGGGGACCATGCAGGTCCCAACCCAGAGTGTCAGGAAGCCAGGCGTAGGTAGAGGCTTTGGGCAACTTGGGACAGGGTACTTCCAGGTCAGTGGGTAATGCCCACCATAGAATAAGTGCCAACTTGATAACGTAAGATAGAGACTGCCTGAGTTTGGACCAGGGACCAGAGTTGGGCATCATGGAGTCTACCAAACCTGTCATAGTAATATAGAGTATTCCAAATAGTTGGGTGGACGTGGTATTGGTGGCAGAAGCAGGTTCCATTGGGTGGTTGGGTTGTGGGGTCAGAGGAGGGGTCATAGGGACCAGGGGGCAGATAATTGTACTTGTCTTTGAACAATCTTGGCGGCCTCACAGACCACTTTTCTTTACAGCCTATAGTTTTGGTCTCTCTAGTGCTTTCCAGGGGGTTGGCAATTAGTATTTTCTCCGAGTTGAAATCAGAGTAGGCAAGGTTTTGTTGATATTTGGTAAAATTCACTGGTACAAAGGGTGCTCCAGGGGGACAGTATAGTACCTGATGTGGGTTGGCAGGTTGGTCTCTAGAGCAAGTGGGTGCCTTGTTGTCTACTTGACTAGAGTTGAGATTAAAGATCACTAAAACTAAATAGGGTAGGATTTTCTGGAACCAAAGGTTCATAAATATTTTATTATCAAAAATAACAATATGATCATCCCCATACCATCAGGTTTTTATGCCATATAATTTTGCTTCTTCAATTTTTGCAGACTTCAGGTCCATGGGCATTTTTCTGGAAGGGTGTGGACCTTGGGGCAGGGGTTTGATGGAAGCAGATCCTGGTTTGGCTGGTTCTGGTGAACAGAAGTGACAATGTTTTGTTCTACTGCTACTGTTCACTACATCCCCTGATGTCAGGAATTCCTTTCCTGACTCCCTTTTAATTATGGATGATTGTTTGGTGGATATCAAGACAAAGGCACAAAACAACATCATTTTCAACTCTATGTGGCCTTTCAGACCTTCCTGTAACAAGAATCAAACCTGGGACTCTAGTTATGAAGATAATGTTAGCATGAAACCAGCCAACACACTTAGATTACCTATTTATTATCCGCCTATTCAATTGGATTTTGAATTCAAAAAGCACTTTGAAAGCAAAAAGGTTAATAATAGGATTGATAACAACACTTACCACTCTTGTTTTGATTGGCTGCATCAAGCCAGCCTTACAATTGCTGATCCGCTCTCTATGCTTTGGGACAAGGCTCTGTAAATTAAGATATGCAATCTTCAGGCCTCACACTGCTTAATTAGCTTTAACCTTGTAAGATCTTTGTGGCTTTTCTTATTCCATCAAATTTTTATGTCCATTATTAAGCAACAATGTATCCTCCACTTGAAACAGGTATGCTTTAAAATGATATACACTTGAAAATCCTCTTTCATTTCCCAAAAATCCACTCAAATATTTCAGCCTTGATTTTAAGGCTATTTAAGTGCCCAATTCTTATTCATTTCAATTGTTCCAACAATAAAGAATATTTCCTACCCTATCTTGCCAAATCTATTTCTTAGTAACTCCATTTGAAGCCATGAAGGGAATTTATTTCCTGTTATAGTTTCTAGTCTCCCTGTTTGCAACCGTAAAAGGTCTTGAGAATCCTACACCCACCATCAACTGGCAAAACTCCTCTCCCAACAATGCCCATCAGAAGGAGTTCTTGGCCAATGGATGATTCAAGTATTCCTCTTGTCATTGGGGAATAAATTTCCACTATGACCACCATTCTACTCCTCCACCTGCCAAACCCTCATTGGTACAGCCCCACGCATCATTCTATCTTTTGACGTACATGCTAGGATATTACCTTTTGGGTTGTTTTAGCTCTCTGATGAGAAGGTTTGCATACTTGGGGAATTTGGGCCATCTTGCAATGGTCACTGTGCCCA
Source organism: Entomophthora muscae (assembly GCA_014839935.2). Lineage (NCBI taxonomy): Eukaryota > Fungi > Entomophthoromycota > Entomophthoromycetes > Entomophthorales > Entomophthoraceae > Entomophthora > Entomophthora muscae. The sequence goes on from QTSX02000714.1 coordinate 713,112, forward strand.
TTGGTTCAGTCATTGCAGGGCTTAACTTAGGGGCCTTGACTCACCAAATTGGGGGCTTTTTCCCCTTAAAGTGGGTCCCTGACACCTGAGCTGGCCAATTGTATTGCCCATTCTGGACTGGAGACTGGCGGCAGCTGGTTCTCATTAGTGGGGCCAGTATCAGGACTTATCTTAACCTCTTTTAGGCAAGCTACAACCTCTGCGTAGGTCTGGGTCCTTGGTGACACAAGGCTGATAGCAATCTGATGTACATTAAGGAATCTTCCTTATTAAGCCAGCAGGTTGTGGGGGAATTTACTAACTTGAGTCTGTAATCCAGCGGGTTGGCGGGTTTCTGTCCATCATGGTTGATGCAAGTCATCTTTAGAGGGCCAGGGTTTGATTCCAGGGCTTTCAATACAAGTATTGAAATATCATTCTTGACACAGAGTCAAACTTCCCAAGAACAGTTAAACTTAGACTTAATAAAAGGCCTTGTGACCATGTTTTCCCAGACAACTATTCTAAAATCATGATTGACTACCCTCAAGAAAAGAAAGCCCTGAGGTTGAAGTTCAAAATTAGAGTCATACCTGACCTTGACTCTGGGTGAGACCCAAGTGTTGGTTGAAGAGTTAAAGTTTAACCTGCTTTAAATTTCAAGCATCTACAAGCACAGTATAGACTCTTGGGGTTCCCATCCTGGTGTTTTCACTCCTGTTTATAAACACTTTCATCCTGAATACACTATAGATAAAGGAACTTCTCAGTGATAGATTGTGCTATCATTGAGAGAATCAACCCCATAGCCATACCTTTCCTTATTCCAACTTATGAGCAGACTAGACCCAAACCAATCCTACTCTCAACCCCAATCTTGAAAGATTAGCCACTTCATCTTCACAGCTGTGATGACAGCCTGTTTAGAAATCAGAGGCTACAAACAAGGTTCCCCAGTGCTTGAGTCCATGTCACAAGGAGCTGAAGAGATGCACTTTGAAGATCCAGCACAACTAATATCCTTGTATGCAGCACCTTGGCCTCCTTGGGGTTTGTCCTGGTCCACCGCGTCCTTGGCCCTGGCCTGCTTTGCTGCAGCTTTGGTTGCTACAACACCTGCACCAAGGTCATTTATGGTTGATGGCTGTGTATCTCACTGTGAAAGGATTAAAGCTGTTCAACCCCATACCATGCCTGGTCAGGATGATACCAGCAAATCTTGGCCATTGCAAAGAGGAGAGGAGCTAAGAATTTATAGATCTGATACAGGAATCAAAGGGTTAGTCTTCCAGTAGATCTTCCAATAAAGGCTCTGGTACCGTGAGTTAAAAAGTGAGCTTATAGCCAAGCCCTTTATTAACCATGGTTGCCTTCACTGTAGTCAATAGCCTTTAAAATGCTTTGGTAGCCTCAGGGGAATCTTTCTGGGATAGTGGGATAGATCTGATAGTGGAATTCTGGACAGATAGATGAAACTCTAGGTGGGAGATGATAAGCCATGATATAATCCATGCTGGTAGGGATGTGATGGTGCTCCTTTCAGACCAATTTCAGGCCCCTTCCCCCTCATCTTCTTGCTTTGACAGGATCTTTCAGGGTAGATAGATGGGACAGAAAAGATGTTATGCTCAGTAAAATATGAGATATATTCCTATCTGGAAGAGCTGAGCCCTATGATTTATGCTTGGGTATCTAAGCTTTTCCTCTGATAATATGAGATTTTATGCTATAGTTTTATTCTAAGCTTCAGTTTGATTGGTTCTTACACTTTTATTGAGTTTTTAACTTATATCAAAGTAGAGCTTGTAACTGTATTAGGACAGTAAAACAGCTGTGAGCTTTTATTTCTTTGGTGACCTCTGTTATATTTTTTTGATGACACCTTAATAGTAGAAAGCAAAGTTAAAAAAGATAGTGTGTACTGTTGAAATCACCATAAAAAGATACATGAATCAACTGTTGTGTTGCAATTGAAAAATGAGGTTTCAGTATTCGATTTGGGGAAGACAACAGTCTAATAGAAAGGACAGAAATAATAAGAATAATGTATTGTTTATTATAGAGCACTATGGTTAATATACTATATGGGGAAAGCCACCTGGCCACAAGGGGGTGGCATGGTGGCATTTTTCATGTAGGTTTTGGAGCCAATGAATAACTTGTGCAGGATCAGCATGTTGAATTGGTAGCGCTCCTAATTAGGAGAAAGTGCCCACAGTTTGAAATTGCCATCAGATTGATTAATGTTGTTATACATGTCAAGGGGAAACTCATCAAGATACCCTGTGTATCATAAGATACGTTGGAAGGCAAGTCTGAAAACTTTGTTGCAACACCCCCTTTGCCCCCTGTTTGTTGTCAGACACCGGGATCAGAGTCTGTGGAAGATCTGCACAAACAACCTTTGTGTGAGGATGGCATGACAAGGGCGCAAGCAATTGTGGTGAAGCTTTTTGGTGTTCCCTTGAGTGTCTTTGAGCTGATAGATATGGTTGTCATGGACCACGGCTATCTTGAAGGATCCCAAGTGGTTGGGTTCTAACTTGGCTGAATTGGGGTTGAGGGTGTAGATGGGATCACCTACGGCATACCTGGCCTCAAGGTGTTTTGTCCATCCCTCAATTTGCTTGTGTTTGATATCCTGGGCTTTGGCACGCCATTGGCTCAGGGAGGGAGTAGTCACAAGGGGGTTTCACGGAAACTGTGGATTATAATTTCCCTTGTTCTACTCCTGCTAACCCATCAGGCGTCCCAAAGGTCAGGGTATTGGTACTGAACCCAGTGCCCCTGTTGACTCTTGCTTGTAAAATGAGTAAGGTAGTGGTCAAGTGTTCAGTCCATGCAGTATTAGGGTGTTCTTGTGCAAGCTTGGCAATCAGTTGGACCAGGGAACCATTCAATTGTTCCACACTCTATTGGCTTGCGGATGATATGGGGCCGTGACTATTTGCTGAAGGGCATTTTTGGCGCAGTACACCTTCATGACATGCCCAACAAGTTTGGGGCCGCCATCTGTAATGAGGTTTTTGGATCTTCCAAAGCGGGCCACAAATCCCTTGCCAATGAAGCAGGTGATTGTGGTGGTGGTGTGATTAGTGGTCACCCATGCTACCGGCCAACGGGTGAAGTAGTCAATGGCTGTGATGATGTACTTTTTCCCAAGTCTGTTTTAGGGAGCATTCCAACAATGTTGAGGGCCCACTTCTCAAAGGGTTCCATGGCCTTAATGGGTAGGACAGACTTGTGGGGTGCAGGTTTAGACATGTTCTTTTTGCACAGCACACACGTTTTGAGGAGGTCCAATATGTCTTGGCACATATGCGGCCACCAAACCTTACATTTCATGATTTCAAATAGGTTACATCCTCTTATATGACCCAAGGTGTGGTGATAGTGCAGTATGGTGTTGCCTTGTTGTGTGGTGAGAATATAGGGTGTCTTTTCACCAGTCTCTGTTCAGCGGCAGATATTGCCAGCATTGGTGGTGAACTGGCTTTCACTGTCCTTTAGCTTGGATATGGTTATCAAATTAAGGCCTTCATAACAAGTTTCTTCAGGACAGAGGTAAAACATTGGTCAATATGGGCCCAAGCCATTGTCTCTGGTAATGGACACTACATAGAGTCTTGAGAGGGTGTCTGTTATGATGAATTCCTTCCCAGGCTTGTACTTGATGCATAGCTGATAGGCGCTCAACCCAGCCTTCTTGACAGCATGTCAAGTGGGACTGTGTGTTGAAGTATTGGAGTGGCTTGTGATCTTTCAGGATGCAGGAAGGAAATGAGGCCCCTTCCAGGTAACAGCATCACTTCTTGACGCAGTGCACAATTGCCACTAACTCTTTGTCATGGATTGGGTAACATTGTTCTGAGTCAGCAAGCTTCCTGGACTCATATGCCACAGTGTCAGGGATCCACTCTCGGGCAGCTGGCCCGCCAGTTTTGGGAGTAACTTGGGCTGGGTTTTTTGCAGGCAGGGCCCACCATAAGAGAGGAGCTAACTTTAGAAGATAAGAAGAAGACTTCCCCACCCAAGACCACAGCCCGGCAGCCAGAACAAGGGTGTCCACCACCCCTGTGAGGGTGATGTACACTATTCCAAAAAGCTTACTGGTATAGTTGGTTGGGAGGTCAGGGGAGGAGGCTGGCATTGGTTTGGGTGTTAAGGGCGGTTTCATATAGATGTTGTAGGCTGGGAGATAGTTGAATTTTCCTCTAAACAGTTTGGGGGTAGAGAATATCCACAGGCCTTGGCAATTGTATCTGATGGCGGATTGGATGTGGGCTAACGGGTCAAGTTCAATGATCTTCTCTGGTGTATAATCTTTATATTTGGACTTTAATGGATATTCAGTAAAATTAACGGGCCCAAAGGGGACACCAGGTGGACAGAAAACTTCAGGAAAAGGGGCAGGAGGGCCAGGAGATCTCAAACTGAACTGATAGACGGCAAATACAAAATATGGCAGTAGCTGTATAAGCCAAAGTAACATAACCTTTATTCAAAAATGGCAATAAGTTTGGAGCGCGGGGTCCTTTGGTCTATATAGAACCCCACCTCCAAACTTAACATTTTCCATAGGGGGTTTATCAGGGCATTGGGGAAAGCTGGGCTGGGGAAATTGGGTACTCGGGTCTAAAGGCAGCAAAATGGCACTTGGCCCGGGAGTTCTTTCATTGGTCAAGAATCTCAATTTGGCTACCTGATTATCTTGCTTTAGTGTCATGTTCATGGGGTCAGGCCGCGGGCCCGTGCCTCTTTCCTGGGTTGGCTCTTGATTGGTTACTTGAGAGGACTTCAAACTCATGAAATTCACATAGGCATCATCTCTGCCTCCATTAGGAAATTTGAGAGGCTCCTCCTTGGGCGCCATCATAGTAGAGCTAGTGCTGGTGTTCTGGCTTTGGGGCTTAGCAGGAGCCTCAGCTTGCAGGGGCTCAATCCCAAAAAAACATGGGCGGGCAACCCCGCGGTCCACAGACCTTGCGGCCCGGGGGATCCAGGGTCGGGGTTCAAATCCTGCTCCTGGGCCTGGGCTTCCAGAGGGAAAGAATTGTCAATCTTGACACACGGGGAGGAAGACACCCTTGTCAGTTTCCACCCGTAACACGCCCCTATGGCTCTGTCAGAGGCATCAGTCTCAAGTTTGTATTGACGGTTCTAATTGGGGAATTGCAATACAGGTGCAGTTGTAATTCACTGCTTTAACATCTCAAAGGCTCGATCTCTGGTAAGAGTCCAATGGAAGCGCTGTTTAGTGTTCAGGAGCTCTGTGAGAGGTGCAATAAGTTCTCCACAATTGGGGATGAACTTGTGCACGTAGGCAACCATGACTAAGAATGTACGCACCTGGCCCACATTTGTGGGAGGTGGCATTCTTGTGATTGCCTTGATTTTGGCAGGGTTGGATTTTATCCCTTGGGTAGAAAAGGTGTGCCCAAGGAATAATAGCTCTAACTTGAGAAACTTGCATTTGGAGGGTTTAGCTTTTAGCTGGTTTTCCAAAGGGTGTCAAGGACAGCACAGAGGTGTTGGAGGTGCGTGGTTTGATCTTAACTGAAGACAATAATGTTGTCAAAGTATACAACAACACATGTCCCAATCAATTCCTTAAATGCTTTGTTCATTAACATGGTAAAGGTGAAAAGAGTGTTGGCCATTCCAAATTTCATGACCTGTCACTCAAACAACCTGTAGTGTGTGTAGAAGGCAGTTTTTGCCTCATCCCCTGGTGCAATGCAGACCTGGTTATAACCCGCGGTGAGATCAATCTTGCTAAAGACTTTTGCACCCACAAGTGTGTCAAAAAGGTTGTCAATCAACAGCAGGGGGTATTTATTCTTAAAGGTCACCTCATTTAGGGCGCATTAATCTGTGACCAGGCAAAGGGACTCACCCTTCTTGGCTATGAAGAAGACAGCAGCCCTGTATGGCAAAAGCAAGGGGCGGATAAAGCCCTTATTGGGTGTGTCTATGAGGTGCTGGAAGAGTGTCTCATCTTTTTTTGGTGTCAAGCAATAGAGGGGATGTGCTTTGGGAAGCAACCCTTGCAGTTGTACAGCATGCTGGATCTCTCAGGGATGAGGTAGTTGTTTGAGTGTCTCACTGAACACGTCCTTATACTCATCAAGGAGCGCAACAAGTGCTGGTGGAGACAGAGCAGTCAAGGGGAGGGCCGCAGGTGATTCCATGAAGATAACTTCAACTGAGCATTGATTGAAGTCTAGTTCCCCCCTTGAAATCATATGAGCCTGTTTCTGTTATTCAGACAAACACAGTATCATGGAGTAGCTTGCTCATTTCACAGGGTAAATCTGGAATCTCACCCCATTTCTGTTGAGGGTGATGACAGAGGTATCCCAATCAATGTAGGAACAGTTGTGCCAAAGCCAGTTGAGGCCAGAAATGACATTGTGACTGAGCCCTGCCATGATTGGCCCAGAGAGCTTAATCTGTATATTCCCCATTCTCACAGAGAAGGGTACTGTCTCATGGTTAGTTGCCACTCTACGGGAGTCAGCCACTTGTACTGCCTTGAGCCTGCTTGGGACTTGATCTAGTTGTTGAGCGTTGGCAAACACCTGGTCAACCATAGTGTGGTCGGCCCCAGTATCTACCAATAGTTTGTGGGTATTCCCACATAAATAAGAGGGGTAGGCCAAGTGAGCTACTTTATTTGAAGAGTGGCTTGCTTGGAGTATGGGGTTGTTGCTATGAACTTGGAAGACGTCGAGGGTCTCAACTTCATGAATATTGTAATCACAGGGGTTCTTTGCAAGGAGGGATTGAGAGTGATGGTCAAGTGGGGTTGTAGCACCTCTTGTAACTACAACCCCCAGGCTTTTCCTGGGTCCTCAATTTGTGCTAACTGGAGTTCTCCCTCAAAGAGACGCTTAACCCCATTTTCCTGCTGGCAGCAACCTACTTGATTGTGGGCACTGCCAGGTGCAGAACAAGGTTGGGGTGATGCGTCATTGGATCTGCAAAAGCCCATTGAAGCCTGGTTATTGGCCTCCACAATGGCCTTGCAGCAGTCATCAATAGAGGTGCAGCAACCTACGGGAACCCACTTAAAGATATGGGGGTTGAGCCCATTAATTATCAAGGTAAAGAGCATGGTGTTCCCATCAGTCACGGCTTCTGGGGCGGCGGCAAGGTATTCAGGGACAGACCCAGTCTGTTTAATTGCCAGGAGGGGAGTTCCTACTACAATGGGTGAAAAAATTTCACTGTAACAGGACTTTGGGGCATCCCTGAACAGCACCCAGGTAATCTCTATTTCTTGGCTGGCCCAGTTAGTGAACCAAACTGCCGCAGGTTCTGTAAGGCGGCCTGAAGCAGTGGCAACCCACATGGGCTCAGGTACTTGGCATATACAGAGGCGGGTTTTGGTGGAGTGAAGCCAACTGATAATGTCAGCTCTTTTGACACCTCCCGCAAAGGATCTGAGCTGGAGGTTGACCATGCGTTGAGAGAGGTTCAATTGAGGCAGAGTGACACTTGTGTTGCGCTGCCCAAGGTGGAGGCAGTTATACACGCGTGTAAGTACCAGTTGGTCTTGCTAAATAACATACCTGTTGGGGATGTTCCCCTTGGGGATTGGCAGAAATGTTTCTTGATGGGGAGTAGCCATACAGCCTGTACTCTGTCCTTTCTTGGGGGGATTTTCTCTTTAGTTAGGTTGTGAACCTACTGCTGCTACCACTGTTGCAACTGAACCAATGAGGATTCAGTATTTGATTTGGGGAAGACAACAGTCCAATAGAAAGGACAGAAATAATAAGAATGAGGTTTGTTTATTATAGGTACTATGGCTAATATAATATATGGGGAAAGCTACAGGCTACAAGGGGGTGGCATGTTCCATGTAGGGTTTGGAGCTGAGGAATAATTTGTGCAGGATCAGCAGGTTGAATTGGTAGCACTCTTAATTAGGAGAAAGTGCTCGCAGTTTGACATTGCCATCAGATTGGTTCATGTTGTTAGACACATCAAGGGGCAACTCATTGAGCTCCCCCTGTGTATCATAAGATATGTTGGCAGGCAAGTCTGTAAACTCGGTTGCAACAGTTGGGTGCCACTGAAAACAGGGACCAAATTTTCTGGGGTTCAGTATATTTGAGCCTTCTATCTGCATTCAGGTTGGATAAGTGTATGTGTTTATATTACTAAATTGATTATAAAGCTGAAAAACTATAGTGCTCTTTGAGGCAAATGGGATCTGCATATGGTGGAGCTATTTGGGGTAGTGCACTGAGGCTTCAGCATATAACCACTTGTTTGGTGAACCCCTTTGAATAGTGCAACAACTCAGGGTGGTGGGTCTGGTTCCTGCAGCCCTTGTCTATCGCTAGACTGATATCCTGAAGTTCTCTTGAAATAAGGAGGTAAAGCAATAACTCAAAGATAGTTGTATTGAGGCACTCTCTAACTTTCTCTTGGGCTCTTGTTTATCTGGGTAAGAAGCCAACAGTTCAGATGTGTGGCCTGTTGATCTACGGTTACTTTGGCAAGGCTTGATGGCAAGAGTTTTATCCACTTGGGCATCTTAGTTTGGCCGATATCATGTAAAGGTTTGTTGGGGTGAAATGGCTGATACAAAGGGAGAGATTCCCTTGATGAAGCCTAGTCAATTAGCTATCCATGTTGAGCATAGCTTCAGAAATCTATGGGATATATATTGGGCGTCTTCTGCCATGATAGATTGTTTTTGGGTCCCTCTGGTTGTAAGATAGTTGGGCTTGGTAACAAGGATAAGAATTTTATTCAAAATAGTGAATCATGCAGGGACAGTGTTTTCTTTGTAGTTTCTCTAACTGGTAGAAAGTATTGACTTCTAGGTTAGCTTTATTCCAAGTTATATTGTGTGGTATAGGCAACTTATCTATGTTACCACTGTTGTGAATATGCCTCTCAGAAGTATCTTAAATGTGAGAGGGGGATTAGAAGATGAGTTTGTTATTACTAAAGTGGGGCCATGTTTGATCCATGTAGACTGCGTGATATTTTGAAGGATCCCTGGAAGGATCCTGGAAGGACCTCTGGAAGGATCCTCTGGGGCCGGGGCCGGGGCCGGGCCTGGAAGGATCCCTTTGGAAGCTAAGGGTGTTTTATAATGAGTTGAGCTTGGATGATGCTTTGGAATTGTGCTCAGGGAATGATTTCTTGAGCGGGAGTAATTGAAGATGTTATGGAAATTTGCATTTACTGTATTCCTTGGCTTTTAAGCCTCTTCCACTTTTCTTTGTTTTGTATACTTTAAAGAAATATATATAGAGAATCGGCTTGTGGGTATTAATAAGGTTACTGAAATTTCAGTATATAGAATTTTCATATCGTTGAGGTTTGACTAACAGATCTTAAGTTTCTATAACTGCCCTTTTGATCTTTCTGTTCTGATAACTAGTCCAGGATGCCTATTCTATATTAATTGGATTTTAAACTTTAAGTGTTAGCACAGAAAGTGAGCAAAGCGCTATATCCATTTTGATGGTTTCTGGTTGGGTTTGCAAGTGTGCCATCAGTCTAAGTTTGTATGGGCAGCTGTAAGGCTATACAATTGAGTTTAGCAACTCAAGTCAAAGTTTAATCATTTACATATATTACCCTAATCTAGAGACAGATGAGGCTCTAGAGTATTCAATAATCATATTGTGACGGGATGGGATAAATGGTGTGAGGGTTTCAACTTCAAACTCAGGGATAGATGCAATGCTAATGTTAAGCTCGCCGTTGGGATACACGCTATGGTCAGGCCACACGGCAAGCTGCATGCTAGGGGATTCAGGTAAACTTGCAATCTGGACTGGTGAAATATGAGGAGAGACATTCTCATCAGGGAGCCTGTTGGCGGCCAAAGACCGGCAGGACTCTTCATGGTCGATTTCCATGCTATCAGGATCAGGAGCAGCGTTATTGGGCATGGGGATCAGCTTTGAAGAATAATCACAGTAGTCAGAGATACGACTAGCTAAAGTATCTACACGAGCTAACAGCCCACCATATCTAAGCTCTAGAACCTCCCATCCGAAAGGCTTGTTATTTCCATACCATAGGCTGCGATGATAGTTCCATAGCAGGACTAGGGCTGAACGTAGCTCGCCAATACGCTGGCCCGCAAATCGACGGAGCTCTTGGCGCTGACCACGACGATACAGCTCAACCAGCATGCTGCGTAAGTTTACCTTGAGCGAGAGAACTTTTGCCAAGTAAAAAGGCAGACGCAAGTGGTGATCGAGAGGATAGAGAGCACCCGCAGCTGCAATGCTTTTAGACAAGTAGGAATGCAGTTGAGCGTAGTGCATTTCAAGATCCAGCTCAGCGTAGGATGGGGAAAATATAGCATAGAAAGGATCTAACTTTTAACCACAGCATAAGTAGACCGTTACCTTCCCAGAGGAGATGCTTGCTAGTATTTGGTGGAAATTGAACAGGCGGCAAATCAACCTGGACTGTGGAGAGATCCTTGAATTCATTGTCAAACGGAAGCTCATCTAGTTGACTGGCCTTGTACTGATGGATTAGCTAGACTTATTACATCGGCTTACCCATGTGCGAAGGCTACCACCACAAACACCAGCTAACTGGTTAGAACAATAAAAAAACTCAATTACCAAAATGGGCTTCCAAGGTATCAACGGAGACCTCCGTTTCGGGGCTGTAGGCTTGGATGGAGGTGTACATCATAATGGGAAGAGAGCTGAAGTAGTCGCACTCGGATCCTTCATCTCCCCAAAGAGTCAGCATAAAGTTACGAACGCCATCCACAGGATCTTTGCTAGCTTGGAGACATGCTTGAACAGCCTTGATGCTAAATTGCATGGCGCACCAAAAGCGGCTCCATGTCCATGCACCAGCTGCCATCCATGGGCTAGCACAGCCTAGCTCGCGATGGTTACGGAACTTTTGAATATAGATGTCAGGGCTAGTGTGGTAATAGTCCCAGAACACCAGTTCCAACTCGTCGTTGTTCCCAGGATCAAGATTGATTGCGGCAGGACGACTGTTTTCATCGTAATAGCTGGCCAATGACATGTTTTTGGCGCCCAGACAGAAGAGCATATCCGACCAAATCATAGGCTTCAACTGGTGCTTCTGGCATAATTCTTTGAGTTGGGCCAAGTGGTCAACAAAGATCTTCGTGTTGTCCTCTTGGCCAAAAAACTGGCGAAACCGGCCTTCGCCTAAGCCATAGGCCTATTGTGAGTGAATACTCTCCTCCTTACCTCGTCCATGCCCAAGTGGATTCTTTTAGACCGCAATGGTTGAGATGAAGCAACAAGCATCTTCTCAATGAAGTCGTAAGTCTCATTAAACCTTGTCAGCAGGACCTCATTTGTATCCTTTAGATTGTTATAATGTGGCCACTGAAGGATCTGTCCCAAGTGACCCAGCGTCTGAATACAGGGCACCACCTCTATTCCCCTAAACGTCAGCTATCGTTTTCGTTAAAGCTTACAGATCAAAGGCATAGTCGTCGATTGTAGTGAGATCAACTTGAGTATATCCACCTGTTAGAGTTAGTGATGCACAGAAGTAAACGGTATTACCTCGGCAGAAGCCGAAAAAGGGTTCTCCTTTAATCTTTTGGCTTTAGAAAATAGCTTGTGGGTAGTGTACCTCATAAGTGTCCTCGGTATAAAGTTGTAGCATGTTATAGCCCATCAAAGCTGAAAAGCGGATCAGCTTGAATAAGGTTGGTACTGATGTCACAGCATTGCGAGAACAGTCGATCATCAAACTGCTTTTGTTAGCCACAAAGTACAAGCAGAGGTTACCAAAGGGTTTCGAATTGGGCCTTTTTCGAAAAATTCAACATTTCCTCAAAAGTCTTTTCTGTTAAATCTACGGGAAGCATCTTTCTTGTCTCAAAAGCGAGTCCAAGTAAAATACCAAAGGCTTTGAAGGCTATGAAAGGCGAATTAAGTAAACATCATACCTTGCCAAAAGGAGAATATACATTTATTACAAAAAAACTAAGTACATTAACTACAGCTAACTGGGGCTCATTTAAAACATCAGAGTTCTTAGGTAAACTTTGAGGGATAAAACCTCCCAATCGAAAAAAGGTTTGGAAAGAGATATATGGTTGTTACCTTCTATAGATCTATTGTATTCGATATAAACCTGAAGCTTGATTGTACTAGCAGTAGGGAAGTATTTGACAGATAAATTTCCTGGATCCATGCACGCATCGTGGTGAAAACTTATGTTTGGAAGTTAAATAGGGGTTCGAGGGCTTGAACTACTAAAAGGTAAACCTTTTAAATAAATTACCTAATGCACCATTCATAGGGGTATGCACTTCCTCTAAGATCTGGAGAGCCTTCGGGCTGGTCATAGATTTTTACATTTTTATGGGGAGCATATTTGGCTATTTCCCTTAAACCAGCTTGTAAATCTTTGGGGGTAGATTCGATATCAATGGAAATTTGAATTGGGCAAGGGTGGTTGTAGCAGTTTTCAAACTCAGGAAAGCTATCAGGAAGCTGGTTAGCCTTGATAGGAGGAAGGCTGGCGTGAGGACTTGACATAAGCTTGGAACAAAAACAAAGTGTAAATATTGGAGAAGAACTCAGCAAAGAAGCAGTGCATAATCAAATTGAGTATCTCACATGTTGCCATCTCACCTCCTCAACAAATATAAACATCCCACTCTGGCTTGAAATGAAATCATACTTCACTCTTCCCTATCTGCAATTTTCCCTATACAAATTCTGCATTTGCTCTGACAACTCCAACATATCCTTCATCACTGCCGCCGCTCTTTAAGAGCTCTAATAAAGTTCTATTTTAAATATATATATCCATCATCACTGGTTCCAACAAGATTTCATTTAAGCTTTTAAATTAATTCGAATCAACCATGAGATCAAATTGGATCCCGACTTTCCAAGTAACCCATCCAACGGGTTAATTCTCGAGCAGCTAATGACTGCTTTACACCAAATCCTCTCAGAGATGTCAAATGAAACCATTCACCAGATGCGCACCAATAAATGAATTCCGTAAGGAGTGGTTATGACGTCATGTGACGTTTCCCGACAGGCAATAAGCTCCATGAGTTAATCCAGATCAATTCAAATAAACTCATCTCATATTAGTATTTATACCTGATGCTGTGAAAATGGGGAGTACTGCAGGCAACACACCTGATTACTGTATAATAGGTGAAGCGGGCATGAATCCTTAGATACGCTATCTAGTATTTGAACCAAGAATTCCAATAAAAAGGCACCGACCGCTACAACCCAAGATATAAATCACTGGATGAGCAACAATCCAAAAAGGATTGGCAATGCACTTCTCCCCAGAAGTAAGCCTCCCTTACAACATTTCAACGATTGAGCATGAACCAATCCTAAGTTTGGTGATGGGCTTTGGAGATCAAGCATGTTAAAGCAAGCACTCACATCTAGGGCTGTGTCGGATTTCAAGAGAATCTTATCAAAGAAGATTACCTCAGAATCGTTTCCTTCCACACCCACAGAAGGGTGTGGTTGTTACGGATTTTTTTAAAATATTTTTTTTATTTTTTTCTCTCTATTTTTTAAATTTAAAAATATTAAATTAAAAATTAAAAATTCTGTTCAAAAAAATTATTATAATTATTTTATTAGATTTATCAAAAATCTGGAAAGCAGAAAGCCTTCTGAGACCTTTTTTTTAGAAATTTCAGATTCTCCCAATGTAGGGGAATCCGAAAAAAGATTATGGGGAAGGGAGGACGGGGCAATTACAGCATTAGCCGTAATTGTCCCTTTTTGGGCCAACACAGCCCTACTCACATCTGACACTGTCAGGGCCCAGAATGCCCTGGGCAATCAGCTGGCCTTCCTAGAGGCAAAAAAATCCACAGCTTGGGAACCTTTACTGAGTATCTTCCAGAGTGAGAAACCCCCTCTTTCAACTAAAAAATGGCCCAGAATTTGAGAGGCACACAAGCCTTGAATCCCTAGCTTTGATTCTATTATCAAATTTGGGCCTCTGTCAGGGATCCAGTCTTGGGTGGCTGGCCCGCCGTTTCCGGGGGTAACTTGGGCTAGGGTTTTTGTGGGCAGGGCCCACCACAAGAGAGGAGCTAACTTTAGAAGATAGGAAGCAGACTTTCCCACCCAAGACCACAGGCCGGTGGCTGGTACAATGGTGTCCACCACCCCTGTGAGGGTGATGTACACTATTCTGAAAAGCTTGCTGGTATGGTTGGTTGGAAGGTCGGGTGAAGAGGCTGGCATTGGTTTGGGTGTTACAGGCGGTTGCATATAAATATTGTAGGCCGGGAGATAATTGAATTTTCCTCTAAATAGTTTTGGGGTGGAGAATATCCACGGGCCTTGGCGGTTGTATCTAATAGCGGATTGAATGCGGGCTAGCGGGTCAAGTTTGAGGATTTTCTCTGGTGTATAATCCTTATATTCAGGCTTCAAGAGATAATCAGTGAAGTGAACAGGCCTGAAGGGTGCACCAGATGGACAGAAAACTGCGGGCAGGAGGGCCAGGAGATCTTGAACTGAATTGATAGACGGCAAATACAAAATATGACAATAGCTGTAAGATTCAAAGTAACATAACCTTTATTTAAAAAAGGCAATAAGGTTCAAGCGCAGAATCTATAGGCATATATAGCATTCCGCCTCCAAACTTAGTATTTTCTATCGGGGCTTTATCAAAATATCGGGAAAAGTGCGGGCGGGCAGCCAGAGGGCCCGGGTGTGGGAGCAGCAAAATGGCACCTCGGCTGGGTGTTCTCTCATTGGTCAGAACGTCCAATTTGGTCACTCAATTTTCTTGATTCTTTGCTGTGGTCACGGGGTCGGGCCCAAAGCCTGGGTTTATCTTTGGCAGTAGGGTTTGATTGGTTACTTGAGAGGACTTCAAACTCATGAAATTCACAGAGGCGCCATCTCTGCTTCCATTAGGCAATTTGAAAGGCTCTTCTTTGGGCGCCACCATGGTTGAGCTGGTGCAGGTATTCTGGCTTTGGGACTTAGCGGGAGCCTCAGCTTGCAGGGGCTCAATCCCAAAAAATGGTGGTGAGCGGGCCCTTGGTCTATGGGCCCAGCAGCCTGCAGGAATGTAGGTTCAGGGTTCAAATCCCACCCTTGGGCCCGGGTTTCCTGGGGTAATGAATTGTTAATCCTGACAGCCTCTCAACTATCGGGAAATGATATATTGAGAGTGTGATTGTTTGATTGCGCAATTGAGCGCTCAATTGCTTGTGGTATCTATAAATAACTGTGGTACCTTGGCATGCTGCAGTTCAAGAAAGGTTCATGTTATACCAACCAATGAGCACCCACCTCCTGGCCCAAGTACGTAAATTCCAGTGAAAATCATAAGTTCAACTGAAATTGATGCCATCAATTCTCTGGTGGCACAAAAGACCACTAAATTACCAGTAAGTATAAGTAGTGAGAAAGAGAAGCCCTTCTCACTATTGACATCTTAATAAAACGAGTTTATGCCCAGAAATCATTATCTTATTGCAGGAACTATCCTTTTTTATACCAATATAACTATTTTGTTTGCATTTATTCAGGAATTCACAACACAATATAAACTTGCCTATCCATATCCTCCTGGCTATACTCCTGCTACCTCAGTTGATCCACCCTGCGCTCTTGACTTGGAGTATTTCCACCCCCATCATCTGGATCTCCCACCTGATATGAAAGAGATTCCTACTGCTCTCCCTCTTGTCATGCCCTGCCCCAAAAGGCAGGCTTTTTAAATTTATCATATTTTTTTGTTTACAATTGATTTAATCTTTCAGTATTTTTTAATATTGAAATTTTGAATTGGGAGTTAATATTTAAGTATTTTAAAGTTAGTTACCTTGTTTTTACGCTATTTGTGTTTAAATTGTTGTTGTTATTGTTGTCACTCTGTCTTCCCTACTCTATCTTATTATATATTTCTACTGTAAAGTTAGAATATTTTCACCTCCCTTACCTTTTTGAAACTCCCGCTTACGTTGTTGCCGCTCTCCAGTTTTTCATGTTGCTGATCTGCAACTTCTGTTGGGCTTTGCAGTTTTCCTTTCTCCAGGTTCTTCCACAGGTTTCCTCCAGTTGCTCCTTTTCTTGGCTGTTTCCCTCCCTGCTGATCATTACAAACTGAGAAAAACAAGCCTATATAATAAAGAACTTGTGAAGAGTAGGCTTTAAGCCAAAATTCTAAGTGATTTCTACCCTTCAATCCTTTATCAAATTTAAAACTTGAGATCTTAATTTTTAGAGATTTATACATTTTTATTAAATTTGTTTTAAAGTTTAGCCTTTTCTTTTCTTGAACAAATGGAACTTGTAAAACAACAAGCCTTAGGCTTGTTGTATTCATTGTTTTCCCTTAGGGAATCTTTCAATAGCTATATGTACCAATTTGATGATGGAGAATATCTAAATATTGACATTCCCTTAGTTACAAATTTTTCAATATTGAACACCTTATTTGATCTTCTTTGCTTAGGGTTCTTAAACTCAGTCACTCCTTTTGTAACTCAGTATAGGTTTTTAGCAGGGTTCTGTAAGATTACTTTGCAGACAGTTCCAACCTTTTTATACCTTTTAAATCTGAATCCTAATGCCTTACACACACTAGTTTATAACCTTGCACCACTATGGGCAAGACCTTACACCTCTACCCAATGTGCCTCCTGCCCAGGACTTCAGTAAGTTGGGGTTTGTCTACATCACAGTATTGGGGCTGGCCACCCATGTTGTGCCTCATACTGGGATTTGGCACCCACTAGCTACTGCAGTTAACTACCTGGTGCAAATTGTGCGTATTGTGTACATGGCTTTTCAGGCCTGGCCTGCCTCCCCTGTGGGAGTCCAGTTGGACTCTGGTATGGGCTGTGACAGACACCATCTTTGCAGCTTGGTTCATGCTAGCTTTGTGCTACACTGCTCAGGCCAAGCAAACCTATACCATAGTCAGAAAATCAATTTCAACAAATTCTACTAATTAAGAGAAACTCTCAAGTACTGTAAACTTTCTTTACTTTCTAACCACATACTATAATTTTCACAGCTGTGTTGCAACTGAACTATTTATAGTTCCGTATTGATGCTGGGAGAAAACACCAGTTTAAGAGGGAACAGGAAATGGTTTTGGAATAAGATGACCTAAATTGATAAGGTGGAGGTTTTTTATGCCAGGTTGGGAAACCATCAGACCACCAAGGGGGTGGTATTGATCAAGATAGGGTTACTAGTATACTGCATATGAGTTATTAGAATTGGCATTTAAATTGAGCTCATACCTTTTATGTGATCTCATCATGCCAATGAGATCAATTGAAGGAACAATGTTAGATCTATCATGTGGCAACTTGATGAGCACCTCCGGTGTATCATGAGATATATTGCAATACACATGGCACCTATAGTGTAGCAGCTCTATTTTTTGTTTATTACCCCTTGCACTTGTGCCTGCTCAGCTACCTGTACCTTGTTCAATATTATGCAGAAGAGGGTGTGACTATGAGATAAGCTTGAAATATTTGACTAAGATTAATATACCTTTCTTAATCCCTGACAAGCTATCAGTTATGAGCATAGTTAGAGCTTGTTTGCAGGCGTCAGCCAATGTTGGATGAATAAAGGCCAGCCTCCTAATCAACAAAGATTAGTACTGTTATGTTTATTGCCCAGCTGTAATGGCTGGTGTTTGCTCTTTATACCTCTGGGCATTGATAAGAGGGGCATCTATCAGTACTATGCAGGGGTAAATATGTTCCCTGGGATGGATATGCTGTGTGGTATTGAGATCCTAAGAACAACTGGGACAATTATACAGTTGGGTACACAACCACAACAGTTGAAGTTTCTCTCTCCATTTATTATGAGTACCTTTAAGGGGGCCCTTTTTGCCACTGTGCAAGCATGAGTTACCTAAAACCACCATCAGGGTAGCTATTTAGAGGAGTGATTGCTGAACCTGATGGCTTGAGATTTCTAGGAAGTAAATCTGTCCAACTTGTGATTGAAGGCCAGGTTAATCACTTGGGTAGAATTAATAGGCAAGAGTCTCACATGCTGTTAGCTTCTGGTGGGATTAGTTAGAGATGCACCACTATAGCCTAGATAATTTGAATGAGAAAACATGCTAGGATAGTACTGTACAGTTTACAGCCTCCTGGGAAATGTTGAGAGACACCTTGAAACACTTCTCTAGAATATCTTGCTCCAAGTGTGGAAGAGGAATGATCACCAAGAAACTGTTTCCCAGGTGCTGCATATGATGGCAAAAGGCTAGGAAAGCTGGAAGAAAGTTTCAAAACGTTTTATTACAATGATGAAAAGTTTGAAAAGTTTTTTCAGAGGCATTTTACTATTAGAACAAATGGGTTTTAGAACACCAGGAAACATTAGCAGAACAGAAGAGCATTAACACTTCAAATGACAAAATGCTAGCACATGCCAGGAAAACATTGGCTCCCTATTCAGAGCCTGGTAGGCTCATGAGGATGATGGCAAACCGTTTTAAGATGGTTAGCAATGGATAATTGAAGGAGTTTGAATCTTGTTCTAACAATTATGAGTATTGATGAGAAATATGTAAGATTAAGGAATGATTTAGAAAAAATTCTTAGGATGCTTTAGGCCTTTAGTACAGTAGTTTTTAAAGCTAGCACACTAATCAAGATCAGCTCAGACACAGATGAAATAAAATATATGTTTATAAGGATTAGTAATATTCTTGGGTCCACTCTGATTTTTTTGCACCTCCTGACAGAGAAGAGCTAAACTAACTAATCTTGGCTCTCATCCTGGTGAAAAAAGCCACCAAGATGCCACTTTTAGAGTTACTTCCCCCTTTAGCCTTGGATAGTACAATATTTTCATGTTGTACTAAGAGACTCTCTCAAATCCTGGCTAAACCCCTGAATTTGCTAGGTGATTTAGCGCACACAATTGATGAGAGATTTTTCTTGGTGCACCCCTCCCAGGTGGTATCTACTTATGCCCAGATTTTTGTTCCAGCCTGAGAAGAATCCCTGATTAATTTAGACTATTTATTGGCTTGGTTTCACACTCATTTGAAATGACTACAATCCAACTAATCAGGATGCACTTCTGCCAAATGTTGTGTTCTGAGGCGCAGCACAGACACATAACAGGAAATCCTAACCTTAGGATTGGATTTGTACTAAGTCTTGGTTAGATGACAGGGAAGGCTATGTGTTTACCTTGCGGCCCTGGAAGATTAATCTCTACTAGTTGTGGCTATAGAGAGGCGCAGAAGTACTGAAGACACAAAGACAAAAATGTGAATAGAACTTAATTTTTATTGGTGAATATGCAATGTAATATATAGTGGTTAGGAATACCACAAAACACTACCAGGACGGTAGGATCACTTGCCACCAGCATGAGTGGGGCAAGTGAGATGTGCAGGATCAATAATGTTACAAAAGTAACAGTTTTGAGGCCCCAGGCGGGAATTGAACCTGTTCCTAGCCACCAGGTGGGGCTAGCGGGTGGGGGAGATTTGCTCGCACCTGGATTTTTGCTTTTTGAAGCAAATCCAGGTGCAGGAACCATTCCTGCCCTGGTGGTAACTGAGGGGCCTGCTTTGGGCCCCAAAAGCTACGCCCAAGCCTTGGTGGGTTTGTCTGGGCCTGGGCAGGCTATTTTTAGCTGCCCAGTAAACCCAGATCAAGCTCATCCTCCATTAAGTAATTTGGGGTCCCCAATTGGGGACCCCTTTTTTAATCAAGTTCTTTGGGTTCAAGAGAGCCTGCCAAGCCAGTCCAAAAATGGTGATCAAATTGGAAAAAAAAACCCAAAACCCCAGAAGCCAAACCTACCAAAATCAATGACCAGCCAAGCCAAGATGGATCATCAAAAAGCCAAACAACTGTTCCTGAAAACCCCAAAAATAACCATGAAGCAGCCAACCAAACAGTAGAACCTGAAATGCCAAGCCTTGCCACACAGATAGCATCAGAAGAATACCCAGAGGCACCTGCATGTGAGTAAGTATATAAATCAGAAGCACTTGAAAAAGTTCTGTATTGTCATCCTTACCAAATAAAGTTGTTATGAACCTTTGGTTCATCAATCTGTTTCCATACCTATTTTTGATACTCTTCCATCTGTGTACACCCAAGCGTCAGTACTCCTCTACTGGGATAGATAGTCAGACTCCAGTTGATAAAACCAAAGCCTTTGAATACTACTGCCCACTCAACGCTCCATTTGGCCCTGTGCATTTCACTGAGTATCCCACCAATCCTGACCACAAACCCTGGACATTGGAAGAGTTGCAGTGGTACACCCGCCCAAACGCTCCTAAGGAACCCTAAAAAATTGTCCGAGACGGCAAAGCAATCACCATCTACCCTTTGATCTTCAGCAGGAAGTACAACAATCTTGCTGCCTACTTGGTCCCCATGGAACCGCCCCTGACACCCAAACCAACCATCTCAACCCCCCCCACTTCTGATGCCTCTGGCCAGAGTAGTCAATTACTGGGAGTGCTTTACCTTGCGCTCACGGGATTGATTGACTCTGCCTTGCCAGCGTCTGGACCTTGGGATGTGGCTGGGAAGGCCCTTTCCTACCTGGTAAAGTTAGGTCCCATTGTCTGGTGGGCCATGCCAGTACCTGCTTCATCTCTCTCTCACCTGCTGGAGCTCCACGGTACTCCTGGTATCCTGACAAATAAACCAAACAATTGTATTTCCTGATTCAGTCATCAACTCATTTTGAGAGGCAAAAGCAAAAGTGAGAGATTTGTCTTCAAAATGGCCCACCAAAGGCAAAATTGATACATGGTGAATAGCAGTATTCATGACACCAAAGAAACAAGTTCTAATCTAACTGGGATTAATGAGCCCCTGAATTATTCAATGAAAGCCAATCAATCAGAGGTTGAGCCAGAAACTAATGGGAAACCCTCCAACTCCCATGAAGCTTCATTGCAAAACTTCTCTCCTGGCCAATCAGACCCATCACCTGGGCCAGGTGACCTCTCAAAGCTAAATTCTGTCCCTTAAAGCAAGACAGGAGACTTCTGGTCCTCTGCTTGCTCATTCTTTACCCATAATAAAGTCCAAGGGTTTACCAATTTTTACAATAATCTTATAACTCTCTTTTGAGTTCTCTAAATTGTATACTGTTAGTAAAAATACTTTGTTTCTTTACCTTAATCTTGGTCCCCTTGCTTTTGGTCTCTTTTCTGAAGCTCCTAAGCTTAGCGTTAGTGTATAAATCTATCCTTACCAAGTTTTTCTTTTGAAAAATCAACTCAACCCTGTTGTTTAAGTTTAAAAGTAATATAAAAATCTACTCTTACCTTGAATTTATACTGATTTTGTTTGAGTTCAAATCTTTCTTCTTAATCAGCTCTGTTAAATCTATTTTTCAGTTTACCCAAGTTGGTCTCAAGGCCCATTCTTCTATCTGCCTTGCAGGCCTGCAGATACTGTGGCCAGAAATTGTTTTATAAGTTTAGAGTCCTGAACTCCCAGCTAAGATCTTCAAATTCTTTGGAGAACACAAAAAAATTGAGATCAGGTATTATCATTTTTGGGTTCTCCCTGACACCTGTACTGTTGTTCATCTGGAATACCTATCCAGACCTCTGGGGTCAAATTTTCTCTTCAGCGTACCTTGTGGGGGATGATCTTTCTAGGCTCTTGTGTTTGCTAGATGACCTCCCAGGTAAGAATAATGACCTCCCCTCCCCTGGGGAGATTCTGTCCAAGAGCCTTACTTGCAATTATTTATACTTTTATCTTCTTGACCCTGACCTGGATATATATCCAGTGGGAGGGACTCTTATGCCTTCACACCCCTTTTCAGAGGAAAATTTTTCCGCTCCCCTAGAGGCTCCTGAAGTCCTGGAGCGTACACCCACATGTACCCCCTGGTTGCTTACTGGCCTACTGCTGGTGGGATTAAATACCTATTTTTCAAAACTGTCCCCTTTGTCCTCCCTTTGGTCCTCTTTCAGAGCAGCCATTCCAGTGATTCACTGGATGGCATCCTGGTGATTTGTAAGCCCAGATGGGAGCCAAACTTAGTTAGTTTAGACCCCCTTTCTTACAGCTACCTGGTGCAACACTGGAATAGCTGCTTAAACAGGAGTTCATAAGGACACAGAGGGAATATCTGGGGGAGGTAGACATTCAACCCCATCAACAACATACCTTTCAGCAACCAGAGTGTGCGGCCAGAGCCAGAAACTAGTTGTAATTGTAGTTCTTGAGGAGTGGGAAGATCTTTCTTGAAGGGAGGGATGGAAGCCAGAGCCATCTCAGGAGGGGAACTTTCAAAAACTAATTGTGCAAGGAGATCTCTATGTCATTTGAAGTAAGGCTCTTCATCAGGTATTTTTCAGTGAACATCAGACCCCAAAATCTACCTGGGGAGGTTTCCAAGTACATAAAAAAGATTAGCAGGATCTTCTCCCACTAAGTGAGCTGAAAAAGACAAGTGCAGCCACAGGTCTGAAAAGGTAGTTCAAATCAAGAGCAAGATATGAGCCAAGGTAAAGACTATGAACTTTTACAAGGAAAACAACATATTTAAATTCCCCTAAGGATTTGGGGGACTTCAGTATAGTTGGATGAGTTGAAACCAGTAAAACAGAGGGAATTATGGGGTACCACAAAGGATCTGAACACTTTTGCGGACCAGAGGCAACACCAGGCACCAGTAAATCTGGGAGGTAAGCTTTGCAGATATTAAAATCAAATCTGAGTTCAAAATAAACATGTAAAGCCAAAAGTTTTGAGCTCAAAGTAAGTATTTATAAAATATACTAGCTGAAATTCAAGTTTGAACTCAAAATTAATAGCAAAAGCAAGAGGAGATAAGGAGTGCTGTGATACACTAACACTTACACTAGAAAGACAAAAAAACTGCTGGAAGCAACCAGAAGAGAGCTTAAGGTAAGATAAGCCAGGGTTGATGCTAAATCTTTTACAGCAACAGGGGTCTAAGACAAGACCCTCAAAATCAATAAAATTTAAGATTTATAGCCTTTAATAAAATAATTGACAAGCAGGGACACATTGTGGCCTGCCTTTTATTCAAGAGAAGATCTTTCAACCTGATACCCAACACAAATGGTGGGGGCTCCTGATTGGTTGGCAGCTAAAACTTTCAGCCCAGTGTCAGGGGGGCTGAAAGTTTTGGGTGAATTTCTGGGATGGATTTTGATTGGCTTGGAGTGCCAATCTGAAATTTTGGAGCTGATACTAGTAAATCTGTGTTGGATTGAGGCGTTGACAGCTTCTGACTGGCTTCTCCTGGCTTGTTTTAAAAGAGGGCGGGCTCAGGCCAACAAACAGTCCAAACTAATTAGTGTTTTTTCTATGGTTTGGCAGGGGGATTAGGGTAATGTGGGAAAAGTTTGGGAGGGTTACACCAAGACAAATCTCTTATCAATTGTAGTTGCTAAATCTCCCAGTAAATTCAGGGATTTGGCAGTATTTTGGAAGAATGTTTTGGTTTTTTGAAGAAAAATGACCCTGTTCAAGGCCAAAGAGGGAGTAACTTTACACCAGGGGAACCAGAAGATCCAGATAAAGAAACAGGGTTATGCTTCCCAATGGAAATCAGTTTTTCACAAGGCACCAGGAGAAGGTCCATTGTTAGAGAGGTTACAGGCATCTGGAAATGATAGGTTTCATTTTCAGGAATCAGATTTCTAGCCAGATGTTTGCTGGTAAGAAGGGGACCTTTTGCCTTTTCAAAGAGGTCATCTAGAGCATAGAGAAGCACCTAAAAATCCTCATTCAGAGAGATCAATAAATAGAATATATGACCCCAGAAAACCAGAGCAGTGATCCAGAGCATCAATGTCATCAGAGTGATAGTATAAATCATATATTTGAGGCACATAACCAAAATTTCTGGGTTTCTCACTTAAATTTGGGAAAGGGGAGTCTAGTGGGAGACCCAGAAATTTAAGGAATGGGAGGAGAAAGCACCAGATGGGAGAAGCCCTGTTGTGTTTGGCTCCTGGGGACAACATCTTGGAGGACACAGCGGGAAATCTTTATAAAAAAATATTTGAGATTTGAAACTAGCCTTGGGTTAGCCTTCAGGGCAAAATTAAGGGCACATACATTAATTTCCTAGAATAAAAGATGAGGAATTCCTTTTGGAAAAAAGGAAATGAAAAGGCTTGAAGAATATTAAAGCCAACACAAATGTGAATAAACTTGTCTTTATTAGGAGAAAAAATTATACTTAAATAGTAGACACATGTAAATGATCACTCATTAGGTAGACAGAGTGGTTGAGGAGGTCATGTTGGGGTGAGGTCATACCAGGATTAGACAAGGGCAGGTATAGTATTCTGGAATGGGTGGACATTGGAACAGACCCATTTATAGAAGGCAAGGAATTCCCAAAATCAAAGGCAAAATCAACCAAATCTTTGCACATATAATTATTCAAAGAATATATCAAAATAGCATTAATGGTGCAATTTACAACATCTCCCCCCTCAATATTGGACACAGGGAGTTGATATTTGTAATTAATTTGGAATGAACTTGGGCAAAAAAACGGCCAGATGATAGTAGCTTCAAAGTATGCTTGACACCCTTCTTGAAGGTGACTTTGCAAGGTCCAACTTAGAGGGAGTCAAGCTTATGGGCTCTGCCTCCAGTACAATCCTGATAGTAGAGGACTAGGTCATATACTTGGTACTCAGGGAGGAGGGCTCTAGAAGCATTGGAAGGCAAGAGCTCTAAAGTCTTGACTTTATAGGCAGTTGAATATGCCGTTTCCTGAATGTCAGTGATACAATTAGTCAAGTCTTTGACATGAGCTTCAGGATTGGTAGCCACATTAACTTTGATCAAAGGGGATCCCAATATTGAGGAATTTGTGGCTTCAAGCCCATACAGCATGGCAAAGAGAGATTGGCCAGTCACTTGGTATCTACTGAGTCAATACACAAAAAGAGAAGCAGGGAGGAACATATCCCATTTGGAGGCATCAGAGAGGATGAGTTTCCTCATAATGGACACAAGGGAGGAATTTTCTCATTCAACCGTCCTATTGGTTGACAGATTATACAGTGCAGAAAAGAATTGATGAGTGCTCATAGCTTCTAAAATAGGCGTGATGAGGCAAGCATTAAAGTTGGTGCCATTTTCTGAAAGCAGGACTTGAGGGCAGCCATGACAGTAGAAGATATCTTGCAACAAGAAATTATCAGTGGTCTTGGCAGTTATATCTCTTGCAGCTCTGGCTTCAACCCATTTTCTAAAATGGTCTACGGCTACCAAGATGAATTGAAACCCAGACCTAGAGCAAGAGAGAGGTCCAACAGCATCAATACTCATAGTGTGGAAGGCATGCTTAAGGGGGATGAGCTTGAATTGATGTTGGGAAGATTGGGGTTGTTGGAGTTGACAAGAATGACAGGAGGCAAGGACGGCAGGGATTAAGAGACAAATGTTTTCCCAATAGAAGTTCTTGCACAACCAGTCATGAGTTTTAGCTATACCCCCATGTCCATTATCAATGTGAGCCTGGAGGATAATAGCTATTATTATACTGGGGCAAAGTAGGGCAGATAGGCGTTGTTGACTTTCTTGAAGATTTGTCTATCTTGAATTACAGTATCCTTAGATAGGGTCTGTAGTGACAAGCAGATGTCTTCTGGCTCAGTGGTCCAGGAGTCAGAGTACCCTATTAACTTTTATAGACAATCAGCGCCAGTGGGATGAATAGCTAGGATTGGCATTCTTGACAGGCCATCAGCATTCTGATGTTACACATCAGGACGGTGTACCAGGGTGAAATTGTATCCTTGCAAGCGCAGGGCCCAACATGCTAACCAACCTTCAGGCCATTTAATTGCTGCAGCCTCTTAAGAGAAGACTGTTCAGTGACTACAGTAATGTGGTTTCTGTAGATGTAGTGTCAAAACTGCTTCACAGCATGTAGCACAGACAAGCATTCCTTTTCAGTGATCCCATAATTCTTCTCATAATTTTTGAGGACTTGTAAGAATAGGCCATGGGTCAATCCACGCCCTCATTATCAAGCTGGGCTAAGATGGCACCTGCAGCTACTTCACTGGCGCCTGTGTATAAGATGAACTTCTTATCATAATCAGGGTAAACTAGGATGAGAGCCTCTTTGAGCTTGGTCTTCAGAGTCTCAAAGGATTGCTGTTGGCTGTCATTCCATTCAAAGGGTACATTGCAAAGGAGCTGGACAAGGTGTTTACTCAGTTCAGCAAAGTCAGGGATGAATTGTTAATAGTACCCCATCATACCAAGAAATACTTGGACCTCCCATAGGTTTCTGGGAGGCAACATCTTTTCAATGGCTTCCACCTTATTATTCATGGGGTGTATTCCAGTCTTAGTGACCTCATAGCCCAAGAATTTGAGTTTCTCTTTAAAGAAGAAGCACTTGGAAGGTTTTAGCTTCAATCCAGCTTCTCAAATCTTGAAAAAGATAGACTTGAGATGGTCCAAATAGTCAGTGAAGGTGGAGCTAAACAATGTTATATTGTCAAGATATACAAGTACACAAGAGAGCTTCAGATCTTGTAAAATGGAGTCCAAGGCTTTTTGGAATGTATCTAGAGCATTACAGAGTCCCTGAGGCATTTAAGTGGGTTCACAGAGACCTTCTGAGGTAATTAGAGCAGCCTTTTTGCGATCTTTGAGGATAAATCAACTTGCAAGTAACCTGATGCCAAATCTATGACAGAGAAAAATTTTGGGCCTCCCAACTGTCTAAGGGCATCATCAATCCTGGGTAAACGGTATAAGTCTTTTTTGTGAGAGAGTTTAGGCAACAATAGTCCATCACAATACAGTGGCCTCCATCCTTCTTCTTAAGGATCAATAAGGGGGAGGCCCAAGGGCTCTGAGAGAGAGCCAAGAGTCCAGAATTCAATAGTTGTTTAAGTTCTTTGGAAACCTGTGCATCTTCTACCCTACTGCAGCAGTAGGGCTTAGCAAGGAAAGGAGGAGCGTCACCTGTATCAATTTAATGAATAACCTCTTTTTCTAGACTTTAGTCTGTGGGCCCAGAAGCAAAGATGTCATTGAACTAGTCAAGCAGTACTAATAAATCCTTCTGATGGATGTGTGATAGTTGCAGAAAGTTGGCAACAGTGAACAGGGAGAGAACTTGAGGGTCTTCTTCTGGTAAGTTAAAGTTGCTGAATGTTCCAAAGGGGTAGAGGGAAGCCACTTGTTCTGCTCCTAATATGCAACCATGCCCTATAACTTGGCCCCAAGATATCTGCATGGAAGAAGCGGTCAAATTAGCTAGCAGTAGCTGTACAGGTTCCTTATGAGTTTGATCCAGAATCCCAGGGCATAGCCAAGGTTCTTTGCAACTTAAGGATTCAGGAGAGTACAACTCTAAGAACAACTTCTCAGGAAACTCATAGGATATATGAGAATCAATGGCTAATTGAGAGCCTGGAGAGATGGTGATGGCCGTAGGAGCAAGTAAAGGGACACCTTCTTCAGAAGGAAAAAAAGGGGGAAGAGAGCTCATATCACAAGAGTAAGTTCTGTACTTGGGCAAGAAGATACCCATGGGGTAATCAAGCACACAAGTCTTAAGGCGCTTGCCAGTGAGGCGCAGGGGTTCTTTAAAGATTAATGGGACCTTGTATCCTAAGAGAGATAGGTACTCATCTTAAGGTTTACTATTTCATTGTATTTGAGGAGGAATTGCGTGCCAACAAGGAGTTCATGATTTTTATCTCTAAAAAAACAGCAGGAGATGCAATGAGAAGCTTCCCAAATCTCATTGGCAGCACAGAGTAGGCACTAATAGCCCAAGTATGAGCCATACTAGCTGTTTCATATGACTGAGTGTAGTTGAGGTTGGGAGCCAGCTTGAGCTTCTTCATCAACTTGGAGGATACAACATTGATGAGGGAACCTGTGTCCAGGATAGCCTTAATTTTAGCCTTCTGGATTGATAGCTCTATACAGGTAGTATCTTTCCCAAAGGGGGTTAAGACAG
Organism: Entomophthora muscae; assembly: GCA_014839935.2. Taxonomy (NCBI): domain Eukaryota; kingdom Fungi; phylum Entomophthoromycota; class Entomophthoromycetes; order Entomophthorales; family Entomophthoraceae; genus Entomophthora; species Entomophthora muscae. The sequence goes on from QTSX02000714.1 coordinate 741,068, forward strand.
TCAGAACGTCTTGCTCTGCTTCTAAATCATTTCCTCATTTTGCTAACATGCATCTCAAGACAGGAATTTCCTTATACACAGTCTGCAACGGGAGGGACACAGTCACATTTTGAAAGAGGGCGTCAGCTAGCTCATTATCTTCTTCTTAGGAGTCTACTAGAACAGGGGGTCAATGAGGTTGAGCCAGGTAAGGGCGAGCCACCATAGCATTGACTTCATTTGGAGATGGGCAAGCTGTAGTCATGGTTTTCCTTGAGCAAAGTTTGTAGGAAACTGATAAAGTCTCAGGGACAGCCAACACAGAGTAGCCATAACTATCTGATTCATTTCAGTTAGAATCTTCAGGATCAGAATTGCTTTACAGATTGTGGAACAGGTGAAGGATAGTAGTCCCAGAAAAAGGGAGAGATTCTTTGTCAGATGGAGGATCAGTATGAGACAGGGGAGATTGATCAGCAGAGAGTATCTCCATCTTTAAGCTGAACTCTCTTTTCCCACCTGTTCCTTTGGGTTGCAACCTTCTACCCAAGGGTTGGTGCAGGTAATCAAGTGGTGCCCTATTTGACCACAGTTATGACATCCTTGTCTCTTAGACTGTCCACTTGAGCCAAGAGGCATAATACGCAAAGTACAGGAGGTGATTCTAGTGTTACAGGATTTATTTTCACAAACCACAGTACCCTGTGGGTCAAATGCATGTCTTGCAAGAGCGTGTTAATACTCTTCATGGAAGTGAGCAAAGCCTTGTGTGCCTTAAAGTGTAGAAACAGAAGCTGGTTCATTTTCAAAGCATTTGAACAAGATGTGTAAGCTTCCTGAGGAGTTAACTGTCAACTAGTGATTAACTGCTGGCCTTCAATGTAGAAACAATCCGCAAACTCAGCCAGGGTTTCTTTGGGTTTGAAATAAATATGCATAAAAGCATCTTTCTTGACTTCCAAGCTGATATCTCCTCCAAATTCCTCAATAAGAAGGTGTTTCATATCCTCCCAAGTGACAATGGATGGGAGTTTGTGGACTACAACTTCTTGACAAGTGGGATGAAGATAGGTAAGAATATGCTCTTTTTTAAGCTTGTCATTAGCCCTACACATTGCAGTTTTGTAGATTGTCAGAAAGGCAGAAATGGTAGAAGTCTTAGGATCAAATATTTATTTGAATGAGGGCTTATAGCTGGGGTCAATGAACAATGATGTAGATTGGCTGTTGTCACCCTGATTGGGAACATTAATGTTGGGATTTCCCTCAGACTAAGACTCTGCAGCTGGTTGTCTAGCTTTCAGGAATATTCCTGACACTTATAGTTGTGTAATCAATAAACTGTCACCCACCACCAATGTAAAGGCGCCCGCCGCCACCAAGCAGATGTCCTCCATCAACATGCAGACATCTGCTGCCATAAAGCAGATACACACTGACACCATGCAGAAGCCCGCCACAACTAAGCTGTCACCTGATGTCAACATGCAGGCACCCGCTGCCACCATGCAGACAACCACTGCCACCGCGCAGCCCCCTGCTGCTACCAAGAAGATACATGCCGCCACCATACAGAAGCCTGTTGCAACCAAGCTGTTGTCTGCTGTCAACATACAGGCACCCGCTGCCACCAAGCAGACGTTCACTGCCACTGTGAAGGCCCCTGCTGCTGCCAAGAAGATACAAACTACCACCACACAGAAGCCTGCCACCACCAAGCTGTTGCCTATTGCCAACATGAAGATGCTCACCGCAATTAAGCAGGTGCCCACTGCCACTGCACAGACGCCCACCACTCTTGCCAGCCCCATCTGCAAGCCATCCTCAAACCAGGCACCCATAAGCCAGCCTGCCACCTGCTAGCCACCTGCCATCCTTTGACCTCCCATGCTGGCAGGCCAGTCCCCATCCCCTCCTTTGGGAAATAGCCAGATCAGGAAATCAGGAAAGGCAATTTCCCCAAAGCCAAACTTGGGAGGAACTGCTGCCCAATTTGGAAGCCTACCAAATGGGGAATGGACTGACAGGCTATCCAACAATGGAAATCATGCACCAAATTCAGTAAATGAATTTGGATGCATGAAGAAGACCAAATTTGCACTATACCAATGCAAACTTGGATCCAGCCAAACCTTCTAAATTACCAGCCACCCAAGCCAATCCATAAAAGGGAATAACATATGCAACTCAGACTCTTGGTTCCCCAATGCTATGCCTTCCAATAATTATGCCTTGCAGGTCCACTAGCATAAATAAAGACAAACCCCTCAATGATAGTTTGTGCTATCATTGAGTGAATATCCTCCTCAATATTGTCACATTAATCAATCCTTTACCCAGGCTAAGCAAGTAACCTTACTAAACCCATTACCCCTCCCCAAGTATGAAGATGAACTACATCATCTTCACAGCTGTCTTGACAGCTTACCTTGGGATAGGGGGCCACTATACAACTAATGCTCAGTTTGGTCCTGAACCATAGGGACCAAAAGGGATATTGTACAATGAGCTAACTCACCTCAACTCAATGGTTTTGGACCCACGGACACCTCTGGCGTCATCTTGCCCAACCCCCAACTTGGCTACTTATGTGATTCTTGCAGCTACGCTACTGTACTTTGCTGTCAGTCTTATACAATACAGCATCCTTGCCAAAGCCTTCTTTCAGGCAGTAAACTTCTATCCAATTGTCTATGCCTTGAATGGCTTTGAGCCGCCTAACCTGCCATCTTATGTTACTAAAGTTTTACCCTTAATACTTGGGTATTACACTAGCCCAGAGAAGTTGAAGGCTCTCCTCCAGGGTGTCTAGAGTAAAGCTGTTTTTTTCACTGATATCCCTGACAATAGTGAAAACAGTTCCAAATTCATCAATCTGTGTATGTTGTACTGCCAAAGTTCCTGCAATCCCATTGAAACAAGTGACTAAAGAGGTATTCTGTACTATCAAAGGGGCAACCTGTTCATTTGTAGTCTCAGTTAAGTGGGCAAGGTTCTTCACCTCTCTTTTCAAAGCATCCTGCCTGCCTGTCTTCAACGCCATTGGTCACCACCACAAAGTTGTCTAAGGAAAGGTCACAATTGATGCAGGGTTGCCCCTCCAAACCAGGGCAGCATCTGTGGTCTGTATGAACAGGGACATCAGTAACCTCTGCCTCTCTTTCCTCACCAGGTTCAGAGGATAAATTGTCTTTATTGGAGAGGCGTTGATGCAAATAATGATCTCACCACACAGTGTGGCTACTTGGTCTGTAAATGAAGCAATGCAAGGGTCAGGCATAGGTTCTGCTGGTGGAAGATTTTGAGCAGAGGTTTGGCATCTGGTAGTGGCCTTGAGCTCAGCTATGGCTTCCCATAATTTTTTCTTGAAGGCAGATGGGATATCAGCAGAAGAATCAGGGGAAGTTGCTTTGATTGAGGCTACCCTGCCATCAATGTAGTTCTGAGCCTGACACAGAGTGTTACCTAGCACAGCCTTATCCAAACCATATAGTTGGTGCAGATGTTGGCCCCAATTATTAATGTGGGCTCCAACCAACTCAAGTTGAGAAGTGACATGTTCCCAGAATTGGTTGAGCTTGTTAATCAAGGTCTCAAAATCCTGACAGCATTTCAAGAGCATTGTTTTTATTTGCGCTTGTCATGTAGCTTGATGATAATCTAGTTTGCATAGTTGGTCTTTGATGTGCCCATGGAGCAAGGAGCAAAGTGAGTTCAAGGACAAGGTTAAGTATTTCTGTGAGGCCAAAAAATCATGTTAGTTATTGAAAATACAGGCAAAGAGGCTATAGGTCCACTCCTGATAGGCCATGTTCTGTGCATGGTTATTAGAGACAATGGTGGCCACGGCAGTCAGGAGTTGATTCTGTGATCCTAATGCCAACTGGTGATGAACCAAAGCAGGCTGGATAAATTGGTTGACTAACACGCCAATATTTTCCATGGACTCCATTAGAGCAGGGGGAGACCAAAGTCCAGTAGGAAGGAATGCAGATCTTCAGAGGCATAGCTGGGGCAGAGGCCAGGAATGGTATGCATTTCCACGGTGCCTGTGTGCAGGAGAGAGCATGTGGCGTTGCAAGATTGCTCATAATTGAGAAAGAAAGCTGGAGAAGGGCCCAAACAGGCCCAGGAGATAACACCATCACCATTGGAGTAGAGGGGAAATTGGTGATATCTTCCTCAAGCAGAGGACTAGAGACTTTGGGTTGCTTGGGTACTTCAGAGACAAAAGGAGAAGGACCAGAGAAAATGCAGGGGAACAGAGTAATCAAGGGGCTTTCAGCCCATGTAGTGAGCACCATTTTTTGTGTTTGGCTCCTGGGGAAAACATCCAGGAGGACACAACAGGAAATCTTTATAAAAAAATATTTGAGGTTCAAAGCTAGCCTTGGGTTAGCCTTCAGGGCAAAATTAAGGGTACATAAATTAATTTCCTGGAATACAAGATGAGGAATTCCTGTTGGAAAAAAGGAAAGGAAAAGGCTTGAAGAATATTAAAGCCAACACAAATGTGGATAAACTTGTCTTTATTAGGAGAAATGATTCTACTTATATAATAGACAAGGGTCAATGATCACTCATTAGGTAGACAGAGTGGTTGAGGAGGTCATGTTGGGGTGAGGTCATACCAGGATCAGACAAGGGCAGGTATGGTATTCCAGAATGGATGGACATTGATGTTGACCCATTTATGGAAGGCAAGGAATATCTGAAGTCAAAGGCAAAAACAACCAATTCTTTGCACATATCATTATTTGAAGGCCATATTAAAATAGCATTAATAGTGTAATTTCTGACAAGATAGATGTCTTATATAGACTAAAAATAGGAGAGTTTGATTAAGGAAAATAGGGAAGTTTTCCAACTTGGGGGGATCTGGGAACCTTGGCAGGAGACAACATGAATTTAAGGGAACTTGTTTTCTTTTAAATTAGAAATCATTTTAACAATAACTATTCAAAGAAATGATTAATTTAATTCATTTCCCCCACTTAATACCCCCAAGTGCTCCCCAAACAGCTGGGGAGTATTAGCAACTGATTTTCATTTTCTGGTATCAGTGCTGGGGAGAAAAACAGAACTTCCTGGGGAAGTTAAACCTTTACAAATGGAGCCATGTTATCCTATGGTTGGCTTTACACTCAACACTTTGAATCTGACCTCTTGAATAGTAAACAGTGCATCTGATTGGCTGTGTAATATTATAGTGAGCAATAATTAGGTTTTACTTATATTATAGTTATTAACATTGTTTAGGTGGCTGCCAGATGAAGCAGAAGACCCAGGTTCAATCCCTGTTGTTGAACCATCCTTTCTTTTTGAACTTGATGGTTCCAAATCAACAGGTAATAAGGACTTTGTACTATCAACTAATAACCCATTGTTAGGATCCAAAAGACCTTTAGAAGTAGGAGAAAGGGCACTTGTACTATTAACACCCTGATAATTATTTTTGATGTCAGGAAATACTGAAAAGGTGCTTCTGACAGGTGGCTGGTGGTAGCAGGCAGCTGGCCTGTGGCTGTATTTAATAAAATAAGGTTTCTTTCAAGTTCTGTTTTTCATCTGATTTTCTTAAAATGGCAATTTCCGGTATTAGAGAAAACTACTGAGGGTATTGTGAACTAATAGGTACAGTGTTTTCTTTTATTTTCTGTATTGAAAGTAAAGTTACTTGTGGCTCTTTGCTAACTTGTATGCCAGTAATTATCCTGACATCTTTTATCCTCTTGATAAATTCTTTGACTGTTTGTTGTATATTACAGTATAGCTTAAGCCAAGGTCTTGTCACAAATGATATTTCACTTTTAATAATAAACAAAATTTGAAAGCAGGAATTGAATCCTGGTCTTCAAAACTGCAGCCTGACAGATCAGCAGACAAAGGGCCCAGATGCCTGCATTTTTGGGCTTGAGTCAGTGTGTTGTTTGATAAGCAGCTCATAAATATAAAGAGATTCACTGAAATTGAGAAGCCAACTAACTGAAGGTGCACCAACAAGGGCCCAGACCTACAAAGAGAAAGTGGCCTCTTAAAAGGGGTTTCAATGAAATTCAAAATGACACTCCTCAATGAGTGCCAACCAGTGTCAACCCTCAGCGTCCATAAAAAACTGTATTTAGCTGGGTCACCTTATTTTAAGAATAGAGTTGGGAAACAGAAAGTTTCTTGCATCTATTTGCCAATGCCCATCAATCAAGAGCTAGCAAGATTTGATAATCAACTGATGAATCAGATTCCTAACATTAGAATACCAAAGGGCCAAACACCCATAATTACTGAAGTAGCCAGAAAAAGCAATATGAAATTCCTGACTATATTACATATGATGGTATTGTTATTCTGAAAATAAAGTTAAATAAACCTTTTTTCACACAATTTTTGCCTTATCTAGTTCTAGTTTGCTACCATCTACACACAACTATCATAGGCTATTAGGCCCCTTCCAGTCCTTCTACTAATCCTGTAGCCCCTCATTCTGTGTTATCCTGTCTAGTAAAAGCACCCTTTATCCCTGCTTATTTCATTGAATACCCGCCAAACCCAGCCTATTTTTGAATTCACCCTAGAAAATATGCTGATTGCCAACCCCTTGGCAAGAATTAGAGAACCATGAACCTTCAGCTGTGAAGGAACTTGATATACTGTGAAGCCCAGACTCTTCTGTGATAAGTACAACTATCTACCTGCCTACCTATTACCAATAACTCCTCCCCTGACGCTGGGGCTCAACTGCCCACAAGATTACATTGCTGTCCCTGAGACCACTTTCACTCAGCTTTTTAGAGTATTCTATATTACCTTGACAATTTTGGTAGATTTCATGGTCTTCAGTTTAGACCTTGGTTCTTTGTTATTTGATCACTATCTTACAATATCAAGTTGGCTCCTATACTGTGATGAGACCTATCCTCTGGCCTGGTGGTCCTGTTGTCCATGTTAAATAGTGATACCAGTACTTGATACCATGAAATTCACTGCTGAATATTGATAGCACTTGATCCACTAGTTGCTAGAATTTTTGAAGTATGAAATTATTGAGTTCAATTTCAAGGTAGGTCCCCTAACTGTTAAAAAAGTTTTTCCCAATCAGAAGCCATAAAAATTTCCCATTTCCATCTTAAACTGCCTTAAATCTTTTTTAATTTCCCTCTAGAAGCTTGTTTTTTGATATCTTATTCACCCCAAGAAATAGCATAAGTTGTTCTAAAAATACTTGAGCATTGTGGCCTGTTTGTCAGAAAGTCAGCCTGTAGTAGGTTTGGGCTAGTTGTTGGGAGGACGCCCCACAGTCATGGAAGGGAGTGCCCATCACATGATTGGTGCTAAGTTCACAATGTAGGAGAACAATTTGCCCAATAGGGTCCAGGGGCTGTTGGCAGGCACCATGGAATTGACAAGGCTGGTGAGTTTAATATAAATGATGCCAAACAACTGTGTCTGGGGGTCACTGGCAGTGTCATGTGCAAGGAGTAAGCCAACATGGAAAAATACTCAGAGGGATATGCCAGGCCTTAGGGAATTACTGTAATTCAGAGTAATTTGGGTGGCTTGGCGTCTGCTTTTGGTAAATGGTAGGCTGGCAGGGCTGGGTTGGAGTAATTTTTCTGTGAATGTGAAAGTGCTAAAAGTAAGTATGGTATAACTTGGTAGAACTAAATATTCATAGCACTTTTATTACAAGAATGGCAATGAGCAACTTCCTGGCAACTTCAGGGTATAAGTATGCTCTTCTGCCAGGGATCCATCCTGTGGGGGTTTCTGGAGGACTTGCGGGCAGACAGCCTGCAGGCCCTGAAGGCAGAGCCCACTACAGAATGGGAGCTAACTTTATAATGTATGATAGTGATTTACCCAGGATGGCCCAGGGTCTGCTGGTGGGCACCATGGAATCAATAAGACCAGTAAGGGTGATGTACATCACCCCAAATATTTGAGTAGAGGTGGAATCATTGGCTGCAACTGATTCCTGTGGGAAGTTGGGCCGCAGGATAAGAGGTGGAGTCATTGGTACTAGATAGGCATGTAGATAGTTGTAATAATCATATAATAGTCTGGGCTGCACAGTGATCCAGGCTCCTTCTTGGCCAATAAACTCAGTCTCTTGGGTCCTGGCTTTGGGGTCGTGGAGTGGGATTTCCTCTAAGGTGAATTCTGAATACGCCGGGTTGGGTGGGTATTCAGTAAAATGTACTGGGTCAAAGGGTGCTCCTGGTGGACAGTATAGTTTGGGCAGTCAGTCCGCAATTTCTTGGGGTTGCTTGGTGTAAGGTGCAGAGCCGCAGAGATTAGGCTGCAAAATAAAAGCCTAAAATCAAACACAAGATGACCTGATAGAACCAAAATTTTGTATCACTTTAATGTAAGAATGGCAATGGTCAACTTCCTGGTGGCCCAGGGTATAAGTATGCCCATCTGCCATGGGAAAACTTTTGCAACCCCCCTTGGGCAGGGCAGTACCAACTACCAGGGGTTGAAAACCCTTGGGTGGCATCCTGCATGGGGGATTTCTCATTTTTTGGGTTGGGGCAGGGAAACTTGAATTCCCTTTTTGAGCTGTAGGATTTTTCATCCTCTGGCAGCCTGCATTCTAAGGGAAGTTTCTTCATTTTTTCCTCTGCAGTGGCCCTAGTTATCTTGGGGTTGTTGCTCAAGTCAGCGCTTTCATTGGAGGGTCTAAAAGGATCCTTCTTCAGGCAGGGCTTCAGCTTAGGTGGCTCCAAGCTAGTAGGTCTCAGGAGTTTCCCTGAAATCAAATTTGTTTCTGGTTTGAGCCCAAAAAAATGCAGGCAGCCGGGCCTGAGGCCTGGAGGCCCACAGAGCTTCAGGGTTTGACTCCCATAGTTGGCATTCCTCCACATGCATTGTTAATGGGATTTTGTCATTTGTGACATCATCTGTCATAGAAAATCTTTTGCTGCTTTCTTTGAGCCGGGTGCTGGAGTCCACCTGGGCTTGGGAAATTTTGGTGGTGTCAACTGGCAGTGGTGCGTTATTGGCTGGGCTTGGATAAAGAATTTTGGTTTCCAACTTAGTCTTAGGGAATTTGTCATCATCCTGCGTCCTGTTGGGCCACAGAGAAAAATGTTGGCTTTGGGTCCAATCTTGTGACACCTCATTGGCAGAGTGCTGGCAGTCCACAGAGAAACTGTCCAATTTTAGGAAACTAATTACTAGGTCAGGTGGGTCCCCTTCCAGGCACAATTCATAAGTTGTCAGTGCTTTGTTAGCCAGAATCAATTATTTCTCTAAAATTGGGTGGTTCCTGGTTTAATTCTAATGATCTGTGGTCTGGCAGATCCTGGTTTGAGTCCAGTGACCCGCAGGCTGGCAGTTTCTAGGAATTTGGGTTTTGAACCTGGGGGCAGGACACTGTCCCTCTGTTGGTCAGTGGTGATTCATTATTAGGATCAAGGTTTGAGTTGCACAGGCAAGACACCGTTCCTTTGATAGTCAGTAGGCAAATATCACTTGTGACACTGTTGAGCACATTGCTTGATAACCTTGCTACAGTTGTTGTGCAACTGGCAGCAGATTATTTGGCTACCCCTTGACCAGCGCACTATACTTCTTCTGCTTCCAAAAATTAGTCTGATTTCCCCTTGGGATGATCTTCTTAGCTTTGATCTTAACTACTTTTTTCTGTTACACCTTTTGCCAGAGGCTGGCTTAAAAGGGAAAAAATTCCCCATCTTGTGAGCTAGAGCACCCAGATTGAGACACATCACCACTGAACTAATGGAAAGGGTTATCATGGCCAAAAGTCCAAAGTGGCCCAGGAAGGGAAACCTTCTCATTGAGAAGCTATTCTTCCATAAGAGTTAATAGCTCACAAAGTATACTAGAAGATAGAAGGAAATTTGTGGACAGACAGGTGGGATATCATTTTCATGAGTGTTAGGTTAATGACAGAAATAGTTGAATTTTTTACCTCAGTAACCTGAATCATATTTAAACCATTCATTGGCCAAGGATTCTTCAGCATGGCTATTGTCAGATGAGGAGTTGATCCAGTCAGTAGCAAGGGCTGGGCCCTCCAAAGAGAGAACCTGGATAGAAAACACCACAATATACCAGAAAAAAATAATTTCTCCTTCACAGAGACAGGAAAATTGGGAAATTGGCGGAAAACTCAAAGAGAAATTGACTAAAAATTAAGATGGGTTAAGGTTTATTGTTGCAAGAACAAATTAAAATATAAAAATAGCCAGATTGAATAGTACATAAGGTACTGGAAATAATGAAGTGGCTTAATGGGGTATAGTATCCAAGAAGAGGATCTTTTTTAAGCTTGAGTGGAACATGAGGCTCTTGTAGAGTAACTTAACACACCTCTGGACATTTATCTCATTAAGAGAGGGAGAAAACAAATCAGAAGCATCTGATTAGCCTCTAGAAGATAGACCAAGAGGATTTTAATATCAAAGTCTTGAAGGGCAATGAGAGGAGCAGTGGCCTTAATAACATTTAGCAGCCAAGGATTGGATTCTAGCCAACCAGGTGAAAGGCATGAAGCTGTGTAGTTTGTGATTTCCTTATGATCTTTTGAAAACAATATTTTCAGACAATTGAGTAGAAGAAATATATTTATCCCTTACAAGCTCAAGCCCTGATAGCTCTTTAACATTTGTGTCACTTGTAAGGTTGCAGGTTTGATTCCCAGACCAGAAAAGATATACTTTTACTTGATTTGACTTCCATTCAATCTCTATATGACTGCTGCTCTTTGGGTCAATGCTTTCTCAGCTAATATACTACAAAGATTGGTTCCTTCTTCAAGTGAGCCTGGTATGAAATTCCTGACACCTCTAGAGAATCTTGAATACTTTTGCCTCCTTTGCAATTTAGCTTGTTGCTCCTTGAGCAATCAACAATCTGTCTTGTGTATTCTTGTTGTTTCTCCTTGAATAGTACTGCCTGTTGCTGTGGCTCAAACACTAAGTGTCAATAAGGGCAAACAACCTTACTGTTTGAGCCTTGTTTTAAGAGCTTGTTAGACTCTTAATAAAAGGAGGAGAAATATATTTTGTTTTTAGCTTTATCATGGTGTTGTGAATACTGCTATTCACCATGTTTTGATTTTGCCTTTGGTAGCTATTTTGAAGACAAATCTCTTGCTTTTGCTTTTGCCTCTCAAAATGAGTTGATGACTGAATCAGGAAGTACAATTATTTGGTTTCTTGATCCTGTGCAACTCACTTGCCCCACTCATGCTGGTGACAAGTGATCCTACT
>QTSX02000714.1:752293-1031108 GCA_014839935.2 Entomophthora muscae
TGGGTTGAACTTTACCAGAAATACTAGCTGGTCTTTGATTGATTTAATCAGGAAGCTAGATATTAAAATGAGATACCTCAATTTCCTAGATAAAGTTCACTGGGTTGGTTGTGAATAGGGATGCTTCGGCTCAGCCCCAGCTGGCTTTCAGCTAACGGCCACTATTGCTAAAACGGAGTCGTGATATATTTGAACATTTATAAAATAAATGTTTGATAGAAGTGACCTAGAGCCAGAAACTGGCCGAAGCAGCCCTAGTTGTGAACATTCCTCTTTCCTTTTGGAGCTTGCTTTTAATTGGAGCAATATGAAATTCAATATTGCTTGTTTATTTTGTATGCTGTGTGAGCAACCTCTGTGCACTTTCTATTTGATAATTCTGTGTTCTTAGTATGCTTTTTCTGTGCTAATAATATACATCCAAGTGCTATTGGAAATCTGGGATATCCATGGGTGAGCCTGCTTCGTTCAGTTGTATGTAGTTGACTTTGGATGTGACAATGTCTTTTCTGGTGTTTGATGTATCACCTTAAAATCATTAACAGCTTTCTGTCCTCTGCCATCACCAAAGAAGCTTGGGTCTATTATGTTTTAGTCCATGTTCAGCTTTAGTTTTCTCTAATCTGACTTTGGTTCGTCCAGTTCAACGGCTCTGAAAAGTACAGTACTTTTATCTTTACCTACTTGCAGTTTAGGGTGAGGTTCTAAACTGGTCAAGCGTTCCCCAATCAAAGCATGGTGGGATGGAATAAGGAGGTATCTATGTTGAAATGGATGTTTTCTAATGGAAGTGATTGGTATTTTTCAGTGCTGGTTATTGAGCTGCAACTCTGAATAAAGGTAAGATTAGCTATATGGTGTCTATTTACTTGGTTGGCGCTGCAACGGTGGCTTTTGGTGTCAGGAAAGGAAGTTGAAAATGATGTTTTATTAGAATATGTGAGTAAAGTAGTTGATTTTCCATGTAGGTTTTTATTTTTCAGAAGCCTTTCAATTCTGGCTAGAGCAGCTTATCGTTGAGAGAATAGATAGCCACAGTTTATTGTGGTTTGCTTTTGCCTAGACTTATGAGGATATATAAGGGGAATGTATTTAAAAACTGCCCAAGGCAGCGAAATGGTTTAAATTATGGGGAATAAAATATGTTCACATGGTGGGAAGCATTAGATCTCGGGCAATGGGATCATAGGTGGAGGTGATGGCAACAATGATGGGGAGGTCGGATTCATGAACACTAGAGATTAGAAGGGCTTGGTTTAGTTTTTACCTAAGGATCTGCGATAGGTTGTTCGAGTTCCATGTCCCATGGCTTTGCTTGTCAGTGCCAAAGCCAACCTTCTCACGGAGCACAGAAGAAAGTAGCAGCGATTTGTAGTGCAGCTGGCGTAGTCGGTCTTCTAAATACTGCAGGCACGCTTCGGCAGGAAGCCCTACCTCAAATAGACTGCACACCTCATCCAGCGATTCAATAATGTGTTGAGAGGCCTTTGTTCTAGTGACGGGGGTTTCCAAGGAAGGCGAGGGGGTAGAGCAGAAACTGCGGCCATCGATCGACAAGGGCTGTGGAGCAGGCGATCTGGTAGAGCCGCATTTGACGACATTACATTGCCACGTGTTGCAGTCTGCCACAACACACACTGCTTCTTTAACAGGCTCATCCACTGGAAATTTAATTGCATCCGAGAGGTCTCCTTCAAGCTCTTCGATGAAGTCGAAGCGAGGAACCCCTTGCAGCACAAAGCCTGGGAAGTATTTATCGTGGTAGCCTGTCATTAAAGAGCGGCCGTAAGATTTTGTGTACAGGAAATTGACATTGGCAAGATTGTCTTGGGAACAATCCTCAGGAGGAAAAATGTGCATTTCTTGCGGGGAGATTAGAGGGATTTCCTTGACATCTTCACTTTGCGGGACATCGGCGGCTTGGAGGATATGTTGGGAAATATCTTCAAAGCGATACTTTTGAGCAGTAAGGACAACGTCATTGCACCTGATGAAGTACGAAAGGATGAACAGAATACGACGCACAAGAGCTCCGTTGGAGCCCACCATCACCGTACGAGAGAGCCGCGAGACCCCGCCCACATTGCCGTAGAGGTCGCTAACTGTAAACCCAATACTCCAATGCTGTACCTTAACTGGGCCCACAGTGGGTTGTATGAAAGAGGAGCCTTGGCTGTTTCGGACTGATACGGTTAAGGCTAAATGCTGCGCGGGTATACCTTGTAGAAATCAGCAGGCACGACAGGCACCCACGAGAGGTGATGACTCAAGACTGAAGTAAGGAGCGTGGAAATAAAGCTATGCGTTAGTAAAGCTAGTGCAACTTACTATTGTGTCGCTTTATTGTCGCAAGTAGAGACCAAAGATGCAAGCTCAATAATAAACGAATTGGCATATTGCGGTCGCTTCTTTGGGAAAGAAAGCATATTCAGCCAGAGTGGCTCCTGAAAATTGGTTTTTTGGCATAGAAGGTTGTTACCTGAATGCGGGGCGTAAGGTAAAGGTTTACAAGATCCATTTGGAACTGCGTTACTGCATTGCTTAGTTTGGCATCGCTTTGAAGATGATAAGAGGCAAATAAAGGAGCGGACTGGCCGGTGCAAGATCTGGCGCTGCCTCTGCTTTCAAGGATAGCTTCGCGCGCAACTGCATATAGTTTGTGAAGCCGAGACTCTAAAAGGGAGTAGTGGGTGTAGACAAAGTCACGAAGGTGACGGTCAGCCTCTCCTAGAGTGATCAGCAAGCCTAGAGCATACATTCTGGATGCTGACTTGGGTTTTATGCTCCCCTGAATGTAAGGATTGGCAAATATATAGGTTTACCAGATCTTCGTGGCTTCCACGACCAGGCAGTGTGGAAGGATGGAATCGTCCGTTTTCAAGCGAGGTCAGCCCAGCTTTCTTAAGCCTGCGGTCGAGATGGACATTATGGAAAGAAGACAACGAGGAAGCCAAGCTGGCGGCCATTGAAGAGCTTTCATCGTCGAGAAATCCAGATGCTGAACTTTGGCTAGACGGGCTGATTTCGAGAACATCAGCTGGTTTCGGCATGCCCATGATGGGTTGGCCGCGGAGTTCGCTTTCGTCCATTTCAGTGAGTTCGTTTTGCGAAATGGAGAATAGAACCGTTAGCAGTAATTGAGGTTTTGAATCTTTGCTGAAGGGATGCAGCTTGGTAGTGGTGCCTTTAAAAGACATGGGGACCATCCCAAACATCATATCCCCAATCGAACCCAGATTCCCTCGCCGCTACTTCAAGTCAGTATCACAACCAAGGTTCGCTTACCAAGGGAGGACGCATACCACTCCTTGTTTCATTGGGCACTACTGGTTCTCTATAAAACAAGTTAGCATTTGGAATGTAAAGTGAATACTTTTCCTGGTCGGAGTCGTAGAGAGGGGTTTTATTCTTGACACCACTGTCCTGGCAGAGGATCAGTCGCAGCTGTGATGGCTGCAGTGAAGGGGGTGACCATCTGTTGCCTTGAATTGACTGGTTGATGATAAATAGCTTACTTATTTGGCTCTAGAAGCTCAACAGCAGATCTTTCGATCAGTGCTGAATCTGCTTCCTTGGAATCTGCTGTGGCATTCGGACGCGTTCCAAAAAGCTTTTGCCACATCTGGTGTAGACTTTAGTAATGAAATCCATTAAAAATATCATAAACAAAAGAAAGGTTTCAAGTTGAATATTTAGTAGAAACTGAAAAAAACAGGATACTTCAAGCATAGAAGTAAATCACATTTCCAAACAGCAGACTTGATATCACCAGCATATTATCGCTTTACATAGAACAGAATTTTTTCGTGCTTTTTACTGTTGGTTTTTTTGGAGCATCTCATATGAGGAGCAATGTAATTAGATATCTCGGTTCAAGCACTTTACAGTAATATGATGAAGGACTTTATACAGGTTTAAGTTAAACTAATTTGGTTATCTGTATAAGTCCTAATTTATAGAGTGGGTTACTTTTTGAAATCTAGTCGCTCTAAAAGACCCTCAAGTTTGAAGCCAAGAAAAGGAGCTGTTCATAATTCCAACTCTTTTGAACCAAAGTAAATGAGAAGTTAACTGAAAGTGTAACCTAAACTGCTTTGGCAGGAAAGGTACAAGAAGAAGGAACGAAGTAAACTTTGAACTCATCTCCCAAAAGGCTAAAGTGAGGGGAGAAATTAACCCTGTAATTTGTCTGCAGTAGCTTAAAATTAATCATCCTAAGAAGTTTGACAAAGCTAAACTCTATGGGAAAAATAACTATAAACCCCATGAGGTGAAAAGGTGAACTGTATAAGCGCTTTTAATACTGGCAAGATAAATGCAGATTCTTGATAGATTTTGAGATGAAAAACTTATTACTTTTATCCTGCTTGAGAGTAAAAGGATAAATACAGAGATAGGATTGTTGTCTTGACAGGGTTTTAATTCTAAACAGCTAACTTAAAACCTTTGATGTTTTAAAGCAAGAACTAATAATGAGTATCTGGTTATAAAACAATGAGAACCAGTTTATATAGGAAATACATTAAAAATGAGTCAAGTGATAATTCTTTCTTCTAAGAAAATTACCAAAGCCTTTATTCAGCATCAACTATTCCAGAACAAATTTATCAAACTACCCAGATTCAGAGTAACTTACATTCCAGAGCTTAGCCACCCACAAATAAACTTTGGTTTTAAGATTCTTGCCGCCCCTTAACACTGAAAAACCTGTTATCCACTTCAGGATCCCCGCTGCGTAATCGACAATCGGATCCCGCTGATTCCGAGCCATCCGAACATCGGTGGCACCAGTTAATTGCTCATGATGACCAATCATGATTAGGCTTGGGAAGGTCACAGTTTTCAATATAAATTCTTATTAGAAATAATTAATTCCCAAATAAAAAACTGTAACCTTCCCAACCCTAATCATGATGATGAATCAGTGATCTATTTTCAGAAGCGAGCCACATATCTTTCTCCTTAAACCTTGATACTTGATTTGAAAGGATACATCAACATTGTTGTAGTGATCAACAAATATTGAATATTCAACACAAATATAAAAAGGGGGATCCAAGGGCAACCCACAGCAGCGCCTGCCTCTGCGGATCAGTTATTAAAAGCACCAAAAGTCTGGTGGAAGAGATAAAGATGATTTATTGGGAGTCAAGGAAGCAAGAATATAAGTCAGTTACAAAAATTTGATCTGAGCTGACTGGAATGAATTCTAAATATATGTAGCCAATTAGAATTCCCTACAACAACATATCCCATCCAAAAAGTTTATCTCACACCTTTTTGTCTACTAACTTATACCAAAGCTTTCTTACCACCTTGAAATTGGCACTTCCATATTAAACTATGTGGATAGTCTGATTAGATTTCAAAGCCATGTAAAGGTTAACAAGTTGATCAAATATCTATTACCACTAGAAGTCTTCTAGGTTACTGAGGTAACCATGACCAAGCCAGTTTAAACCTATGAACTCAATGCAAAAAGTTGGAGTATAAGACCAGCCCTCTTAAATAGAATCAAATATCTTTCCCCATTCAATTCAATATGAAACATGATTTAAGCTGTTTAATAACTGGACATATTCAGACTGTACTGATGTGGCCTAGATAGAATGTAAACTCCAAACCAGCTCAAGCTGAAACCACCTCTAAACTTAATTATCCCCAGCTTCTGATTGCTGAAAATTAAGCTTATACCATCTTGTTGCAATCTGAACTGTTTCCTGATCTAATTTTCATCTCACTGCTAAACTGACTGTTCATCAGTCCCTGTAGGCTTTGAAGGCTTATCTTTATTAGACCCACAGATAAGTTTTAGACTTGTTAAACATATTTAAGTGTTTTACCCTATTTTATAAATAATTTTTTTCTGGGTGCTTTCTACAGTACCCTCCTTAAGTAATGGCTTGTCAGCTTATTTAGGATGATGCAAGTTTCTAAAAACCAAAAGCAAGAAAAATTAGCATGAAACAAAGGACCACAAAATTTTACAAAAGGCTTCAAAAAAGATGCAGAAAGAAAAAGAATAAAACAAAAATAAGCAATGTTATAACTTCTTAATCCATATAAGAGCTATACCCATAATAAGCTTACTGTAAATTCAGAACCTAAACGTAAAAATGTGGGATTGTCAAATACTTGGTCCAAATTTTGAATCACCTTTGAGGGATTGCCCTTTTTAATTAAATTGATTTTTTATTTTTATTTGAATTTTTAAAAATGCGGGAGCACATAGACACTTTACAAAGTTCAAGTTGAACTGCATATTTCCAATGGACAAATAAATCAACTGGAATCAGATTTGAAGCGTTAAAATACATCAACTATTTTCATTAAGTTTACTATGTTTTTTGAAATTACGGGATTGTCAAATCCAAGAATCAAATTTCAAATCACTTTTGAATGCCACTAGTAAACTCAGATATTAATTGTGGGAACTGGAATCCAAATTTAATGTACAGTAAGCACACTAGGAAACACCAACCCAAATAAAAAAAGCTCCACTACAACTAAAATCAAACTAAAAATTCAATCTCAATAACCATGTTTAGACATAAAAAGTGATTTAACTTTAAAATCATCCAAAACTGGAAAGGATACAAACTATACACTTCAAATTACGGATATAGAAATTCTGTTACTATTCAAGGCTAACTCAAGAGAAAATAACTACCCACAACTAAACCAATAAATCCAAATAAATACATATTTAATCTAATATATATATTTTTATTTTATTTTTATGGGCCGTCAGTTGCATTCCCAACCAGCTCCTGCACCAGTCTGCGGGGCAGCCTGTCCACGAGGGTGTCCCAGAGGGTCCAAGAACAGATCCAGAACCCAACTCAAGGGGAGTCATGCCAATACAAAGGCCTCCCAAGGTGTCAGTGCCAGCCAACCACCTCCTGCATCCCAAGCCAGAACTACCAGCTTGAATCCCAGGCAGAAGCCACTTTCAAGGCCTGCTACCAAAGTCTCCTACACCAGGGTCACTGGGAACACTGAGGTTACTTACACCTCCACCGTTTACCCAGTTGTCACCCGGCCCCACACTCTTGACCCAAGAGTTGCTACTTCCTGCCCCCGCGTCTTTGACACCTCCTATGAGCCATTGGCCACCGCTGAAGAGCCATCTGCGCCTGTATTGTATGTCACCATTGACGGCGCCACTACAAGCAAGCGTGATCCCACCTTCTACACAAAGGTCCCCATCCCCTGTGTTGAGCCTGGTAGCCAGGATGCTGTGGTACCTGCCAAGGGCCGGTGTTGGTTGACGGATAGTGAGCGTGAAGCTCTCCTCAACTGCTTGAATGGGGGAATGGTGGTTTGGGATACTGCGTCCCAATTTGGTGTTACAGCCAGATACATTGCCAACATCAACACCAAGTATGGCAACACCAGGCAAATTGCCAAATCCACCAAGGCTAAGCGGCAGCCCAAACTCCTTCAGCCCGTTCATATTGATGCAATCAAGCAGTGGGTAGCCAAGGATTGCCACCTGGACACACTTGCTGTCCAATCAATGCTCACAACAGAGTTTGGGCTTTCTGTTTCCAAAACCCTTGTCTAAAAAACTATGGTTGATTTGGGCTTTTCCTGGAAAGTACTGGGAGTTTTGCTGTATAATAGGAACAGCGAATAGACCATCAAGGATTGACGCATTTATGCCGAGACATATCTGGCACTAAAGGAGACTGAGAATGTCCAGTTCTTCTATATTGACAAATTGTCATTTTCCTCCTCACTCAGGTCTAGGCATGGGTGGGTTGAGAAGGGGTGTCAGGATTGACAATTCTTCTCCTCTGGAACCCCAGGCCCAAGAGCAGGAATTGAACCCGGAACCTGGATTCCCCCGGGCTGCCGGGCCTATGGACTGCGGGACCGCCTGCCCGCATTTTTCTGGGGTCAAGCCCCCGTGAGCTGACACAGAAGATGATGGCCCACCCAGCAAAACAGATCAAGCCAAGAATTATTGCACTAAGTGGAGTGCCAATCACAACACCTAATGAAGGCAACAACTATTAGCTTCATGAGTTTGAAGTCTTCACCAGCAACCAATCAAGAGCCAACCCAAGGAAGAGGCACTGGCCCGCAACCTAACCCATGACCACAACACTAGAGCAAGATAATCAGGTAGCTAAATTGGGAGTCTTGACCAATGAAAGAACTCCCAGGCCGAGCACCATTTTGCTGCCTTTAGACCCAAGTCCCCAATTCCCCAGCCCTGCCTTTCCCAATGCCCTGATGACCCCCCATGGAAAATGTTAAGTTTGGAGGTGGGGTGCTATATAGCCCAAGGACCCTGTGCTCCAAACTTATTGCCATTTTTGAATAAAGGTTATATTACTTTGGCTCATACAGCTACTGCCATATTTTGTATTTGCTGTCTATCAGTTCAGTTTGAGATCTCCTGGCCCTCCTGCCCTCCACCTGCAGTTTTCTGTCCACCTGGCGCCCCCTTTGGGCCTGTTCATTTTACCATTTATCCATTAAAGCCCAAATATAAAGACTATACACCAGAGAAGATCATTGAACTTGACTCATTAGCCCATATCCAATCCGCCATCAGATACAACTGCCAAGGCCTGTGGATTATTCTCTACCCCCAAGCTATTTAGAGGAAAATTCAACTATCTCCTGGCCTACAACATCTATATGGAACCACCTGTAACACCCAAACCAATGCCAGCCTCCTCCCCTGACCTCACAACCAACCATACCAGTAAGCTTTTTGGAATAGTGTACATCACCCTCACGGGGGTGGTGGACACCATTTTTTCTGGCCGCCAGCCCATGGTCTTGGGTGGGGAAGTCTGCTTCTTACCTTTTAAAGTTAGCTCCTCTCTTATGGTGGGCCCTGCCAGCAAAAACCCCAGCCCAAGTTACCCCCAAAACTGGTGGGCCAGCTGCCCAAGAGTGGATCCCTGACACTATGGCAATCTTTATAAAACCTGGTACCCTGAGCCCCAAGATGTTGTTATTTCTTGGGGCATCTTGTATGCTTTTGTTATTGATTACCACTTATTACACCTATAAGATGACCACAAACCTGATCTCTTCCATGTGGAAGAATACAAACCTGATTGACCCAAAAAAAACTGACACACCGCCACTGTTACTGACAAGGCCCTTCCTCACAAGTGCAAAACGTAATTGTGAACCAGTCCCTCACCAAGGTGGAGATGCCTCAGATGGAGAAACTCACGCTTGAAGAAGCTAGACGCGCCATGCTGGTCCTCTGCCTGCATTTCCTTACCAACGCCTCCTCTTACGCCAGTGACACTGAGAAGATCCTTGGGGTTGCTTTCATGCTATCTGGGGACGCCTTGGACTGGTTTGGCAAGGCCACAGCTGAGAACGTAGAATCTGCTTAGGCTATGCCAAGTTTGAGGCTGAACTAATGGCCACCGGTGAAGACTGCAACACCAGATACTACACCCTGAACTCTCTTCTAGAAATTTGACAAGGCCCCTGAACCATCCAAGCGTACATTGATGAATTCCTCAAACTGAAGACATGCACCCAACTTGAGGATGAACTAGCCGCTATCATCTTGTGAAAGGGAGTAAACCCAGCCATGAAGGACTTATTGAAGCATCACCCGCCCACCCTTGGGTTTAAAGACCTGATCCCCCTATGCAAGGGTCTCAGCATGAACCAAGAGAACGCTGGCTCCTCCCAGGGCTGCCAACCCCAAACACCAACCCTCAACAGAGCAGGGATGACCCCTGAAGAGCTCCAATGACACTACCATGAAGGACTCTGTTTCCACTGCCACAAGGCAGGCCACTTGATAAGAGCCTGCCCTAAGAAGAACACTGTCCCAACCTCCCTGGCACAAATAAACACTTCTTCCCAGTCTTAAAAATTCATCCATGTGACTGTAGATGTAGCGGGTAACAAGCGCAAGATCAAAGCCTTTATTGATACAGGGGCAGACAAAAGTTTTATCAACGTCAGCCTAGCAGAGGAATGAGGCCTGACAGCCTCAGAGTGTAGTATTCAAGTAATCATGGGAAACAGCTCCTTGGACACAGGCTATGAGTGTGAACAAGAACTCCTGTTGACCATTGGGCACAATGTATACCTGTCATCCCTGATCCTCCTGGCAGGACTACCTTACCCCCTTATACTGGGTGACTCCTGGTCTGACAAACATGGCCTGGTCCTGAACTACCGCAAGCAAACTGCCATATTGGGCCAACCAAAATCCTGTGACACTGTTCCCTTTTGCACAAACCAGGAACATCCCCCTGCCAACAAATTCTTGGCTATGAAGTTAGAACCTAGTGTTGGAATATTGCCTACCCCCTACAGAAATGGAACCATGTGTTTAGCAAAGAGGCAGCCACCAAACTAACCAGTTATTCAATCTAGGATCACGCCATAGACCTGCTGCCAGGGACACAACTGCACCATGGCCCCATCTAAAGCTGTAATCACCGCAAGCAAGTGGCCTTGAAAGCATACCTTGAGTATATGACAAATAAAGGGTTCATCTGGGTGTCCAAATCTCCCTGCTTGTTGCCCATGCTGTTTGTAGGGAAAAAGATGGTGGGATGCGGCCATGTGTTAATTACTAAAAACTGAACGGCATCACAGTGAAGAACTGCTACCCCATTCCTAATGCTGACAACCTCTGCAATGTACTGACTGGAGCCCAGGTGTACTCTAAAATTGACCTCCAAGATGTGTTCAACCAAATCCAAATCAAGGAGGGGGATGAGTACAAGACTGCCTTCAAAACTTGGTATGGGCTATATGAGTACCTGGTGATGCCTTTTGGCCTCTGCAACGCCCCTAGAACCTTCCAAAGGATGATTAACACCGTCCTAGGGGAATACCTTGACCGCTTTTGTGTGGCATATCTGGACAACATCCTCATCTACAGAAAGTCTCACAAGGAACACCTTCACCATCTGGACCTCATATTGGAGAAACTCTCCCATGCCAATCTACACGCTAAGCTCAAGAAGAGCAAAATTTTTCAGTCTGAGGTAGAATTCCTGGGATACGTAGTAAATACAGGTGGCTTTGCAATGGCACAAGACAAAGTAGAAGCAATCACAGCCTGGCCAGTACCCAAGTGCAGGAAGGACATGAGAAGTTTTTTGGGCCTGGCAAATTATGGCAAGGATTTCATCCAAAAATTTTCTTACATCACCCTGCCCCTGACCCGCCTGTGCTCTGACAAGGTCACCTTTGCCTGGACTCCGGAGTGTACTACCGCTTTTGAGACCTTGAAACTTGCCTTCACCTCTGCTCCCATCCTGGCCATGCCAGATACCTCCAAACCTTTTGTCCTGGAAACTGACACATCTGATTTTGTGGTGGGGGGTCCTTCTTCAGGAAGAAGGGGATGGTATGCTACATCCTGTAGCATATTACTCCAAGAAGATGCTACCTGCAGAAGGAAACTACCCAATATATGACAAGGAGATGCTAGCCATAATGAAGACCCTGAAACATTGGCGCCAATACCTATGTGGTGCTGAACACCCAGTGAAAGTCCTGACAGACCACAAGAACTTGGTCTACTTCTTCAAACCACGCCAGCTTAACCAAAAACAAGCAAGATGGGACCTAGAGCTGGCTGACTACAC
Source organism: Entomophthora muscae (assembly GCA_014839935.2). NCBI lineage: Eukaryota > Fungi > Entomophthoromycota > Entomophthoromycetes > Entomophthorales > Entomophthoraceae > Entomophthora > Entomophthora muscae. The sequence goes on from QTSX02000714.1 coordinate 763,894, forward strand.
ACTGACCATAGACTACAAGCCAGGAAAGGTGAACGTGATACCTGACGCTCTAAATAGAAGAACTGACCTGGTGCCTACCCACCTAGAAACCCGCAACCACAAAACTCAAGTACTCTTGGACCCAACTAGCCTAGGCATCCACCTGGGATTGTTGAAGATCAGAGCCAGCAAACCAGAAGTACTAAGGGCCCAAGCATTAGACAAGTTCACCAAGACCCTGATTGCAGACCTCTCCAAATCCTTGGATAGTGCCCACTACCAAAAGGGCTACTCATTGAAGGGGACCACACTAATGCTCCACAGCCAAATCTTTTTACCAGAAGGGGACATCAGAATCAACTTTTTGAGAGACTACCACAACTTGGAGATGGCGGGACACCCAGGTAGGCTCACAACCCTCCAAAGCATCAGAAGGAACTTTGTCTGGCCAAAAATGGATCAAGACGTGATCATATATCTGAAGGGGTGTGAGACCTGTGAAAGGACCAAAACTCGCAGAAACAAACCTGAAGGACTTCTAAGACCCTTGGATATACCCCATGGGCCTTGGAGATCTGTATCTATGGACTATATTGTGGAACTTCCACCATCCCTCTCGTATAATGCAATCCTAGTCATGATAGACTACTTCACCAAAATGGCATACTTTGTACCAACCACCACCAATTGCACAGCAGCAGAAACAGCCCAACACTTCCACGACTGCATCCTCACGCAACACAGGACACCTGAGGAAATCATCACAGACAGAGGACCCAATTCACGTCAAACTACTGGACACAAGTGATGAAAGACTTAAGAATCAAGAGATGTGTATCAATCTCCTACCACCCACAGACAGACGGCCAAACTGAGCAAGAGAAGCAGATCCTGGAACAATACCTCCAATGCTATGCCAACACTGATCAAGACAACTGGGCAAAGATGCTTCCCATGGCCCAGTTTGCATATAACAGCAAGGACCACGCTTCCACAGGAATGTCCCCATTCAAAGCCAACTATGGATTTGACCCCACCTGGGACCCCCAGATTGGCAAAAAAGAATCAAACATCACTGAGTGCTCCTGGATTGAACAGATTCACGACACACAAAAAACATGCTTGACCAACCTGAACCACGCAGTGCAGACATACAAAGCCTTTGCTGATCGCAAACAAACCCTGGGCCAACCTTTACAAGTTGGAGACAAAGTATACCTAGACTCCCGGAATGTACCCCTACATGTGCCCTGTAGGAAACTAGCTCACAGGAGAAGCGGCCCCCACAAAATCACCAAACTAGTTGATGAAGTTGCCTTCAAGCTGGACCTTCCCCCCTCCTGGAAGATCCATGATGTGTTCCACCGCTCCCTGTTGTTCAAAAAGGATGGGAATTTGCTCCCCCACCAACGGATTAAGACAGCCCCCCCACCCATCCAAACAAACCGCGGTGAGGAATATGAAGTTGAATACATACACAGCAACTAAACTCACTACCAAAAACCCCAGTACTACGTCAAATGGAAAGGATACCCACTAGAAGAAAGTACTTAGGAGCCGCTGAGCAACCTGACTAATGCCCAAGAAGCCATCCAACTCTTCCTGAACAAGAAGAATTGGGAGGGAGGGAGCTCAGTGGAAGAAGGGGATAATGTCAGGATTGACAATTCTCCTCCTCTGGAACCCCAGGCCCAAGAGCAGGAATGGAACCCAAAACCTGGATTCCCCCGGGCTGCCAGGCCTATGGACCGCGGGACCGCCCGCCCGCGTTTTTCTGGGGTTGAGCCCCCGCAAGCTGACGCAGAAGATGATGGCCCATCCAGCAAAACAGATCAAGCCGAGAAAATTATTGCACTAAGTGGAGTGCCAATCACAACACCTAATGGAGGCAACCAGGCAATAACTATTAGCTTCATGAGTTTGAAGTCTTCACCAGCAACCAATCAAGAGCCAACCCAAGGAAGAGGCACTGGCCCGCAACCTAACCCATGACCACAACACTAGAGCAAGATAATCAGGTAGCTAAATTGGGAGTCTTGACCAATGAAAGAACTCCCAGGCCGAGCACCATTTTGCTGCCTTTAGACCCAAGTCCCCAATTCCCCAGCCCTGCCTTTCCCAATGCCCTGATGACCCCCCATGGAAAATGTTAAGTTTGGAGGTGGGGTGCTATATAGCCCAAGGACCCTGTGCTCCAAACTTATTGCCATTTTTGAATAAAGGTTATATTACTTTGGCTTATACAGCTACTGCCATATTTTGTATTTGCTGTCTATCAGTTCAGTTTGAGATCTCCTGGCCCTCCTGCCCTCCACCTGCAGTTTTCTGTCCACCTGGCGCCCCCTTTGGGCCCGTTCATTTTACCATTTATCCATTAAAGCCCAAATATAAAGACTATACACCAGAGAAGATCATTGAACTTGACTCATTAGCCCATATCCAATCCGCCATCAGATACAACTGCCAAGGCCTGTGGATTATTCTCTACCCCCAAGCTATTTAGAGGAAAATTCAACTATCTTCTGGCCTACAACATCTATATGGAACCACCCGTAACACCCAAACCAATGCCAGCCTCCTCCCCTGACCTCACAACCAATCATACCAGTAAGCTTTTTGGAATAGTGTACATCACCCTCACGGGGGTGGTGGACACCATTGTTCTGGCCGCCAGCCTGTGGTTTTTTGGGGGGAGTCTGCTTCTTACCTTTTAAAGTTAGCTCCTCTCTTATGATGGGCCCTGCCAGCAAAAACCCCAGCCCAAGTTACTCCCAAAACTGGCGGGCCAGCTGCCCGAGAGTGGATCCCTGACAAGGGATCCAAGGACGGCGTAGCCCATTGTGCAGCTGTCTGTTCCTAGACCTATTCCATGGCCGCGCTTCTTGGTCCTCGCAGGTTAGACCAGTAGCAGATGATTAAAGGCTCCCATAACAGCAGGACCTTTCTTGATTTTCTCTGAGCTGTCAAGGAGTACCTTTGGATAAATTACAGCAGCACAACCAACATTGTTGTGCTTGATAATTTTGGGCTCCACAAAGTGGATCTGGTTGTGTCTGAATCCCCCCATCAACAAAAATAGCCACACCTCCAGCCACTGACTTACTGATTATCCAATGAGACTTCTCTTTCTCCTGCCATATTCCCCATTCCTGAATCCAATCAAGGAGGTGTTTGGTTGGATCAAGAATAAGGTGAAACAAGGCCTTCCTCAGGACACTGAAGATCTATTCAATATTTTCAAGATCAGCCAATTTGTAATGCCACCCAATGTGGTGGCAGCTTTCTATGAGCACTCAGAATCCTTTCTCCCAAAAGCCCTGGCATCTGAGCCAATCAGATAAATGGGTGCTCTGGGTTTTATTTAGTTTTAATTTTGTTTAGTTTGTTTTTATTAGGACTCAATAATTATTATTAATATATAATAATGTGATGTTTGTATGTATTATAGACATTTAAGAATACATAGAAAAGGTAAGTAAAATTAGTTATACTAGGTAAGATAGATATATTTTTATTATAATGCACTGAATATTATTATTGTCTTTTGCACTAACTTATATATAAATTAAAAAAGATAGAAATAAATTAGTTTATTTAAATAATTGTGACTTGTTGATGGTACTTTGGCTTTTTTAAGCCACAAATTGGACCTTGCATGTCATCATCTGATCCTTGTTATTTCAGTGCCACTATAGCCACACAACACAACCACCAATGATTTTCATGTATTGCTTACTAATTATTACTTAGGACACAGGTCAAGTATATCAAATATGTTTACCAAATCACATTACAAGGGAAAGGTAATTTGAGTTCTAAATAATCATTTGTTTAGAACAATAGTGGATTGGGTCACATGATGCAGATAAATTCAATCCTTGTTGTTTGTATATGTAATAAATGAACCTGTACTTAACAAGCTAGTAACTAAAAACATGTTTAACTTATTTTTATTGTTTGACGTGGTTGCAACTATAACTAATGTCTTGTAATATATTTAGATATATTACTATTATAATTTACATAATAAAATTTAAAATAAAAATTAAAATATTAAAAGTAAAATTATAATTATAAATTGTAAAAGTTAAATATTAAAGTTTAAATATTTGAAATTTAACTATTTTTATTAAATTGTGATTTATTCTAATATCAAAATATTTGATATTAAAAATTTTAATATTGTAATATGTATTATTAAAATTTTAATATTAACTTTTAGATACTAAATATTTTTAATATTTAGATATGTAATATTAAAATTTTTATAGTAAAATTTTAACAGTACATATTACAATATTAAAAAATTTAGTATTAAAATATAAAAAGTAAAAAAAATTAATTTGCAAGGGGAAAATATTTATTGGGGGATGCTAACTGCAAAGGAAATGTGATTATTCTGGGGAATTATACCCCAAAATTAAAATTTCAGCTAATGCATCTAATTGGATCCACATACTCTTTTGTACGTGGTGGACAACCCTGGATGTGATTGCTAGAGGGGTGGCGCCCTGTACCCCGGTGGTTGCTGATTGTTTGATAAAAGGCAGGCAGGTGAGCAAATTGACTAGTAGGTTTTTTTGGGGGGGCACATAGTACCCGTATAGCGTTGCCAATCCAAATGAATCATAAAGGACGTGCTCAACTGTCCTGTATCCCTGTGGTGTCTTCTGGCGGTTGAGGGCTACACGGCAAATATCCATTTGAATAGGTAAATCCTCCAACTTTTTGACGTTGGTTTTTAATATGCAGTGGAGGAGGATTCCCAGGTATACTGCAATGTGGATTCTTTGCAAGGTATACTTTTCTGAGAACATGCATAATTTTTTGAATGTTTGTACTAACCTAATAATCTAGGACGTTTGGTTGAACTTGAAGAGGGTTCTGGGGGCTCCCAACTTGAATCAGCCCCCAGGCCTTGGCAAATGAAATAAATAAAGGTTTAAAATTATTCACGAGGACTGCATCCCTGACTTTATTTGATAGTGCCTTAAAAACTTCATTAAAAATTGCAGATTTCAAATATTCATTTCCTATTTGAAAGTTGGTTTTTACTAAATTCTTTTCATATTTGTTGATGTTTGTGAAAGGGAATTGTTGAATGCTTTTGTATATGTATTCATCAAAGTTCAGTTTGATATCCCTGCAAATTTCATTCATTTCTTTGATTTTGATAGTTGATCCTAGTTCATATGCTTCCCTTATCCATGGCAAGCACCCCGCGGGTGGTGAATATTCCCTATCTTGAGCTTCAATATTAAAAAAATATTCATATTCTGTTGAATTATTTTATTTATTTGATTTTTATTTATTTTTTTACAGGGGCCACCAGTGACTGGTAACTCCCGTAAAACCAACTTGGCGTATAAGCTGCCACTTCTGCAACCTCATCCCTATTCCTGGTGATGACTAAAATAAATATAATTAAAATATAAAAAGACTTACTAATTGTTTCCCCTGTGGCTGAGGGGGCCACAGGCGCCACTTCAGCAAACTTCATGAGCATTGGATGCTCTTCATTAATTTTTTTAGGCTTAATTTTTTCTTATCTTTCTTGCAACTTGTGTTTCTTGGTTTTCATTTGATAAAGCTTCTGTATTTCTTGAAGCGCTTCTGCTTCTTGATTGTGTTTAATTTTCATCTGTTTCCATTTAGTTGGTTTCCTCTTCATTGGTGTTGATTTCCTTTTGAATTTCTGTTCCTTCAATTAGTTTGATCTTATTATTTTCTTTGGCCCCCTGCCAGAACTCTCACAAATTGTAGGCCACGTTGTTGAACTTTAGACTTGATAAAATTGTTCCCTGTAGATTAAGTAATTTTTCTTTATTCTTTTCATTTATAATATTTCCCAATTTATCCAGAGCATCTTCTTTTGACTGGATTAGTGGCTGGCCCTTGTTACCCAGCTTTCCTGTCACTATTTCCCTGATATTTCTTTCTATTTCAACAACCTTTTGAAGGTGTGCTTCTAATTTTTTGATCAAGTTATAGATTGTTGACATTTTGTTTGAATTCCATCAAAAAACTGGTTTTTATAGTACTATCTTCAATGCATACATATTTTTCATCATCATTAATAAATTAAAGACAATAAACGTAAATATTGGATTAGAATATTGCAATTAGATGTCAACTTGTGATATTTTGATATTATGTGCATAACTCAATGCCTTTAGTTTAATAAAATCCACTGTAAACTTGGCCTTTTCCATTATAATTTAATGAAATGGATTGTGTTTATATTAGGGCCATTGACGCTTAGTACAAATATTGAAAATTAGTGCATTTTACAGCCTGTATATTTACCTATTGGTAAAAATTCTATAAACTTTTTAGTTGGATTTTGTGAGGTAATAATAATGTAATATGTTAAAAAATTACTGTTTATTGTCATTAATTGGCTGATTTTCTTTGCTGTGGAAATTGTGCATTTATTTATATTTACGCACTAGTATCCAACTGGTTGGCTTCACATTGAATCACACAGGCAATAGGAAATCAAGCTGCCATCCCAACCACATCCAATCTCAGGGTGACAGCTTGTTTTCCTATTGCCTGTGTGATTGGATGTGAAGCCACCCAGTTGGATACTAGTGCGTAAATATAAATAAATGCACAATTTCCACAGCAAAGAAAATCAGCCAATTAATGACAATAAATAGTATTTTTTTAACATATTACATTATTATTACCTCACAAAATCCAACTAAAAAGTTTATAGAATTTTTACCAATAGGTAAATATACAGGCTGTAAAATGCACTAATTTTCAATATTTGTACTAAGCGTTAATGGCCCTAATATAAACACAATCCATTTCATTAAATTATAATGGAAAAGGCCAAGTTTACAGTGGATTTTATTAAACTAAAGGCATTGAGTTATGCACATAATATCAAAATATCACAAGTCGACATCTAATTGCAATATTCTAATCCAATATTTACGTTTATTGTCTTTAATTTATTAATGATGATGAAAAATATGTATGCTCATAATTTTAAGCTATTTGTAAAATGTACAACATTGTATTAATTATGGGAAATGTTGATAATATAAAAAGAAAATATTACTAATTATGAATTGAAAGAGAGACATCAATTTTAATAAGTTGTCACAAAGAAAAGATTTATTTACTAATCAAAGGACGGGAAGGGGAGGGAATGGGAAGAATGAACATTGCCTTCATCTGCTCCTGTGAAAGGGGCAGTATCAGAGATAGCAGTGAGTGAATGGGTGGTGGTTTGGGAGTGAGGGTTGGAAGGCAGGTGGCTTGATGGGGGGTTGGGGAGGCAGGGTTTGTTGACTGGGAAGGGGCAGCAAGAGCTGATTGCTTCAATTGCTCAAATTCTTCCTCTGTCACATATACTGGCTTGACAAAACAGATGGACTGGCGTGGGGGGAGACGGGGGTCCTTTCTGGACTTATCACTATCACTTGCATAGATGATGATGAGATCAAATAAGTCCTGGACAGACGCGGAAGGGAAAAGCTCATACTCCTTATCAATTTGGGTGCATAGTTTGTTGTAGGTGGCAGGCTTTAGGCGCCTGAGGGTAGAACCAAAATTGTAGAGACATACATCTGCAAGATGCATGTTGGCGTAGTTGATGGGGTAGGACAAGCAGGTATGCCCCACAGCCCTGATTTCTTGGGTAGCCCATTCCTGCTGCTCCATCTCTGCACTCAGTACAACTGTGTGCACGGTGTTTTGTGTGGCCCACTCCTCCAGCATGGCCTTGAGCTCTGTCTGATAGGCATATACATCTGCAGTGTTCAATATTGCCAAGTAATAATTGACACCCAATGGGGAAACTGCCAATAAAACACCAACAAACCAATACAATATTGGGCCGCGCTTGTACACATCAGACTGGATACGCTTTTCTCCATAGTCTTGAATACTTGCAGAAATCTTGGCATATGACAGGAAGATTACATCATTACAGGCCCTCATTGCCCTCCATTTGATAAAATTGATTATGGTTGAATTGTATGGGTTGGTATCCACCAAACTGGGGCCACCAAGAACCTGATTAGATAGGATTCTGGCAGCAACCACAACTCTGTGCATCCACAAATTCACCGTTCTTTTGTTGGTGAAGATGCTGTGGAGTCCCAACTGGAGACGTACCTGGACCAGGGGCATCCACGGGTCTTGTTCCATAATGGCCATCATAAGGGGATGGGCTGTGTCACCTTTGGTTGAAGTACAGGCGCTAGTTGGGGTCTTCTTGGTAGGGTGCCACAGTTGGCGTGGGCTTGCAGGGTTGCAGCCACAGTAGACTTTGCAAACCCCATTGCGGCTGCAATTTCCCCAAGGAACATAAGGTTCCCTTGCTTTTCAACCATTTTGAGAACAATCTCCAAAGTGGTTAGTTTTCTTCTGCGTCTTTCAGGCTGATTGGCTGGGGGAGGGATTTATCCATCTTGTGAACTGATCAATGCCATCTGATTGGCTGTTTTGGGGTCCTGGGCTCTCTGGGTGACCCCATGGCTAAAATGGCTGGTTCCGGATGCCATTGCTGATAAGGGATTTAGGTTGGCAGCTGCCTGTGCATGGTGGGCAAACAGGGCCATGCTGGAAGTTGCAGGAGAAAGAACAGACTCCTGGGTGGGGCTTGCAGAGGGGCCTGCAGGTTGGGAGTAGCCTAGACAGAGGCTTCAACATTAAGAGACCCTACATAGTCCTGCATGATTTTGTTAAGGTCAGGGAACAGCTCATTGACTTGGTTGTTATTGAAAGAAGACATAATAAATTTTTATTAAAATTTTAAACTCAAAAAAGAGACGTGTATATTGTAGTCAATTTTATTGTTATATATGTTAATTTTATGAAAATTATGATCTAAATTTTAGCTGTCTAAAATTGGAATAGGGTGATTTTTGAGAATGCCTATGATTCCTAAAAGAATTAGCACAAATCCACTCTATATCCTTTAGCATCTTTTTTGAGACACCAATAAATTATATTTATTTCAAATTCCTTGCAATTATGATTTGAAACTTGGTTCTTGGATTTGACAATCCCGCAATTTCAGATTGGTTAAGTTTTACATGATGTCTATGATTTGTTTGAAATACAGGAAATCTCAAATTGTACATTAGAATCCTGCATTTCTGATTCATGTATCCTGCATTTGTTTGCTGGGTTTTGTCTTTTGTTAGTTGAGTTATCTGCTCAAGAGATTTGAAATTTTCCAATTTAAGTAAATCAAAAAAAGTCAAATTGAATTGTTAATTTTATTTAATATTTTAATTTTCACTCAGCTGAGTTGTCTGCAAAAGTGATTCAAAATTTGGACCAAGGATTTGACAATCCCACATTTTTACGTTCAGGTTCTGAATTTACAGTATGAAATAGCCTCTTTTCCAAACCTATCTAGATGATAGAATTGAGGCTAGACTATCTTTTGAACAAAAAAGATGGTTTAAACAAAAATACCTGAGTATATTTTGTGGTCAAGTTATCCTCACAAAAGATATGGGGTACCTGTCAGAAACTGCCCACTGTTCACATGCCTGTTCAGTTGGCAGAAGAGCAGGTGAGTGGCAGGGCCAGATAGAGCACTGGTCCCAACTTCATAAAGTAGAAGATTGCATGGCCTAGGGGAGACCATTAGCCCAGATGTGGGGTCATAAAGTTGATAAGACCAGTTATTGCCAAGTAGATTAGGCTTAGATACCCAGAGAACAACAGAGGGGATGAGCTGTCCGTAGCAGAGCACTTTCTACCCATGGGCTGAGTAGAGGAGTTGGGGGAGAGATGGGCATGAACCAATCTGGATTGGGCTTTTTATCTATGAAAGCAGGGTGTGAGATAAACCTTTGGTTGTTGCATATAATCTAGACATAAGAATCTTTGTACCTGTCTAAGAGAATTTCAGACAATAGGAGCTCAGTATGTAAGGAATAACCAATACTACCTTTTGTGGGTATAATGTGTCAGAAACCTTTTCTCAAATGTTTCTGTCATCATTGATGAACCTGAAAACAAGAATATCTACAGAGATGTATACTCTGAGTGTGAACCTCCCATTAGCCTAAAATCTAAATTAGAGGGGCTAGTAAACATCTGCTCAAATTCCCTGCACCAGCCATCTGTCTAATTCTATTAATGCAGAATATTAAAGCCTAAGTGTTAGACAGGTGGCAGCTGGTAACAACCCATCATACAGGGTGTTAACCTAGCCAAGTATGAGAACTCAAGATACTTGGCAGTATAGACAGCAATGGACGTGGTGAGCTTAGAGGGCCCCAGTAGGGACCAGGGCTGATTGTAAGAAGAAGCTAATTGTGGCTGTTCCTCATACTATATATTGTTAGTGTTGCCCAACATGGACCCATACTGGTTTGAATTTAACTGGTGGCACCAAAACCAAGGTAAGCTGTGAGCACAACAGAGACAATAAAGAGATTCATCTTCTGATTATGAGAAGAGGTAACTAAGCCTAGAGTTATGTCCTAGTTTTTATAGAGAATAATGTTTAAAGTGATATTAAAGACGGTCAATTCTCTCAATGATAGCACAACCTATTATTGAGAGAAAGCCCTTTATTTATAATACCTCTCAATGTGCAAAGTTTTACAAGTGAGAGTGAAAAAATGGGAGGTGAAGTCCCAAGAGTTTTCACTGGGAAATTTGGAGTTTGGGAAGTGAAGGTTAGCCAAACCCTTGTTCTTCTCTTATCTGAGGTTAGGAGAATAATTCCTGAGTTTGGCCAATAGATCCTGGTTTTGTCATTGTCAAGGTGAGGTTGGGGGTCAGGTCTGCCTTGGTTTCTATTTTTAACTTCTTTTGTAAATCCTGGCAAGAGTTTAGCTCCAACTATTTGGTCTGGGTCCCAGATTCCCATTGGTTGGAGCCAGGAATTTTTAATAAAGTTGGGGAATTATTCACATAGTTTGCTGAACTGCAGCATTGAGGCTCTAAATTTAAACCTAGGAACAAGGTAGTTTATAATTATCCAGCCCCTTTCAAGGCTTCTGGTTGGCTGTAGTTGTTCCCTAATTCTGATTGGCTGCAAGAAAGTGTGAGGAGGGTTCCAGGTAGCTGGTTGAGAGGCTCTGGGTGGGAAGTTGCAGGCGTTCACAAGCTGGCTGACAGTGTGAGTGGCAGACAACTGCATGATGGCAGCAGGCGGCTTGTCATGGCCAGGGGTAGTGCCATACCAAGGCGCCATGGTGGGAGTCCATCCATCAGGATACTGCAACACTAAGGCCCAATACAGGAAGGGCAAGGAGTGGGTCAAGTAGAGCATGTCAGCTGCAGGTGGACAATAGGCACCAAGATGAGGCACTACAACCTCAGCAAGACTAAGATGGTCAAGATGACCATCCTGTATCTGCTGTGGTCATAGGGAACGGCCTAAGCAGTGGGTTGCAGGATTGGGGGAGGAGGAGTGGGTGGTATAAAGCAACTGGTCTATCCAGGGCTGGGCCCTGGTTGGTAGCCCATTGTACAGGTTTTACTAGGTGAAGTACTGGTGATTGAGCTGGTTAATTTGGTTGTGTCCAAGGTGACAAAATAATATGAGGAAGAAAAGCAAATACTACTCTATAGACTATACACTTTATTAAACGTTGTCTGTGTCTGTCTTAATTGTAGGAACGTGGATTTTATACCACTCATCTGGTCTTCCTTGGAAGAGACTACTGGCAGCTTCTTGGTGAACTCCAGTAGCCCATTCCTTGGTTACAGGCGCTTTGGGTGAAGGGGAGAAATTCTTGAGAACAGGGGATAGAATCCTAGGAATCTTGGACTGGTTTGGGGAAGGGAATTTCACTGGGTCTGGGCCATTGTATTGATTGGTTGGCTCATGGTTGGGAACTGTACTGGGGACTAGGTTTGGCTCATCTGGTTTCATCTTGAAATCAGCCGGATTACTAGAAGCTGATTGGTGACTAATTATATCAAGTTAATCATTTAGGGCTGGGGTTTTTTGACAGGTTAAACTTGATTATGGGTGGAAGAATTTTCATCTGCAGGTGAGTCTTCCAGGATGAGTGGCTCCTCTTCACTTCTTGAGCCAATGAAGTAATTGGAAACTCCAGATGATGTGTGAGTTGCATTGGTGTCAGGAACATCAATGCTATTATTCCTGCCAACTCTGAAAGTAACATCTTACCCTTGGTATCCTCATTCTCTACAGAAAGTAGTTTTGCTCCAAAAAAAGGAAATTTTAGTGTGTAGCATAAGTTTGAAATTAACTCTTAATGTTGAAATTATTCAACAATGTCAATCTCCCTTGGAAGGGACAGGAATCAAACCCGGGACCTCTCCTGACAACAATGGGCTTCTAGGAACAATTATTAATGCAATGGGTCCAAACCACTCTTTATTCTCACCTAGTGGTAGCCAATTAGATACTGCAAATTCAATTTTGAATCCAAATTTAAATAAACACAGCAACAACACAGAAAAACCAGTGCCAAGCACCATAACTTCTGTGGCTGTTGGCCCCTGTGGTGGGCTCCCTATCCCTGGCCCCAGAATATGTGGGGCCAGTGGGTATAATTTCTCTGCTGTTTAAAAAAAGTAGGTTGGGGATATAGGGGGCCCCACAATTAATTAAGTTCTTTAAAAATATTATATTTTAAAATAACTTTTGCTTTCCTCTTGGGGATCCCTGGTCAAATTCCCCAAACTTCTCAAACCTCCCCCTCTTAACCAACAGCAATTTTACTAATCAGATGCTATATAGACCTGATAGAGTCAGTCTTTATTTCTTGTTCAGTTAATAAGGTCAACTCCTTAAAACTAGTTGATTTTCTCTTGCTTGTTTCCTTATTTGAAATCCAAAGCCATGAGATTACCCAAGTCCTCCCAATGGGAGCCATTTGGGTATAAATGATTGGTATGTTTGTTCCTTGTGTAGGGCTTTACAGAGAGAATATCCCTAGGAACCAGAGCAGATTCTGTTTTGTCCACTCCTCACTATCTCAATAAGTTGTGGCGCCAAGTAATACCAGGCGTATGGTATACCACCACACCCCTGTCCCCAAATCCTCATATTATGGAGAAGCCATATGTCATGGGCAACAGTCATCCTGCTTTGCCCTCCTTATTTCATCCCTTGGCTTTGGCCTTCCTGCTTAGCTACCTAGGAGCCTACTTCCTTTTGGATAGATTTATCTTCTCCTGGGGCAAAATTGTTTGCTCAGGGAGCTCTTCTATATAGGAATAGCGTTCATCCCCATTAGTTCCTTGGTTACAGGTTTGAACCCTTCTGTGGCCATACACCTGCTTGGTGGTATGTTTCCAAGCAGATGGGTTCCTGAAAGTTTAACTGAACCCATTTTTGAGGCCCTTTTTTGGACCTCAAAACAAACCAAATATGTGTAAATGAAATTCCAGCTAAGGTTAGTCAAAACTTTGGCCTTAGTCTTCTCCCTCATCTTATTCTGTGTTATCACTGTCCTTATCACCAGATCCTACCACCAATCCAAGTCCAAACAGCTGGATCTAAAGCCCCTCCAAAACCAGGTTCAGATGGTGGTCTTGAACAATATCTCCTCAATTCAGTTGGATGATATGGAATCTAAAAAAATCATAATGCTTCTGGCCTTTTCAAAATCCCTCTTCAACACTTCCCCAGACTAATACCGTACCAACATGCAAAAGGTGCACCATGTAGCCAAGCAGCTACAAGGTAAAGCCAGACAATGGTACGCCAAGTCCACCCTAAAGGGAGAAACCCTTCTTCACAACTATTTTGCCTTCTGTGATTCTCTCCTCTTGGTAATCTTACCAGCCTTGTCCAAAGAGGAACTCTGTGACCAGATCTCCAGTCTTTACCAAGGCAAGACGGCCACAAGCAAATTCCTCAAGGAGTTCACTTGTATCAAGGAAGCCATTGGCATGGACAACAAAGAGAGCTGTTATATGCTTTAGAAACGCCTTTCTACAGACATGAAGGCCTTTTTGGCTCACCACATCTTGCCCAATAATTATAATGAGCTTACTAAAGAAATCCTTTGTTAGGCCCCTCAAGTGAAACAATTCCCTGCCTGGAAACCCAACTCTTCCAAACCCATCATCTCCCAGAAGATCCTTGGGACCAATACCCTCCAAGAAGAGTTGGTTCCCAAGGAGGGAGGTGGATATCAGCTATCCAAGGCCAAGCGCAAATGTTGTGTTGACAAAGGATGCTGTATTTACTGCAGAAAGAAGGGACATCAAGAAAAAGACTGCTTTGCTTTGAACTGTGACCAGCAAGATCCTTCAGCTGTCCTTGCTGCTTCCAATCCCAATAAATCCACCATTAAGTCTTATGCTAACTTTCCTGTGATAATCACTTCAAGCCATGGGGAGCTTTCAATAATGGCATTCTTAGATACTGGAGCCATGGGAAACTTCATCAACTACTCCCTGATAAGTTTCCTGGGGATATCAGGCGTTAACTTGTGTTCTGTGTTATTGATCAACAAGACCCAGATAACAGTTCAGAAACTGGTGCTACCCCTCCAGACAAGTATTGTCAATAGTGAATTCTGCCTAGAGTTCTCAGATATTCCAGGTCTAACCTGCCTAGTGATCTTGGGTTACTCTTGGTACAAGCAAGCCCGGATGAGCATCAACTGGAATACCCACCATATAGACTTCACCAATCATGGTAAATTATTCTTGGTCCCCAAAAACCTCAACACTTCTTTTCCTGACTCCTACCTCCGCACAATCACGACATTTTTGCACACCAAAGGCTCTCTTCCAGAACAAATAATGGAATATTATGGGCTATTTAGTGAAGCAAGCTGCAATTAGCTCCCTTTACATTGAGCCTTAGACCTAATAATTGACCTCATTCCTGGAAGCACGCCAACATGAGAGAAACTGTATCCAATCAATTGAACCCAGGGGATCACACTTAAAGAATATCTTGACAATAACCTTTGTAAGGGGTTCATCTGGAGATTGAACTCTTCATGCTTTTCTACTATATTATCTGTTAAAAAGTCTGATGGCACTCTTTGTCCCATGATTGACTACGCCAAACTTAACTCAATCACCATCAAGGATCGTAATCCTCTTCCAGCTGCAGAATCCCTCACCAATAAGCTTACTGGATCCAGGTTTTTTTCAAACTAGACCTACAAAACGCTTACAATCAGATCTGCATTTAAGAGGAGGATGAGTGGAAAACAGCAATAATAACCCCCTTTGGTCTTTAAAAGTACCTAGTAATGCCTTTTGGTCTCAGCAACGCCCTAGCAGCCTTCCAAGGACTCATGAACAAAGTACTATTCCCTTTCCTTGACACTAGCATGGTAGTCTACCTTGACAACATCCTAATTTATTTGCCTGACCAGGAAAGCCATATCAAATACCTGAAAGAAGTCATGGATGCTCTCACCAAGGTTAACCTCTTCTGCAATTTATTTAGGTGTGAGTTTTTTGCAACTGAGGTCAAGTTCTCAGGGTACTCCATCAAGCCAGGAGGCTTTGCAATTGCCCCCTCCAAAGTTGAAGCAGTCCTAAACTGGCTTGTCCTCACCTCTTGCACTAAGCTCAGAGGTTTCCTTAGGCTAGCCAACTTTTGTAGAAAATTCATCAAGGATTTCTCAGCCACTGCTCTTCCTCTCACTGCTCTTACCTCTATCAAGGTCCTACTTGTCTGGTCCAATGCCACTCAGATAGCCTTTGATTGTCTGAAACTTGCCTTTATGTATGCTCTGGTACTTTTTTGCCCCAACCTGAAACTCCAATAATGTTTAGAGAGGACACTTTGGATTATGCCTTGAGAGCAATACTGATCCAGCTAGGAGAGGATGGTGAAAGCCACCCTGTGGCTTTCTACTCCTATAAGCTTTTAGATTGGGAGCAAAACTATCATGTGTACAAGAAGGAGTTGTACACAATATATAACTTGCTTAAACACTGGCAAAATTAGCTTGAGGGGAGAAAGTTCTTACCATTATCAGGATGGACCATAAAAACCTCCTCTAATTTACAGAACACAAGGAAGATTGCACCTTGCCTCGCCAGATGGGCAATTGTCCTCCTGGCATTTGACTTTGCAATTGAATACACTCCTGCAAAATGAATGTGGTCCCAGATGCTATTAGCTGACGCAAAGACCTTAAGGGCAACAATAATCAAGACCATGACCACAACAATCAATTAGTTAAGACAGCCTCTAAATTGCTATTCAGACTCATTGAGATCTTTTAATATACTTCCTTGGACCAGGAGATCATGGAATCACAGATGTATCAACAATTCCAAACAGAGTTTGAGGGAATGCTAAAAAGCTCACCAAAGACCAATGCAATAAAAAATTAGGGAATAAAATGTGTCAAAGGCGCCTTGGTGGTCCCTAAAGGAGTACTTCTAACAAAGGCAATACTACATATGAATGAGGGTCCTTTTTCTGGACATGGTGGGTTGCTCAAAACCTTGAAGCGTCTTGGGTGTTGATACTGTCACAGTAAGTTCCATCATGCCGGGAATTATCTGCCCAAGCAAGAAGGCTCAAAAAGCCAGAAAGTCTTTATCAAAATTGACCAAGTTGATGGATTTAAATCAAACAGCTGACCGGAAATGGGTTACAGCTGCTCCAGTCTGTCAGCTGAAACCAGTTCCTCCTTGCAAATTGACGTTGATAAATTGACATAATTTGAGGGTCACCCAATACAAGCTTGTTAATCAGCATGGTTGTCAGAAATTGGTCACACAAGGGTTCTTTGCAACCTGGACCAGATACTTACTTGACAATGAGGAAGGAATAGGAGGCAAAGATTCAGGTGGTATTGCTTAGTTAATTTTCTGATATATATTGAATAACTTTCACTGTTTCAACTCTAAGAGTTGAGTCCTCCCAAAATTTTACTCAATACAAATCATTTATCCCTAGTTCTAATTTACTTTTCAAAATGCATCCTGTGGTTGGGTTGTTACAATATATTCCGTACAATCTGATTCTCAACCAAATCATTTCTGGAATATGAGGCCCAGCAGTTAGAAATTTGTTGTTGGTGCCGCCTAATGCTAATTTTGCGCCAGTCAATCAAGAAGCCCCCTCCATTCTGGAAACTGAAAATTATGTTGCTTCCCAATGTCCAGAATTTTATTCTGAAGATAAGTTGATGTTTTCTCAGGCCATTTATCTTGGGCTACTTTGGTTAGGATTAATTGTTCTGCTTAATTCTGGTATTACAATTGGAAATTTTACAAAAAGATACTTGAAGCCACGTTGGGGGTTAATCATTAATTCTATGTGGATTTGGGTGGTAATTCCCCATCACTTAGAAACAGCTTCATACTATCCTGCAATTTCTGTCACATTACTCAACTCTTCTACATCTGAGTTTTTGGAAGCAGTTTGTCATGAATTTGTGTTTCTTTTCTCCTGCTCTGTCAAGATATCTGCGTTTATCATGTTTATTTGTATCTGTTCTTTTCTGAGCTTTCAGTTTGGACTTTTCTTTAATTTATGGTTTCCATCTCTGGTTGCAGTTGTTGAGACTAAATCTTCTGTTTCCTATTTCTGTTGTGTCATGTCATTTTGGCATCCGGATTATTTTCCTGCTCCACCCACTGATGAGATTTTGCATGTAGTTTTGTCAGCCTTATCATTCTATTATGGTTCAAGCCTTAGCCATAAATCCCAAGTTTACCATATGATGACAAAGATTTCTGAGGATGCTTGTGAATGGTTGTTGTCCGCAGTGGAGCGCAATCCACAGGTTTTAACTGAAAGTGCATCTCTATACCCTTTTATTAAAAAATTGTGTGTATCTATTGAGGAGCTCAAAGTATATTGTAAGTTGTACTCCTTCCAACAGGGTACTACTCTGCTTTCTATATTCCTTCCTCAGTTTCTCGCCTACTGTTGTAAAATTAATGTTCTCAAGGTGAATAAACTCTCAGCATTGTGGTTAGCAGTTGACCAGGCTGCCCAGGATTTGGCAGTTTGGGATTCCCTGTTAACCACAACTGAGGCCCTGGTAAGCCAAATTCTTTCTCTGGTCTCAAATCCATCAACTTCCAAGCAAGGTACATTGGTAATTGAGGACAAATCTGCTGCACACTCCTTGTTTTCTGATCCCTTCTCCGCGGTAGTTCCTTCCAACCAAAGTTAGGATTTTTCTCCCTCTAGCTCTTCTCAGTTGCAATTGGCGGTGGTGAACAAACCTGTCAATGGAAATGAAGCACCTGTGGTGTCCAGTCCTGAGAGTTCTTTGGTGATGCTTCAGCACGTTATCCCTGTAAAGCCTTCAGCGGTCATGCCCAAAGATTTGCCCCTTGTTCCCATTGATTGTGATTACCCTGTTCTTCCAGCTGCTGTCCAAGAAAAAATTGAGCGTTACTTCTAGGAGCATCCTGCCTCCTTAGCTGCTGTCTGTACTGCCAAAGAGAAGCAAGACTCTGCCAAGATTGCCACCTTTGCTACAAATAAATCTGCTTCTGGTTACTTCTTGTTTTATGGTAGTATTGATAATGGTCAAACTATCTATCAGCCAGCCATTTTGTTGGATACAGGTGCTTCCAAGAACTTCATGAGTGTGGAGACAGCAGACTTGCTACACCTCAAGTACCATCCTATTATGCTTGTTAGGGGTTGGAACTGTCAAATGTTTCCCTCTTTCCAGCTGAAAAAGCCAGTAACATTTGTAGTTGCAGGTCAGTCTTTTACTGCAAGGTTCTCTGTTTGCTCTTCCTTGATGTATCATATCATTTTGGGGGTGGGCTGGTGGAGAGATCATAATATATCAACCTTACTGGAAGAAAATGTGCTACAGGTGGAACACTCTTTGGGTATATCTATTTGCATTCCGCTGTTAGGTATGTCCAAGATGGAGCAATCTTCTCAAACCATTCAATTGGTTCCTGTCACTATCCCTGCAAGTTCATATTTACTGGCATGTTTGCAACCCTGGTCCGCGGCATTTGACGCTATCAGAGGTGAGGTCCTCCCCAAGCACACTCAGTTTGACTTTGACTTTAAATTTACTGTTGATCTGATTCAAATTGTGTCTCCTATTTACCCTTTAACCCTGAAGGAAGACACATGTTTGGAAGAATAGAATTGGGACATGTTGGCAAAGGGCTATATTTTTAAAAAGGCTTTGTCAATCTGCTCCCCATTGTTGTTTGTTCAAAAGGCTGATTGGTCTCTTTGTCCTTGTGTTGACTACAGGAATTTGAATAACATCACAAATCCTGATCCCTACCCTTTACCTCTTGAAGCACAGATCTCTAGGTGTGTTGAGAAGGCTAAGTTATTCTCAAAACTTGATCTGTTGAATGCTTTCAATCAAATCAGGATTTTAGAAGGAATGGAATAGTTAACAGCATTCAGAACCAAGAAGGGCATTTTTCAGTTCCGCGTAATGCCTTTTGGATTGAAGAATGCTCTGGCTTACTTTCAGCGTCTAATTGATTCTGTCTTGGGGGATCTTCTAGGTATATGTTCCATCACATATATGGATGACATCTTGGTGTTCTCCCCAGATGAGGAGTCACATAAGGCTCACCTGTTGGCAATTGTAGAACACATTCTCCAGGCAGAATTGATCATTAAAAGGAGTAAGTGTGAATTCTTTAAACGTAAGGTTACCTTTCTGGGTAATATTATCTTTGAGGATGGCCACACCGTTGCCCCTGACAAGGAAGCTGCAGTTCAAGAGTATGCTACGCCTGTGACAGTATCCCAACTCTGTAGTTTCTTGGGTACTTGTACGTTCTTGAAGAAATTCACCCCTCACTTGTCTGAAGTGGCTGCCCCTTTATATTTGGCTAGTGGAAAGACAACTTTAGTTTGGACGCCTGAGTGTGCAAGTGCGTTCTCAGCAGTCAAGGCTCTTTTCTTGTTGTCATCTGAGTTGAGACATGTGGATCCTGAGCTTCCTTTTATGGTTTCCACAGATGTCTCTAAATACGCTGTAGCTGGTGTGTTGTTGCAGACTGCTGGCAATGGGATTGAGAGACCTGTAGGGTATTTCTCCTGGAAGATGGAGGCTTGTGAACACAATTACATGATTTACGACAAGGAATTGTTGGCTGTTGTGGAATTGTTGAAGCACTGGCATCACCATCTCATGTTGGCACGTCATCCAGTTGTAGTAAGAACTGACCACAAAGCTCTTCTGTATTATCAAAAACCCAGGGTTTTGTCAGGTTGTCAATCCAGATGGCATGGTGACCTGACAAGATACAAGTTCTGCTATAAGTTTATTAAGGGATTGGACAATCACTTGGCTGATGCACTGAGCAGAAACCCTTCCCATCTCCCAGATGCTAGTATGGACGCCAAGTTTAACACACATACTATGATTCCAGATGAGGCTGTGGTACTCTTTGTCTTGCCTCCACCTGTTACACTTGCCACCATTTTCTTAACTGAGGGCGCAGACCTGGACTTATATTCCAAAGTTAAGTTTCTACAACCTTTGTCCAAAGGCTATGATATGCTATTGGAGCTAGCATGTGCAAACCCAGTAGGCCAGCCTTAGGGTTATCATAAGATTGGTTCAGTTTTATATCATCAAGGTCACTTGTGGGTTCCTGAGGGCACAATTCAGGATGAAATCATGGAGGCTAATCATACCTGTTCAATGGCTGGTCACCCAGGGAAAAACAAAACAGTGGAACTAATCCTCTGGAAGTTTTCTTGGAAAGGTTTGACAGTGCAGGTAGCAGCCTTTGTTTGAGATTGCCTGGTATGTGTTTGATCCAAGGCCAGTTGGAACAAGAAAACTGGGTTATTGGTTCCACTACAGCCTGCTGCAGGACCCTGGACGTCTGTGTCAGTGGATTTCATTGGTGAACTTCCCAATTCCAATGGTTTTAACACAATCATGGTGGTGGTAGATTGTTTCACAAAAATGGCACACTTTGTACCTTGCTCAAACACAATTACTTCAATGGAAACAGCTAGCTTGTTTGTGAATAGAATCTTTTTCCTACATGGCATCCCAATGGAGATTGTAAGTGACTGTGGGCCTCAATTTATTGCTCAGTTCTTGGAAGCTTTTAATGGAATTCTTGGTATCAAATTATGTGTTCCACAGCCTTTCACCCCCAATCTGACAGAAAAACGGAGAGAGTAAACCAAAGTTTGTAGGTTTACCTACGTTACTACACTAATGTGCAACAAGATGACTGGTGTGATAATCTACCCATGACAGAGTTCACATATAATAACGCCCCTCACACGTCAACTCAAGTATTGCTCTTCTATGCCAATGTGGGTTACAACCCTTCTTCTGATATGGGTCCTTGTTTGGTTAGCAATGTGGAAGATACAACTGATCAGGCTGCTGCATTAAAGCAGGCTCATCAGGAGCTCCAGGTTACTCTTGATGCTGCTGTGACAACTTACAAGGAATATGCAGATTGCAAGCGCCAGGAAGGTCACACTTATAGACCAGGTGATTTAGTCATGGTTGATGCTCGCAATATGAAACTGAAGATTCCCTGTTGCAAGTTAGGGCCTAAGCAAATTCCTTCAAAATTGAACATCAAATTGGTCCCTCTGCTTATTGGCTGGATTCACCTCCTGCTTTCAAGATTTTCCATACCTTTCATGAATGTCTTCTTACTCCCTTTAAAGGTAATGAGACTCCTTCTTCCCAAACCATTCTTGTGGAGGGAGAACCTGAGTATGAGTTGAATTGTACTCTGGCTTCCTGCAAGAATCAATGCCGCTTGTAATATTTGGTATTGTGGAAGGGATATCCTGACTCTGAAAATTCCTGGGTTCCCCAATACAATTGTTCCAATTCCCCAGATCTGATTCATGAGTTCTACAAGCACAATCCCACTGCTATTGGCCACCCTGAACTTACCTTGGCCGCAATAAAACTCCCACCTGCCTACAAGAATTTCTCCTTATCCCATCTCCCAGATGGTGGTATTGTGCCCAGGGCTAAAGCAGAGGGTAATTTCATGGTAGGTTCCATCATGTGGGGAATTATCTTCCCAAGAAAGAAGGCTTGAAAAGCTAACAAACCATTAACAAACTTGACCCAATTAACAGATTTAAACAATATGGTTGATTGCAAATGGGTTACAGCTACTCAAGTGTGCCGGTAAAATCTGATTCCCCCTTTAAGTTGATATTGATAAATTGACATGATTTAAGGGTTACCAGATACAAGCTTGTTAATCAGCATGGTTGTCAGAAATTGGTCACACAAGGGCTCTTTGCAACCTGGACCAGATACTTACTTGACAATGAGGAAGGAATAGGAGGCAAAGATTCAGGTGGTATTGCTTAGTTAATTTTCTGATATATATTGAATAACTTTCACTGTTTCAACTCTAAGAGTTGAGTCCTCCCAAAATTTTACTCAATACAAATCATTTATCCCTAGTTCTAATTTACTTTTCAAAATGCATCCTGTGGTTGGGTTGTTACAATATACTCCGTACAATCTGATTCTCAACCAAATCATTTCTGGAATATGAGGCCCAGCAGTTAGAAATTTGTTGTTGGTGCCGCCTAATGCTAATTTTGCGCCAGTCAATCAAGAAGCCCCCCTCCATTCTGGAAACTGAAAATTATGTTGCTTCCCAATGTCTAGAATTTTATTCTGAAGATAAGTTGATGCTTTCTCAGGCCATTTATCTTGGGCTACTATGGTTAGGATTAATTGTTCTACTTAATCCTGGTATTGCAATTGTAAATTTTACAAAAAGATATCTGAAGCCACATTGATGGTTAATCATTAATTCTATGTGAATTTGGGTGGTAATTCCCCATCACTTAGAAACAGCTTCATATTATCCTGCAATTTCCGTCACAGATACTGGTGGCCTGGAATGAAGAAGGATATCAATGATTGCATTTCCAACTGTCTTGGTTGTGGGAGAAACAAACCTTCTAACGTTAAGCCCCAGGGACTCCTCTGACCTTTACCAATTCCAGTTTGCCCATGGACTTACATATCAATGGACTTCATATTGTACTTTCCCCTTAGCAAAGGAAGCACTGGCATCATGGTTGTTGTAGATTGCATGACCAAATATGCCATTTTCATCCCTTTTTCTTCATACACCTCAAAGGAAGTAGCCAACATGTTCTTCTGCAAGGTGATCAGCAACCATGGGCTCCCCAAGGACATTATCTCAGATTGAGGCGTCCAATTTACCTCTCAGTTCTGGAAGGCCCTAATGGACCAGATGCGAATTACAGTGAACTTGTCAACTTCCTTTCACCCCCAAACAGATGGACAGACCAAGCGCGTGAATCAAGTACTTGGGGGATACTTACAACAATACATAAACTCATGTCAGGACTCTTGGGTTCATTTATGCTACCTAGCCTAGTTATGTTATAACACTGCACATCATAGCCTATTTGGTATGCCCCCCTTTTTTTGCCAACTTTGGCTTTGACTTGGAGTCCTTCCCATCCAGTTGCAAGGAATCAGCCTTCCCCCAAGCTTATGAATTAGCCAACAGGATGAAGAAAGTTCACTCAAATATGACTTAGTACCTCACCAAGGCCAGGTAGGAATACAATAAATATGCTGACCTCAACTGATTGCCAGAGAAGGACTATCCTGTTGGGTTGTATGTCTATCTCAATGCTTGAAACCTGAAATTGAAGATTCTGAGCAGGAAACTGGGTCCCAAGAAGATTGGTCCACTTCAGGTTCTAGAACGTCTCTCCAGCCTTAACTATCAACTTGAGCTACCTGCTGGTTCCAGTGTACATGATATTTTCCACGTGGACCTTCTCACCCTCTTTGAGGACAATCCCAAGACCCTTTCAGGGTTGAACTCCAACCCCCAGATTGTCTCAAACACCTTTAAATGGGAGGTGGAGGAAATCATTGGACATTGCCTAGTTAAAGGCAAGGCACAATAATTGGTTAAATAGAAGAGTTATGGGGATGATTCCAACTCCTTGGAACCAGTGGAGAACCTTACCAACTGTGATGAACTTTTGGACTGCTTCAATAACAGGGAGGAACTCCTCCTAGACAAGTGTAGTGTCAGGAACATTAATACCATTATTCCTGCCAACTCTGAAAGTAGCATATTACTCTTGGTATCCTCCTTCTCTACAGAAAGTAGTTTCACTCCAAAAAATGAAATTTTAGTGTGTAGCATAAGTTTAAAATTACCTCTTAATGTTGAAATTATTCAACAACGTCAACCTCCCTTAGAAGGGATGGGAATCAAACCTGGGACCTCTCCTGACAACAATGGGCTTCTAGGAACAATTATTAATGCAATGGGTCCAAACCACTCTTTATTCTCAACTAGTGGTAGCCAATTAGATGCTGAAAATTCAATTTTGAATTCAAAATTTAAATAAACACAGCAACAACACAGAAAAACCAGTGTCAAGCACCATAACTTCTGTGGCTGTTGGCCCCTGTGGTGGATTCCCTATCCCTGGCCCCAATATGTGGGCCCAGTGGGTATAACTTCTCTTCTGTTTTAAAAAAGCATGTTGGGGATATAGGGGGCCCCACAATTAATTAAGTTCTTTAAAAATATTATATTTTAAAATAACTTTTGATTCCCTCTTGGGGATCCCCTGTGTTGTGAATGCTGCCATTCACTGTGTTTCAATTTGCCTTTGTTGGGTAATTTCAAGGATAAATTTCTCTCTTTTGCTTTTGCCCTTCAAAATGAGGCTTGCTCTGAATTGGGAAATACAATTGTTCAGTTTCCTGATCCTGCGCAACTCACTTGCCCCACTCATGCTTGTGGCAAGTGATCCTACTGTCCTGGTAGTGTTTTGTGGTATTGTCTACTATTATATAATACTTTTCCTATTTTCCAATAAAATTAAGTTCTATTCACATTTTTGTCTTTGTGTCTTTGCGTACTTTTGCGCCTCTCCAGCCATGCTAGCAGATATTATTCATTCAGGGCCACAAGGTAATTGCATAGCCTTCCCTGCCATTCTAACTGAGACTTAGTACAGATCTAATCCTAAGGTTAGGATTTCCTGTTGTAACTCTGTGCTGTGCCTCAGATCACAAATAAAATGGTGCTCACTACAGGGGCTGTAAGCCCCTTGGTTACCCCTTTGCAACTATGTTTTCAGGACCTTTGCCTCCACCTATACAAGAGCCAACTTTGCCTGAAATTACTGGTCCTCCTATTGAAGAAGACATTGCCAACCTGCCTATTGTCCCTACTGTGCTGAACCTTGGGAGTGGTCTCCGCCTAGTGGCCTATTCTTTGGGTACCCCTGACTTGGAACAAGTCATGGCAGTAGTACTTGTGATAGCCCGTGATGGGGCCATCTCTTGTCTACAGCTTCAGTTCAATTGGGCAGAATACTACAAATTAATTGTTGCGCCATAATTTCCATAGCATCTCCTCTCAGCGGCTGTCTCTGCTGAAAATCTATTGTCCTCCTTTGTACAACCTGACTTAGCACACCATCAAATGGTATTAGGGCTCCACGTCCAGGAGATTTCATTGCTGCAAGCTGCTGTCACCCATCACTGGGATCAGTTTTCAGCCTACCAGCAGTGGATTCATTCCCTGTTTTCCTTAGTATCTAACAATCAGCGCAACTCTGTCACCTCCCAGTCTTTTTTGGTCACCTCCATTGAAAGAATGTGCCAATCTATCCCCAAGTATGGCAGAGAGCGCCTTCATGAGTTCCATCAGCTGGAACAACCCTGGCATGCCCAAGTAGACTCTACTTTAAACGCCTACCTCACCAAATTTGAACAACTTGTACAACAACTCAACAAGTTCAGTGATTACTCCTTTGACCAATTATATCAAGTAGCGGTCCATGCTGCAAAGGGCCTCTGAAAAATTGGCAAGGACTTTGATCAAGAAAGGGGTGCTACTGCCGCCACCATTGCCAAACTCCAGACTCAAGTAAATAAACTGTCTGCCTCCAAAGCAGATGCCCCGCCTTCTCCTCCATCCAACAAGCTAGCAGATAGAGAACAGAGGCTCTAGGATGCCATTTGAGATTTAAGAGCATCTACCTGTAGTCAGGATTTTCCCCCAAAGTCCCTCAGCCTGACCCTCAAGTGCTTGCGCTGACAGCTCAGGTTGCTGAATTACAGCAAGAGGTTGCTACTTTGCGTGAGGAAATGGCGTCTGTAGTTAGTCAACCTGAAGTTGTGGGCAAAGATGGTTGTTGTCCTGACTTGTCAGGAGCCCCCTGCATTCATTGTGCTAGAGAGTTGATAGCTCTAGCCAATGAAGTGGACCTCCTAAAGAAGGATCACTCTGAGCTTGATAAGGATGTACAAGAACTAAGTGAAGTGGTCAATTCAGTAAATGTAAGGTTTGCCCCTTGCTTTCTGATGGGCCCATCTGTTACTTCCCAACTGGCTGAGCTGTCCTTGGTAGTAACTGCACAGGACCAGCACCTGGATGTTACTGAGCAACAGACTGCCCTAGCTAATAATACGGGCACCTGCAATGCTGACACCTTGACTACCCTTGAAGATAGTGTTTTCCAGCTGTGGGCCAGGCAGCCCCCACCAAGTCAGAAGCAGAATTCTCCCCATGCATAAATGTACTCAATAGTAACAAAGATGGCTTAACTCCAGAAGCACATTTCAAGCCTACCTTTAAGCAAGTCTTTGACCCCAAAACCTCAATCATTGCAGCTTTCTTAACTATCTATGAAACTGCTATGAGAAGAGCCTTGGATGAAGTCAAGAAGGAACACATTCTAACCTGTCTACATCTGACCTGTCAAGAGGTAGCAGTACCAGAGCTGCCCACCATTGAAGCCTGGGAAGATATGAAGCAACTTCTGATTGACAAGTTTGGTAGTGACCTTAGTTAGGAGGTGAAGAAGGACGCCTTCATGAAAATTGTTTTCAAACCAAAGGAGACCCTAGCGGAATTTTCAGATAGATTCTACATGGAAGGACAACACCTGATCACAAGCTGTCAGTTGGCCGCACATGAAGCATACATGGCTTGCGCTCAAGCCCTCAAGGTTAACCAGCTCCTGTGTCTCCACTTCAAGGCCCATAAAGCCATCCTTTTTTCCATGAAGAGCATAAAGACACTGTTGCAGGATATGCACCTTACCAATTCTGGTGCAGTTGTGCGGGAGAATTGTGCTTCTTTTACCTCTGGTTTGTCTTCACGTGGTCCGTGTATCCTCACTGTGAACTTGTAGAATCCTCCTCAACAACAGGGTTGCCATAACTGTGGACAAATATGTCACCATTCCTGAGTCTTTACCAATCCTTGAGTTTAAGGAGCTGATCCCAAAGAACAGGCGGGAAAAGAACAGTCAACCTAGAGGCAGATACGCTCTTGGTTGACAATTCTTCCCAGTCTCCTCCAATTACCCCCTCCATTGCTGAATCTGAGCCTGCTGACAATGAGACTACTCCCATTCTGATGCTATTCCACAACATATATGATGACTCTGACATGGACAATTCTGATGTAGAAGAACCTGATGCCTATGGGTACTCTGTCCTGGCTGTCCCTGAAACTATTATAGTCCCTTATAAGCTACGTTCTGGGAAGACTACTACAACCTCCAAGCCTCTTCATGAAGCCAAGGAGGTTGTCTCTCTCCCTTACCTCACCCAATCCAAGAGATCTCCTGTGCTTTTTGAGTCTTCTGAAGAGGCTGCTGAGGTTGCTGACGCTGTGTTTAAAAATGTCTCCGTCTTGCTCCCTCTCCAGACAGTCTATAAGGAGTTCCTGGGCCTCAGATGCATGATTGAAAAGTGGGACAAAGAACTAACAGAATCTCAAGACATTATGGCTGTCCTCCCTCCCTTTGGTTGCACCACCACTTGTGTTGAAATATCCATCCAAAAGGTGAAAATTAAGGATCTTTTAGACACAGGGTATCCTGTTAATGTTGTCTCCTCAAAGCTTGTCAAGAAGCTCAAACTTGCCCCCAATCTTAACTATCATCAATTAGAATGGCACAGCTGGGCTGTCCATGACTCACACTATAGGAGCTTATTCTGCTCTGCCCATGCAATTTGGCAAGCTGCTTCTGGCCGCGCCTGACGTTGTCCTGGAGAACAAGAGCTATGACCTGCTAGTTGGTACTCAATTCCTTAGGTAATATAATGGGATCATCAACTTAAAGGACAGCTTCCTCTCTATCATGGGGTACAAAGTCCCTCTGATCTTTGAAGAGCCACTTAAAGTTCCTGGTAAGCGCCTCAAGACATGTGCCTTGGAATATCTCACTGGTGTTTTCACTTTAAAATACCAAACCCATTCATCCAACATGAAGTGTACTCCTATGGCTTGCCCCACGTCAGAAGGGATTACTCTCTTGGCCACTTCTGCTGTGACTATTCTGCCTGGGTCTCAAACTATCCTAGACTCCCAAATATTGTATGAGCTACCCAAGCGTACGTTACTAGAGCTGTGCTCTCCTCCCTTGCTAGGACACAACATACCCTATCCCTGTCCTGGAATCTTGGATGTCTCTCATAAAACCCTGTTCAACTGCTGATTGCCAACCTGACTGCTCTCCCCATGACCATGTCTAGGGGGCAGGTTGTTGGATATGGCAAGTTGTTGAGCGCTCCTGATGTCCTGTCTCTTCATCCCTTTGGCACATTACAAGATTTTAACCTACCTGAGGATGAGCCAGAGTCCTATCATTGTTCACCGCCCAAGACTTTCTGCAACTATATCTGGTTCAACAGAAGGAGGTTCTTGACCTACTGGACCAACTTTTGGATATTTTTGCTAAAGACAGCACAGATTATGGGTTAGCCAAAGGCGTCATTCACCAGATTGATTCTAGTGATGCTCCCCCCTTTTGTGCTAAACCCTACCACATCAGTCAAGTAGAAGATGCTCAGGTGTCTAAAGAGCTTAAGCAACTTTTAGACGCTGGACTGCTTGCGCCTTACCAAAGTCCATGGGCTTCCCCCTTGCTCATACTGAAGAAGAAGGATGGAGGTCCATGTATTGTGATGGACTACCAACGCTTAACTCCTTAACCAAGAAGGAATCCTATCCATTACCACACATTGACAACGCTCTCTGCTGCCTTGGGGGCTCTAAGTTCTTCTATGCCATGGATCTAGATTCTGGCAAGTTGATCTCTCTCCCAAAGATAGACAGAAGGCTGCGCTCATCACTGCTGAAGGATTTTTTGAGCCCACTCAAATGCCGCAAAGACTCTGCAATGCTCCAGCTACCTTCCAATGAGCCATGTATTCCATTCTCCATGATCTGAAGCTCTTTTGTGTTTTAGTGTACTTAGATGATATAACTGCCTTCAGCACCACCTTCACTGATCACTTGGCCCATCTCAAGAAGGTGTTAATAAAGATTTTTAAAGCTTGACTTAAGTTAAAACCATCTAAGTGTGTCTTCTTCAAGGAACACCTTGAATTTTTGGGCCATGAGGTGCCTCAGACAGGAATCTGTCCCATGACTAAGAAAGTTGAAGCCGTTGAAAAAATGCTTCCGCCCACCAACCTGTAAGAAGTCCAAGTCTTTCTGGGCTTGATGGGATACTATAGGCAATTTACCCCTAGTTTTTCTGACATCAGTGAACCCTTGGTCCAGCTGTTGCGCAATGTCCCTTTCAAATGGACTGCCAGCCAGCAACAAGCCTTTGAAACCCTCAAGCAAAAACTCAAAGAGGCTCCCATCTTAGCATACCTGACTACAATAAGGAATTCATCTTGTATACTGATGCTAGTGACCTGGCTATTGGGGCTATCTTGGCTCAACTGGATGATGAGGGTGTGAATCACCCTGTAGCTTATACCTGCTGTGTCCTGAATAAACATGAGAAGAACTACAGTGTGACCAAGAAAGAATGCCTTGCTGTACTGCATGCCATCAAGCAGTTCTTCCACTACATGTATGGCACCCATTTTACTGTGGTTACTGACCACACTTTACTCAAATGGCTACAGCAACTCAAGGAACCCAAAGAACAACTATCTAGATGTGCTCTCTGTTTACAAGGGTATGATTTCACTGTGTTGCACCGCCCCAGGATTCAACATCAGAATGTTGACAGACTGTCCAGAATGCCTATCCTTGCTCTACACCCTGCTGAAGCTGACTGGCTGTATGAACTAATTGAATATCCTTTGTCATGAGAAAGTGAGACAGAAGAAGTTTGAGTTACCCTTTCTAAGCTATCTGAAGACACCCTCATTTGTAACAATCAAATTTTTAAGAAGGTACAAGACCAATTCTTGTCCTATGTAAGGCCTAGTCTTTGCCTTTTGTTGGTGCTGCAAGCCCATAAAGAGACAGGCCACGGGGGTGTTGCCAAGACCCATACCTGGCTCCAGAAGAACTACTTCTGGGAAAATCTTTTTCTGCTGATTCCAGATGTTATTGCTAGTTGCCACAATTGCCAGCTCTAATGTCCTAAAGCCGCCGCTCATGAGTACAAGCTAGTTTCCCCTCAACACGCCTTTCACACTGTCAGTATTAATGCTGTAGGGCCTCTCCCTTGCTCCCGCTCTGGTTGCTGCTTTATCCTAATTGCTGTTGATCATTTTAGCAAGTCGGTAGAAGCTTGTCCTACTAAAGACATCACTGTCAAGACAACCACCCCCTTTCTGCTGCAAAATGTATTCTTCCACCATGGATGCCCTCAAGTGTTGTTGTCTGACAATGGGAGTAACTTCAACACCAAGTTAGTGAACTTGGTAGTTGAAGCCTTGGGGTCTCACCAGTCTTTCTCTGCCCCCTATTATCCTTCCACTAATGGGGCAGTTGAGCGTGCCAACTCAACTCTGGTTTCTATCATGAGGAAGCTTACTTACTCTGACACTGCCAACTGGGATCTATACTTATCTGCTGCTCTCTTTGCCTATTGCCTTAGCAAGTATTGTGTCACCAGGTATTCCCCTTTTGCTATGCTGTATGGTTGTGAAGCCACTACCATGTTGCTCCTGGGGGCCCCCTACTCTCCTTTGATAAGACTATGAGCCCTGATGAGCACATCAAAGATCTAGTCAACCGCCTCATTGATATACAGGCTACTGCCTACACGTCCACCCTAAGACCAAGCTGCTGGAGCTCTCCCCTGACAATGCCGGGAGACCCCCTGCCTGAGTTCACCATTGGAGACCACATTCTTTATTATCAACACAGAGTAGGAGGACAAGATCATAAACTAGACTCATTGTGGATTGGGCCCTTAGAAGTGATCTTCAAGCAAGGATTGGAGTATACAGTAAAACTCCTCTCTAGTGGTCAACCTTTTGCTCGTGTGCATGCTAAGTTCCTCTGTAAGTATCACCCCTCTAAGGCCAATCTAGAGGGGGGCAATGTTGTGAATGCCGCCATTCACCATGTTTTTATTTTGCCTTCATTGGGTTATTTTGAGGACAAATCTCTTTCTTTTGCTTTTACCCTTCAAAATGAGGCCAGCTCCAAATTGGGAATACTTTTTTCAGTTTCCCAATCCTGCACAGCTCACGTGCCCCACTCATGCTTGTGGCAAGTGATTCTACCGTCCTGGTAGTGTTTTGTGGTATTGTCTACCATTATATGATCCATTCCTATTTTCCAATAAAATTAAGTTATATTCACATTTTTATCTTTGTTTCTCCACGTACTTTGGAGCCTCTCCAGCCACGTCTAGCAGATATTATTCATTCAGGGCCACAAGGTAATCACATAGTCTTCCCTGCCATTCTAACCAAGACTTAGTATAAATCCAATACTAAAGTTAGGATTTCCTGTTGTGACTCTGTGCTGCGCCTCAGATTACAACACCCTGCCAAATTCCCCAAACTTCTCAAACCTTCCCCTCTTATCCAGTAGCAATTCTACTCATCAGATGCTATATAAACCTGATAGTCAGTCTTTATTTCTTGTTCAGTTAATAAATTTAATCTCTTAAACCTAGTTGATTTTCTTTTGCTTGTTTCCTTATTTGAAATCCAAAGCAATGAGATTACCCAAGTCCTCCCAATGGGAGTCATTTGGGTACAAATGGTTGGTTTGTTTGTTCCTTGTGTAGGGCTTTACAGAGAGAACATCCCTAGGAACCAGAGTAGATTCTGGTTTTTCCACTCCTCACTATATCAATAAATTGTGGTACCAAGTGATACCAGGTGTATGGTATACTGCCACACCCTTGTTCCTGAATCCTCCTATTACAGAGAAACCACATGTCATGGGCAACAGTCAGCCTGCTTTGCCCTCCTTATTCCATCCCTTGGCTTTAGCCTTCCTGCTTAGCTACCAAGGAGCCTATTTCCTCCTGGGTAGATTTAATCCCCTCCTGGGGCAATATTTTTTGCTTGGGGAGCTCTTCCATATGGGAATGGTGTCCATCCCCATTGGTTCCTTGGTTACAGGTTTGTCTCTTCCGCAGCCATACACCTGCTTGGTGCTATATTTCCAAAAAAATGGGTTCCTGAAAATTGGCTTGGGACTATTCTTCAACTGGCTTTATTTGATTGGGAATAGATTCTGATTTATCCTTTAATAGGTGATGTCTCATTACATCAGTGGGTGTAATTGTTTTATCATTTGGGGTTGGCTGCTGGGTGGCAATGGGAACAGGACTGAGATGTGGAACTGGATCAGAAATATTTGGTTTAGAGGAACTGGTGGGCAGAACTGAAACTGGATTATTTGCCAAGTTATTCAGCAAACCCAGTTTATATTAGATTTTCTGGATAACCCAGAAAATATCATTTAAGTTTTGATGAGAGCCACCTGTCTCATTTATAGCATTGGAGCCAGTGGCTCTGCTACCGTTGGGGGCTGCTAGCCCCCTTGGGCTATCTGTAGTACTGGCCCTGGTTGCTGTATTGCTTCCTGGTGTTATTATTAAGTTATAATCAATCCCTCTTTCAATAGTTGGTTCCAACCTGCCCTGGTGGTTCAATTGAGGTTTGATTCCCCTGGTGGGTTTGTGTGGTTGCCTGCATTTTTTCTTGACAGGATAGTACACAGGTTTGAGTCTGGTAGTTGCAATTTTGGGTTTGCCAGCCCTTACATGGTTTCTTGATGGTTAAAATATTCTTGTTAATTTTTAGTTCTGTTTGGATACTTAATTTATTTGTTTTATAAGTCTTGCTTGTTTGAGGTATTTGTTGAATATCCGGGGGCCTATATAGTGGTATATTTTCCTGTTCTTGAAATTTTAGAGCTAAGTTAGTTACACAACTACTGGTGTCAGGAATAATCCTGAAATTGCTTCACTATTCAAGAAAATCTATAGGGATATACTAAGCAGATCACCAGTTGCTTGAGGAGTAGCAGGCTAAATTGGGAGGAGAGCGCAAAAATTTGAGAGCCTCTTGAGGTGTAGCAGAAGATAAAGGTCAAAATTAAGTTCAAGAAATTCATTATAGGGAGGAAGTCATAATATTAATTTGAAGTAGACAAAAATAAAGGGCAGTTCAAGAGACAGTCATAGAGTCTGCTGCTAACTGAACTACAGCAGAGGCAAAATTATTGAATCCTGGGGCCAGGGGGGCTAAATTTTCAAGCATTTTTGAATAAATTCCTTTATTTTTCAGTGTTGTCAAGGCCCAGGGGGTCCTGAAAGGATCCATCTCTCTATAGAAATCTTAATAAAAAATAAAATTTTGATATGAACTTGAGCTATATTATTGGGAAAGACTAAGTATAACTACAAAGAGAATAATGGAAGATGTGGGTATTTTATACCCTTTCCAGAATTCTTCAGGATTCTTCTGGATCTTTCTTGACACTTATACATACTTCTTGGTAGAAGAATTGCTTTGAAGATAGAAAACCTCATGACCAGTTTCACTGATATTCTAATTGAGAAGGTTTGCCTTTGCAGGAGCTTTCAGTTCATAATTTCAACCCCATACAATTAGATTCCCCTTGTAATTATTTTTTATTGAGTTTTTAATATTCAAATTGGTTCAGGTGTTGATGATTTATGCTTGGCTCAATATGGGCGCTCAGCTGACTAATCTTTAAACCTCTTTTGGTTGGGATTGGCAAAAATTTCAGGGCAAACCTAATTAAAGGTTATTCCGCCTTTGCATGGATCTTCAATTCATGGTCTATAATCAATGCAATTGGATTCTCCTTTTTAGTGGCTTCCTAACAAGTACTTGGCCGTTCTGGTTGATTCATGCATTGAAAATTTATGGTTGGATTTGTTTTTGGTGTTTGTCAACCAGTTCTATGATCCTTATTGATTTGAATTTGGCGTGTTTTGGCAATCAAATTGATTATCATCCATAATTCAAGTTCTAGGGCAGCTAGGAATGAGATAAATACACCTTTTTGACATTGTGAATTCAGTATAGTTTCTCAAACCATAAAACAAATAAACTCTATAATAAAATTTTCAGGCAAGTCCTGACAAGGTGTGGGGTCATGAAGTTAATAAGGCTAGTTATTTTCAAGTAGAATAGCTTATATATCTAGGAGACAGCAGGCAAGATGAGCTGTTATTAGAGACAGAACTTTTTACCTTCAGGCTGAGAAGAGGAGTTGAGGATGAGGCGGGCATAAATTATTATGGACTGGGATGGTATATGTAATATATCATTGGCTGCTACATATGACCCAGAAGTGTGGTCCTTTGTACTGTAAATTCAGAACCTAAAGTTAAAAATGTGGGATTGTCAAATTCTTTTGTGTGAACTCACCAACTTAATGGAGTATTTTCATCCCAGAACAACTTACTTTTTTATATAAAAGGATGAAAAATATTCCAGTAAGTTGCTGAGTTCACACAAAATAATTTGACAATCCCGCATTTTTACCTTTAGGTTGTGAATTTACAGTACCTGTCTAAGAGGATGTCAGGTAATAGAAGCCTAGTATGTAAAGAATATTGGGTACTGATTGCTGTGAGTGTATTTTTGGTGGCTGGAAGTGATTTGGATTACTCTAGAACCTGAGTTTGAAAATAAGATCACAGCTGAAATATTGATACAAGAAAATAGGGAATGAAATAACTGAGCCAAAGATACATGCTAATCTGGATTAGGAAATATCACATTAGTTAGTCTGGGGAAAAAGTGACTTTATGTTCAGAAACTAGACCTCCAGTTTCTTAAGCTTTTTTCTCAGTTGAGCTTGTCTAAGGCAGCCAGATCTTGGCAAAGATTAGTGCATCTTTCAGGCAGGGAAGACCCAAAATTTCTGAAAAGAGCTTGGTTGGTTTTAACCTCCCAAATCTGGGTGGTTGGTCTGAATAAAAGCTGGACTCCTCTTATATTTTTAGAAGGCATTAGGAAACATCTTCCCTGTTCTAAAAAGCTGTCTGGTCTGGTAGAAATTTAACTCAATTGGGACCAGCTTCCAGTGTGGCCTGAGGCTTGGCCCAAACCTGGGAGACCCCTTAGTGACTTTTGGGGGCCAAATCTCCAACCTCTTATAGTTTTGGTCAATTATAATAGATTCTGGTGGGTATCATTGTGTTTTTGGGTGCCTCACAATGCAAGTGTTACCAGGGCATAAATTTTTTTTGAGGAATAGAGGCATTGATTACTGAAACCTTATTTGATGGTGTAATTATGAATCCACATGACTTTAATTTTATGTAGGATAATACTTTTTCAAGTTAATTTTGAGCCCAGACAGTAGAAAACTAGAACAGAGTAGGGCAATAAGTGAGCAAACCAAAGGTTTTTTTTAAAAAAATGACAATATTGAAACTTCTACGCCAGGAAGGGTTTATACTATTGTTTGAGTGAACAATATACTAGACCCTCTGCCCAAGAGAATCTGAACATCAGACCTGGGGCGCTGCAGCTGCAAGGAGGAGCAGAAACCAGAATCTTCTTCTTTAATCAAACACTTGTTGATATTCTCAACTATTTTAGAAACTATTACTATATCTAGGCAGGCAGTGCTAAGGTAAGACGGCAAGCTTTACTTTTTAAGGAGAACAATGCAGATAAAGAAAGAATATTGTAATATGCTTAAGCAACAGAAACCCAAATTGGGAGTTGGGTTTCAGCATTTTAGAGCCTCTAGTGATATAACAAAAAAGGGTAGTTAAATTTGCAGTCATGAGGATCATTTGAAATAAAAAATATGAATAGAAAATAGAAGAATGACTCAGGAAAAAAGCTGACAAGAAAAATAAGAAACCTTTTACTGCTTTGACAGCAGCTGTGGCAATCATCTCAAACACAGGAGACAGAAAGCTCAGGTATTCAAGCATTTTGAGAATATCAGGAATATCCTTAGAAATATTCCTGTCAACAATAATTGTGTGGCATCAATTTTAGATGTTCATTGCAAACCTGGTTCATTATAATCTCCTACAAATGAAGAATTAGTTGGTAGTATGTGCTTGATATTACCTATGGTGAATAGTCTGGTTGAATTTAATTATTCATTAAATTAAGGGACAGGGATCAAACCAATGGCTTCTCTGGACTTAGTTGGTCATCTAGATAGTAAATTTAGTATTAAACTTAAGTTTGACCAATCATTACCTTAAAAATTAGGCTACAGCCAATTAATTGAAGCCAAATCAACTTCAAACTGTTCTGTAAACACTCTTGGTGACGTTAGCAAGGTTACAGACTCTTGTTCTCCAATTTATGTTCTGTTGATTACTGGTTTTGCTGCAAGTCCCTACTCCTGGTCCCCATCTTCTATGTGGAGTAAGCAGGTGGAATTCCAAGCCTTGACTTTCAGTTCTTAACCACTCAATTTCTCCAGAAACATCCCCAAATTTTTTTATCTCCTTTACATCTAATCCAAACTATTTTCTTGATACAATGCTATCAGAGACCCACTTAAAGGGAAACAAGTCCCCAATCTTGTGAGCCAAGACCCCTAAGTTAAGCCCTGCAATAACCAAGCCAATAGTAACTTTAACCATAGCAAGGTGTCCAAAGTGACCCAGGTATGTAAACCTTCTCATCATAGAGCTGAACCTTCCCAATAGGTAATACCCTACCAAGTACATCAGCAAGTAGAAGAATGTGTTGGGTCTAACCAAGGAAGTTTTTCCAGTAAAGGTGGTGTGGTGGAGCGTTAATAATAGAACTTTCTTCCCCAGTGTCCTGATGGATATTTGAACCACCCATTAGCCAAGGACTACTCCTGGTGGGAGTCATTGTGTGAGGAGTTATGCCAGTCTGTAGTGCAGGTTGGACTTTCCAGGGAAAGCACCATAGACAGGAAAGGAACTAGAAACCAAAACAGGAAATAACTTCCTATTTGTGGCTTCAAAAGGGATTTCAGAGATAAGTGTAAGCAAGCTTAAGGTAGAAAGATGATTTTTTTTTGGAAAAAGTGGAAATCATAATGGTAGCACACTTAAATACCCTGATAGTGAGCTACAAGATTTTAAGAGGATAAATGAGTATGAGGGGATTTAAAATCAAGTTTCACTAAATTTCTGGCTGAAGATATTATTATTACCATTATTGCTTGTATATGGAGCTTAATAATATTTTAAATAGATTGTTGCATTGAGAGGCTCAGAAAACAAGCCACAAGAACAACCACAATTAAGCAGTGGTTCCCGCTATTATCATTGTAAGACCAATGTGGAGCCTTATTAAAATGTAGATCCAGAGGTTCCATGAGCGTCAAAAGTAATTCAGGTAGCCAATCAGTGTTCTAGCAGTAAGTGACATTGATTATTGAAATACTAACCATGTCTGAACTGGAAAAAAAAGCAAGAGCAAAAGTTGAATGAATAGAACCAAAAAAAATAAGTAATATATGTTGCACAGTTGATTTTAGACTAACAGTAGGCTTGTCTTTAGGGTTTTGGGTTAAATTCCTATCTGGCTCAAAGCCTGAGTTCAAACTGGTGTCCAAAACTTAGTTGTTAGTTTTCTTTGTTTTTATTTCCTGTAGAATGTTGTGAACATAATTAAGGTAGTCAGATAAGAATTCCCTGAAATATGCTATATAAGGCTGGTAATCTATATTTTAAGATTTGTTCAATCAATAAAGTCATACATTAACTCAGCTTGCTTTCTTTTTAATCTTGACTTAAAACCTACAAATTAAACTATGAGATTGCCCAATACTTCCATTTGGAAGGACATTGGGTATAAATGGCTTTTTTGATAATCCTGTTGCATGCCTTCCAGGACAGCATTTTGCTGGGCACCAGAGTTGATTCTGGTACCTCTCATGATACCCACTACTTAAGGAATCCTGGTGCAGAGTCATTCCAGGAGTTTGGTATGCTGCTACCCCATTATCCCAGAATCCTCCACAAAAGGAAGAGCCTCAGTTTTACCAGTCTTCAAAGAAACCTGCCAGTCCCACGCTTTTCTATCTGCTGGCTTCTGCCTTTCTGCTAAGCTACCTGAGGGCGTACTTCTTCTTGGGTTGCTTCAACCCCCTTGTGGGCTGATACTATCTGTTCAGAGATTTTCCACCTAGAAATGTGTCCTTACCGTTGGGATCTTTAGTAGCTGATCTTAATTTCTCTGCCATCATTCATCACTTGGAAGTTTACTTCCAAGTGGGTGGATGCCTGATAGAGAAGCTTTCTTTAATTTTCAAGGTGAATAAGAGTTCTAGAAACAAAATTATAGAAAAAAATGGATTAAGTTTTAAGGGGAATTAGAATGAGAGATGGGGTTTTCTTGGCATCTTATTGGCTCAAAAGAGTATTTTCAGCAGTTGTGAGGTCCTCCTGGAAATTCAGCTCTATGATTTCATAATTAGAAAAATTCAGCAACTAGTGAGTTGAGCACTGCCTTTGCCAAATAGTAAATAATGTTGAGTATATAATTCTGGGAAGTATATAAACAAGATAAAGGGTAAAATAAAGAAGAGAATGATACTTTATTGGGTATGCATTTAGAGTGTTATATAGTATCATGATAAGCCACATACTGTAAATTCAGAACCTGAACGTAAAAATGCGGGATTGTCAAATCCTTGATCCAAATTTTGAATCACTTTTGCAGGCAACTCAGCTGAGTGAAAATTAAAATATTTAATAAAATCAACCATTTAATTTGACTTTTTTGGTTTATTTAAATTGGCAAATTTCAAATCCCTTGAGCAGATAACTCAACTAACAAAAGACAAAACTCAGCAAACAAATGTGGGATACATGAATCAGAAATGCAGGATTCTAATGTACAATTTGAGATTTCCTGTATGTCAAACAAATCATAGACATCATTTAAAATTAACCAATATGAAATTCAGGGATTGTCAAATCCAAAAACCAAATTTCAAATCAAAAATGAGGTGAATTCAAAAAAAATTATGGGTGTCTCAAAAAAGATGCTGAAGGATCCAGAATGGATTTGTACTAGTTCTTTTAGGAATCATAGGTATTCTCAAAAAACAACCTATTCTATTTTAGGGCAGCTAAAGTTTAGATGCTTGATTACAGTAAATTTTAAAAAATGCTAATAACAAAATAGAATTATATATTACAATCTATCTTATCATGTTTTCTTTTCATTAATGCATTGATAGTTCATTTGCTGTTGATAACGTGCTTGCAAATAATTGGATAGTTTCACCTCCAGTTACATTGGCAATAGGAAATCAAGTTGCCTTTGCAACCACAGCTGGTCTTGGGGAGGCAACTTGATTTCCTATCACCAAGGCGGCTTGAAGTGAAACTATCCAATTAATTGCAAGCACGTTATCAACAGCAAATGAAGTATCAACACATTAATGAAAAGACAATGTGATAGGATAGATTGTAATATATAATTTTATTTTATTATTAGTGTGTTAAAATCTACTGTAATCAAGTATCTTTAATAGCAATACATGAATACATAGTGTAGTAAACTGATGGTTTATATTTCCCACCTCTTCCTTGAAACAAAGTTTTGTTGGCCCCAGGCGTAGCCAGGGGCCATAAAACTTTTAAAAAAATTTCTGCATCATCAGGAGGGTATCTCATATAGCATTATATGGGTTTGTGGCTACTATATTAGTAATTTAGAGTGCAGAATATTACATCATTTCTAGTTTAGACAATTTTACATTTTTCTTAATTTCATGTCTAAAAATGGTTGTTGATATTGGATTTTTCATTTGATTTTATCCAGAGTGGAGCTTCTTGATTTGGGTTGATTTGTCCTAGTTTCTTACTGTACATAAAATTTGAATTCCAGTTCCCACAATTAATATCTGGGTTTACTAGTGGAATTCAAAAGTGATTTGAAATTTGGTTCTTGGATTTGACAATCCTGCAACTCCACAAAAACATAGTAAACTTAATGAAAATGGTTGATGGATTTGAGCACTTCAAATCTGATTCCATTAAATTCCTTTGTCCATAGGAAATATGCAGTTTGACTTGAACTTTGCAAAGTGTCTATGAGTTCCCACATTTTAAAAAATCTAAATAAAAATACAAAGAGTATAATTTAATTAAAAAAGCTATCCCGCAAAAGTGATTCAAAATTTGGATCAAGGATTTGACAATCCTGCATTTTTACGTTCAGGTTCTGAATTTACAGTATTGTCCATGTACTTCATGGCAGTCATGAGGCTTGTTAAAGTAGTGTTCTGCCTAGAACTCAAAATGTTTGATTCCGTAATAGATGGGCAATTGATAAGAGTGCCAACAACTTAATGATTAACTAGTGAATCATTTGGGGAGTCACTTGGGGAATTAATTTCCCAAGAGGAATTAATCAAAGATGTTGCAATATCTCCCCCTGGGGTGCTAAAAAGTGGAATCTTAGGGATTTTCTTGAGAGTTTTGGGGATTTGGGCTTGGTATTGATGTTGTAACTGTGCTGTTTTAGCAGAGTTACAAGGGAAAGAGTATTTAGAAGCTAGATAAGAATCTTTATTGAGATATAGGATTATATAGTCAACGTGAATCAAGGATAACAGGAACATGATTGTTGATCACACGGTTGGATGAAAGAAGGGGGTGGCTTGATCCTGGTAATAAGTCAAGCGCCAAAACAAGGTATCCACTGTAAGGGATTATCATCTGTTTGTGTTGTTGGATTTGGTAATTTGAGTTGACTTCTTAGTCTGGCTTCAAGTGACTGGGTAATCAGATTGCAGATCACAAACCCGCTTGTTTGGAAACTTGCTGGCAGGTTGAGCCTGCAGTTTTGACATTGATCCAGTTTTTCATTGGTTACATGAAGTCAAGAGTTACAATGTGCTTTTCTTGCTTTAAATAGGCAGAGCTAGTCATGGTGCATACGCTTGAATTCTGTTCAAGTGTCAATTCCTTTGAAAAGGTAAATGTTGTCTGGTTTGAATTCAATGATAGTTCCTGGCCCTTCTAACCCTGGTTCTAATTTTTTGCATATTGTAATTTAAAAACCCAGATCTTATCCCCAACTTGGAAGTGTTCTTGTTGTAATGGGATTGCTTCTCTTTCAACCCTTTCTTTTTCCTTGTCCTATTGGTCTTTCCTGGTGTGCTGTACATCAGAGTCATTTTTATCTGGCACTTTCTTAGGTAGAATTAATTGTGCTCCTGACTTAGTGCTAAAAATGACAGTTTTATGTCCATAGACAAGTTCATATGAGCTTTTTCCTTTATTATGGTTAACTTGTGTCCTGCACACCATAAGCACTGTTGGTAGCATGTTGACTCATGCTTTTGGGTTGTTTACAGATAACTTGCTGAGGGCTTCCACAATGGAACCATTTATTTTTTCAGCTATTCTTTTTGCTTGTGGGTGATAGGGGCTGGCCATGTGTGTTTTATTCCATTTTTGGTAAGGTATATATTGGTGCTAATGGCTTTGAGTTTATTTCCTCCATCTGTGATTAGGAGTTCAGGTTTCTCAAGCTTAGTTATGATTTCTTTGCCAATAAATTGTCTTACATTGTTTCCTTTGTGTTTTTTGTGGCTTATGCTACAGGCCATCTAGTTGCATAGTTGATAGCTGTGATAATATAATTTTTCCCTTTGTAATTTCCAGGCATTAGTCCCACAATATCCAGAGACCACACTCCAAATGGTTGTTTTATTGATACTGGTATTACTGACTTGGGGGTGCCTTGGAGAAGCGTACTTTTCACATAATTTGCATTGATATAGCACTTGTTTTGATGTTGTCCAGAACACTGGGCCATTGTTATTGTGTCTTGAGGTATTCATGAAATTTCTTACTACAGGTGTGTCCCATATATCTGTGGTATTGAAAGATTGTGTCTATTTTTTGTGTTGACGGGACATAGGGTATAGTATCACTACAGTAGTATGCAATGTAAAGAACCATATACATTTGTGAACAGATGTTTGTTCTTGAGGACTTTATTTTGGATGTCCATTGGTTTAACAGATTTGAACCATTCCTGGAGATTCCCCATGATTAACATGGGCCAGCCAGGGTCTCCAGCAGTGCATAGTAGGCGTTTACAGTATAGCCTTGACAGGGAATCTGCGGTAAACTATTTCCTTGCCTGGTTTGTATTCAATTATCATGGAGTACCTTTGTATGAGGCTCATTCATTTGGCTTATTTTCTAGATAGGTGTTGTTGAGTCTTAAAGAATAAAAATGACTTGTGTTTGGTGCAACAAAACTCATCACCAGTTGTTCAATCAATCCTGATCTGTCGTTTAGTTACTTCTGGAATCATAGGAGTTCCTGATTGTCTCTTGACTCAAAGGTATTCTGGAATCTAGTCTACCAACTAGCTTCCAGATTGAAAGATGAATCAACTAAAGTGTTAGTTACTCAATTGGCTAGTTAACCAACATATGCTATCAACCAACTGCCCCAGTTTTAAGTCCTCTGCCACCTCCCTGTGCCAGTGGGGCTTTATCATCTCCTTGATTGCTGTGCTGATTGCCTGCTGTTTAGCTCTCATTTCCCCTTCCTTTTCCCCATTTAATGGCCAACTTATCTTGATCTGTCAAGTTAGTTGCAATATTTAAATATGAATTTCTTCTTATAATAAAGATATACATTTTACCCCACCTCTTTTAAACTACACCACTGAATATTTTTTGAGTGTATTACTGTTGGGATCACAAAGGCTAGTCTCCTAGACACTGACTGTTGTGCCAACTAGTTTGACTATCTAAGTCTCTAATTGAGGAGTTGCGTATGAGCAATTGCTATTGCCATTGCTCCAAACCCTTTGTTGTCCTTG
The DNA here is from genome assembly GCA_014839935.2 of Entomophthora muscae. Taxonomy (NCBI): domain Eukaryota; kingdom Fungi; phylum Entomophthoromycota; class Entomophthoromycetes; order Entomophthorales; family Entomophthoraceae; genus Entomophthora; species Entomophthora muscae. The sequence goes on from QTSX02000714.1 coordinate 806,776, forward strand.
CTGGTACTCATAAATTGTTAGTACAAAGTAAATGTCTGGTTTCTGACTTATACAGTACTTATCTATATCAACCAATCAATAATTCTTACTTATCCTCCCACCAACAATTGTTTTATTCATTCAACCAACTACCTTCTATCTTTAGTTTAGAGCACCACAGTTGGTTAGCACTTTGAATATCTTTTCACCTTCCAGATAGCACTGCCACTTCATTAGCTAGTGGAAAATGGCTATCAGTTTTTCATTTATTGGGTATCTCTGCTCACTATCAGACAATTTTCTTGATCCATATGCTACAGGAAGAAAGTTCTTTTATTCAGTTTGAATCTGAAGTGCTCTTCCTATTACATAATTGGTGGTGTTAGTTTCTAATTTTTACACTCCTTCATGATTTAGATATTGTAAGATAAGAGGAGTGACCATTTGTTCTTTTTATAAAAGCGATGATCTTTAAACAGTGTCCATACAAATTCTGTTGTCTTGTCAGTGATTGAAGATAAGGAAGCAGTCAAGGCGCCCCATTCAGGAATGAATATCTTAACATAGACTACCATGCCTAGGAATGTACAGAGCTCACTCTTGCTTTGAGGTGCTTGCATATTGTTTATGGCTTGTATCTTTTCTGGGTATGGCTTAAATCTGTTCTTGCTGATAATTTATCCCAAAAATTTTTAGTTCTGTTGAGAATAATTTGCATTTGGAGAGCTTGGCTATGAGTTGGTTATCTTGAAGAGTACAGAGGATCAGGTGGACGTCTTTCCAAGGTTGTTCCTTAGTCAGTATGTGCAAGATTATGATGTCAAGGCAGAAAATAGCCCTTTTTCCAATATGATCTTTATATACTTCATTCATAAAAGTCACAAAGGTACTTGGGGCGTTTGTAATTCCAAGGTTGAGAACAACACATTGAAACAAGCCATTTTTAGTTCTGAACGCTTTTTTGGTATTTCTGTCAGGGATCCAGTCTTGAGCAGCTGGCCTGTTGTTTCCAGGGGTGACCTGGGCCAGGTTTTTATGGGCAATGTCTATCACAAGAGGGGAGCTAACTTAAAAAGGTAGGAGATTGACTTTACAATCCAGGACCACGTGCCGGCAGCCAGGATTATAGTGTCAATCACCCCTGTGAAGGTAAAGTACATAATCCCAAAAAGCTTGCCAGTATGATTGGTTGGGAGGTTGGGTGAGGAAGCAGGAATAGATTTTGGGGTCACAGGTGGTTCCATGGACAGGTTGTAAGCAGGAAGATTGTTGAATTTCTCTCTGAACAACTTGGGTGTTGAAAATATCCACAGGCCTTGTTGGTTGTATCTAACTGCTGATTGTATGCGGGCCAAAGGATCAAGTTTGAGCATCTTTTCTGGGGTGTAGTCCTTGTACTCAGATTTCAGAGGGTATTCAGTAAAATGAACGGTTTCAAAGGGTACATCAGCAGGACAGAAAACTGCAGGAAGTGGGGAAGGAGTACCAGGAGATCTTGAACTGAATTGGTAGATAGCAAATAAAAAATAAGGCAATAGCTGCGGGAGCCAAAATAACATAACCTTTATTCAAAAATAGCAATAAGTTTGGAGTGTGGGGTCCTTTGGTCTATATAGCATTCTGCCTCCAAACTTAGTATTTTTCATAAGGGCTTCATCAAAATATTGGGGAAAATGCAGGCAGGCGGCCAGGAGTCCCAGGTGTAGGAGCAGCAAAATGGCACCTAGACTGGATGTTCTCTCATTGATCAGAACGTCTAAATTAATCACTTGATTTCCTTGATTTTTGGCTGTGGTCATGAGGTTGGGACATAAAGCCTGGGTTTCTCCTTGGCAGTTGAGTTTGATTGGTTACTTGAGAGGACTTCAAGCTCATGAAGTTCACGGGGCCACCTTCTCTGCCTCCATTAGACAATTCAAGAAACTCCTCCTCAGTAATCATCATAATTGAACCTGTACTGGTATTCTGACTTCAGGACTTAGAAGGGCCTTCAGCTTGCGGGGCTCAATATCAGAAAATTGTGAGCGGCTCTTGGTCCATGGGGCCAGCAGCCTGCATGAATTTGGGTTCAGGGTTTGAATCTTGCCTTTGGGCCCAAGTTTCAAGGGGTAACAAATTGTCAATTCTGACATCATCACCTTCTTCCCTCAAGGGCCCTCCCTTCTGGTCCTTTTTTTCAGATAGAGGTGGACGGCTTCTTGGGCATTAGCTAGGTTGCTCAGCAGTTCCCATGTGCTTTCTTCTAGCGGATATTCTTTCTATTTGACGTAGTACTGGGGCTTCTGATAGTAGATCCTGTTGCCATATATGTATTAAATTTTGTATTCTTCAGCGCGGCTTATTTGTATGGGCAGGGGGGGTTTGACTTAAGCTGTTGGTGGGGAAGCAAGTTCCCATCTTTTTTTAAACAACATGGAGCGGTGGAACACATTATGAATCTTCCATGAGGGGGGTAGATCTAGCTTAAAGGCAACCTCACTAACTAGTTTGGTGATCTTGTAGGGGCCATTTCTTCTGTGAGCTAACTTCCTGCAGGGCACGTGCAGGGGTACATTCTGGGAATCTAGGTATACTTTGTCCTATACTTGTATGTGTTGGCCTGGGGTTTTTTGTGGTCAGTAAAGGCTTTTTATGTTTGCACTGTGCAGTTCAAGTTGGTCAAGCATGTTTTTTTTGTGTTGTGAATCTGTTCAATCCAGGAGCGCCCAGTGGTGTTCAATTCCTTTTTGCCAATCTGGGGGTCCCAGTTGGGGTCAAATCCATAGTTGGCTTTGAATGGGGACATTCCTGTGGAAGTGTGGTCCTTGCTGTTGTATGCAAACTGGGCCATGGAAATCATGTTGGTCCAATTACCTGATCAGCGTTGGCATAGCATTGAAGGTATTGTTCAATGATCTGGTTTACTTGTTCAGTTTGGCTGTCCGTCTGTAGGTGGTAAGAGGTAGATACACATCGCTTAATTCCCAAGTCTCTCATCACCTGTGTCTAGTAGTTTGACATGAATTGGGGTCCTCTTTCTGTGATGATTTCCTCAGGTTTTCTGTGTTGCGTGAGTATGCAGTTGTGGAAGTGTTGGGCTGTCTCTGCTGCCATGCAATTGGTGATGGTTTTGTACAAAGTATGCATCTTAGTGAAGCAGTCTACCATGACCAGGATTGCATTGAAAAAAAGAGATTTAGGAAGCTCCACAATGTATTCCATGTAAACAGATCTCCAAGGTCCATGGTGGTATATTCAAGGGTCTTAGAAGTCCTTCAGGTTTGTTTCTGCAAGGTTTGTTCCTCCCACAGGTCTCACACCCCTGCAGGTATGCACTTACGTCTTGATCCGTTTTTGGCCAAGTAAAGTTTCTTCTGATGCTCTGGAGGGTCTTGAAACTACCTGGGTGTCCAGCCATCTCAGAATTGTGGTAGTCTCTCAAGACGTTGGTTCTGATGTCTCCTTCTTGTACAAAGATCCTATTGTGGAGCATTAGTGTTGTTCCCTTCAATGAGTAGCCTTTTTGGTAGTGGGCACTATCCAAGGATTTGGAGAGGTCAGAGATTATGATCTTGGTGAACTTGTCTAGTTTTTGGGCTCTTAGCACTTCTGGTTTGCTGGCTCTGATTTTCATCAATCCCAGGTGAATGCCTAGACTTGCTGTTTCCAAGAGGACTTGGGTGTTGTGGTTGCAAGTTTCTAGGTGGGTAGGTGCCAGGTCAGTTCTTCTACTTAGGGTGTTGGGTACCACATTCATTTTTTCTGGCTTTTAGTCTATGTTCAGAGTGTATTCAGACAGTTCTAAGGCCCATCTTGCTTTTTTTTGGTTAAGCTGGCGTGGTTCAAAGAGGTAGACCAAGTTCTTGTGGTCTGCCATGACCTTTACTGGATATTCAGTACCCACATAGGTATTGGCGCCAATATTTCAGGGTCTTCATTATGGCTAGCATCTCCTTGTCATATATTGGATAGTTCCCTTCTGCAGGTAGCATCTTCTTGGAGTAATATGCTACAGGATGTAGCATACTATCCCCTTCTTCCTGAAGAAGGACCCTGCCCACTGCAAAGTCTGATGCATTGGTTTCCAGAACAAAATGTTTGGAGGGATCTGGCATGGCCAGGACAGGGGCAGAGGTGAAGGAGAGTTTCCAGGTTTCAAAGGCGGTGGTACATTCCAGAGTCCAGGCAAAGGTGACCTTGTCAGAGCAAAGGCAGGTCAGGGGGAGGGTAATGTGAGAATTTTTTGGATGAAATCTCTGCAATAATTTGCCAGGTCCAAAAAACTTTTCACATCTTTCCTGCTTTTGGGCACCAGCTAAGATGTTATTGCTTCTACTTTATCCTGTGCCATGACAAAGCTGCCAGACTTCACTATGTATCCCAGGAATTCAGCATCAGACTGAAAGAATTCACATTTCTTAAGCTTAGCGTGTAAGTTTGCTTGGGAGAGTTTTTCTAGTATAAGGTCCAGGTGGTGCAGGTATTCCTCATGAGTCTTGCTATAGATGAGAATGTTGTCCAGATATGCCCTAAAAACGGTCAAGGTATTCCCCTAGGACAGTGTTAATCATCATTTGGAAAGTGTTGGGGGCATTGCAAAGGCCAAAGGGAATTATGAGGTACTCATACAGCCCATATTGGGTTTTGAAGGCTGTCTTGTACTTGTCTCTGTCCTTGATTTGGATTTGGTTGAACACATCTTTAAGGTCAATTTTTGAGTACACCTGGGCTCCAGTCAGTACATTACAGAGGTTGTTGGCATTGGGGATGAGATAGCGGTTCTTCACTGTAATGTTGTTCAGTTTTTGGTAATTCACACTGACGCATTCCACCATCTTTTTTCCTACAAACAGCATGGGAAACAAGAAGGGGGCTTTTGACACTCAGATGAACCCTTTTTTGTCATATCCTCAAGGTATTCTTTCATAGGCTACTTGCTTGTGGTGATTACAGCTGTAGATAGGGCCGTGGTACAGTTGGGTCCCTGGTAACAGGTCTATGACGTGGTTGTAGATTTAATGGCTTGGTAGTTTTGTGGCTGCTTCTTCACTAAATGCATGGTTCCATCTCTGTAGGGGGTAGGCAGTATTTTAACGCTGGGTTCTAACTTTATGGTCAATAGTTTGTAGTAGGATATTGGTCATGGCTCATGCAAAAAGGAACAGTGTCACAGGATTCAGGTTGGCCTAACAAGCAGTTTACTCACAATAGTTCAGGATCAGGCCATGTCTGTTGGACCAGGAGTCACCCAGTATAATAGGGTGGGGTAGTCCTGGCAAGAGGATCAGGGACAACAGGTATAAATTGTGTCCAATGGTCAACAGAAGTTCTTGTTCACACTCCTAGCCAGTGTCCAAAGAGCTTTTTCCCATGATTAATTGCAGGCTACGCTCTGAGATGTCAAGCCTAATTCCTCTGCTAGGCTGGCGTCAATAAAACTTTCATCTGCTCCTGTGTCAATGAAGGCTTATATCTTGCGCTTGTTCCCTGCTACTTCTATGGTCACCTGGATGAATTTGTAAGACTGGAGAGAAGTTTTTATTTGCACCAGTGAGATTGGGGCAGTGTTATTCTTAGGGCAGGCTCAGGTCAAGTGGCCTGCCTCATGGCAGTGGAAACAGAGTCCTTTGCGGTAATGTTGTTGGAGCTCTTCAGGTATCATCCCTGTTCTGTTGGGGGTTGGTGTTTGGGGTTGGTGGGTCTGGGGGCAGCATTCTCTTGGCTCATGCTAAGACCCTTGTACAGAGGAATTAGCTTGTCTAGGCTAATGGTGGGCGGGTGATGCTTCAACAGGTCCTTCATTGCTAGGTTGACTCCCTTTTGGAAGATAATGGCTTATAGTTTTTTCCTCAAGTTGGGTGTGGGTTTTAGTTTGAGGAATTTGTCAATATATGCTTGGATGAGTCAGGAGCCTTGTCAAATTTCTAACAGGGAGTTCAGAGCATAGTATCTAGTGCAGCAATCTTTCTCAGTGGCTATTAACTCAGCCTCAAACTTGGTGTAGTCTAAGCAGAATTCTACGTCTTCAGATGTGGCCTTGCCAAAACAGTCTAAGGCGTCCCCCAATAGCATTGAAGCAACCCTAAGGATCTTCTTGGTGTCACTGGCGTAAGAGGGGGTGTTGGTATTGAAATGCAGGCAGAGGTTCTTCATGGCGCATCAAGCTTCCTCAAGCGTGAGCTTGCCCATCTGAGGCATCTCTACCTTTTTGAGGGACTGATTCACAATCACATTGTGCACTTGGGAGGAGGGAGTTTTGTTGGCGTCAGCAGTAGTGGCGTTGGTTCTCTTTGGGTTGTTTGGGTTCACATTATTCCACATGGAAGAGATCAGGTTTGTGGTCATCTTATAGGTTTAATAAGTGATAAACAATAGCAAAAGCATAAAAGATGCCCAAAGAAATAACAACATCTTAGGGCTCAGGGTACCAGGTTTAATAAAGATTGCCATAAAGTTAGGGATCTAGTCTTGGGCGGCTGGCCTGTTGTTTTCAGGGGTAACTTGGGCCAGGTTTTTTGCGGGCAATGCCCACCACAAGAGGGGAGCTAACTTAAAAAGGTAGGAGGAAGATTTTCCCACCCAGGACCACGGGCCAGCAGCCAGGATTATAGTGACAATCACCCCTGTGAGGGTGATTTACACAATCCCAAACAGCTTGCCAGAATGGTTGGTTAGGAGGTCAGGTGAGGAAGCAGGCATAGGTTTTGGGGTCACAGGCGGTTCCATGGGCAGGTCCTAAGCAGGGAGATAGTTGAATTTTCCTCTGAACAACTTGGGTGTTGAAAATATCCACAGGCTTGTTGGTTGTATCTAAATGTAGATTTTATGTGGGTCAAAGAATTGAGTTCAAGTATCTTTTCTGGGGTGTAGTCCTTGTATTCATATTTGAGAGGGTAGTCAGTAAAATGGACGGGTTTAAAGGGTACATCAGGAGGCCAGAAAACTGCAGGCAATGGGGCAGGAGGGCCAGAAGATCTTGAACTGAATTGGTAGATAGCAAATACAAAATAAGGCAATAGCTGTGTGAGCCAAAATAACATAACCTTTATTCAAAAATGGCAATAAGGTTTGAGCTCAGAATTTATAGGCATATATAGCATCCCGCCTCTAAACTTAGTATTTTCCATAAGGGCTTCATCAAAATATTGGGGAAAATGCAGGCAGGTGGTCAGGAGGCCCGGGTGTAGGAGCAGCAAAATGGTACCTCAGCTGGATGTTCTCTCATTAGTCAGAACATCTAAATTAATCACTTAATTTCCTTGATTTTTGGCTGTGGTCACAGGGCCAGGCCAAAAGCCTGGGTTTCTCCTTGGCAGTTGAGTTTGATTGGTTACTTGAGAGGACTTCAAGCTCATGAAGTTCACGGGGCCACCTTCTCTGCCTCTGTTAGGCAATTCAAGAAACTCCTCTCAGGAACCATCATAATTGAACCTGTACTGGTATTCTGACTTTGGGGATTAGCAGGGCCTTCAGCTCGCGGGGGATCAATCTCAGAAAATGCGGGCAGGAAGACTCTTGGTCCATGGGGTCAGAGGCCCACAGGAATTCAGGTTCAGGGTTCAAATATTGCCCTTGGGCCTGGGCTTTGAGGGGTAACAAATTGTCAATCCTGACAATTTCTTCTGGTTTAACACAGATCTGTAAATATCCTGTTGTTAAATTAATTTTTGTGAAGAAATGGGACCCCACAGGGTGTTGAAAAGATCATTAATTAGTGGCAGGGTATTCCTGCTCTTCCTTTTGACCTTGTTGAGTGCCCTGTAGTCTGTGACCAGGAAGAGCCCTCTGTTTTTCTTTGCTACAAAAAAGGCAGCTGCACCAAAAAGGGATTGGGATGATTGTATGAGATCTTTTTCAAGGGATTCATCCAGGTAGGCCTTTAGCATGTCTTTATCTTGTGGTGTTGGGCGGTAGATAGAATGCTTTTGGCACACTTCCTTTGAGATTTATTTCATGTTGGATGCCCAGGTAACTTTTCTTAGAAAAAAGAAGGGAATTTTTGGATTAGCTGTTGTTGAATTGGGCCTTGCTCAAGTGAGGCTTCTACCTTTTGAAGTGAATAATCTTATACATGCAGGTGTTTAAATAATCTTTATAGGGTCTTTTTTGTCTTCTGTTTCCGTAGTTTTCACAAATACATGGCCTCTGATAAGTGTGTCAAGATGGGTCAGATACATGTGATGGTGCACCTCACCTTGTTGTATGGTGAGGGTAGCGCTATCCCAGTCAATGTGAGGTTTGATCTTTCTTACCCAATCCATATCAAGTACTATATTGTACTTGTGGATTGATATGATTAAACCATGTGGGTAGACTTTATGTCCCCTATTTAGGCCCGGAAAAGTTTTGCCTCTCTGGTGACTGATGTGGTCATGTTGTCTGCTGTCAGGAAGCTAGGCATAGGTAGAGGCATTAGTTGACTCAGGGCGGAGTACATCAGGGCCAGTGGGTGATGCCCACCATAGGATGGGAGCTAATTTGATAATATAGGATATAGATTGCCCAAGCAAAGACCAGGGCCCTGATCTGGGCACCATAGATTTTACCATTTCCAACAAAGTAATGTAGAATACTTTGAACAGTTGAGTGGATGTGGTCTTGATGGCAGCGGGGGGTTCCATTGGGCAGTTGGGTTGCAGGGTTAAGGGCGGAGTCATGGGGACAAAGTGTGCAGGAAGATAATTGTACTTGTTTTTGAACAATAAGGGAGGCACCTTGTACCACTTTTCTTTGTGTCCTATGTATGTGGTCTCTCTAGTTCTTGCCAATAGATTGGCAATGAAGATGGTCTCCAAGTTGTACTCCAAGTAGGCGGGGTTGGGCAGGTATTTGGTAAAATGCACAGGTCCAAAGGGTGTTCCAGGGGGACGTTATAGTGCCTAAAATGGGTCGCCAGGTTGGTCTCTGGAGAGGATGGTTGCCTGATTGTCTACTTGGCCATAATTGAGATGAAAGATCACTAAGACTAGATAAGGTAGGATTTGTTCAAACCAAAAGCTCACAAAACTTTGTTATTGAAAATGACAATGGGGTCATCCCCATACTGCTGGGGCTCTTATACCAGGTGGTTTTGCTTCTTTTCTTTTTTTTTGGACTTTAGGCCTGTGGACAGTTCACTGGCAGGACATGGACCTTGGCTTCTAGTTTTGCAGGTGTTGGATCCTAGTTGTGCTTGCTCTGACAAACAGAACTGGTGATGTTTTGTTCTGCTGCTACTGTTCACCACATCACCTGAGCAGTCAAATTGTATTACTCATTCTGGACTGGAGACTGGCATTAGCTGGTGATCATTGGCAGGACTGGCAGGAGGCCTTGTTGTAACCTCCTTTTGTCAAGCTAAAACTTCTGCATAGATCTGGGTTTTTGGTGGCAAAAAGTTAACAGCAATCTAATGACCATTTGGGGAATCATCCTTAAGAGTCTGGCGGGTCTTAGAGTAATTCAACAACTTGTGTCTGCAACTTAGCAAGTTGGCAGGTCCCTATCTATTCTGGGTGACTCAATTAGCCTTTGGAGGGTCAGGGTTTGATCCCAGGGCTTACAATGTTGATATTAAACTTCTGTTCTCAACAATTGGTAGGTTGGAAGGTCCCTGTTCCTCCTATTTGGGGCAAGGCATCTCTGGAAGGCCAGGGTTTGGCTCAATTGGCATTCTGGTGGGCTCCTGTTTACCCTGGTCAACACAAGACTTTTTCTGAGGCCCAGGATTTGATTCCCAGGTTTTCAATACAAGTATTGAAATGACATTTATGACATCTGCCATTACAACTCTCTTGATGTTACTTTGGACTGTGGGTAGTTTCATGAGCTTGGTAAATCTTTTGTTGATCAGGGATTGGGCAGCTCCAGTGTCAAATAGTACTGTGCCTGATATCTTCAAAAGCAGACATGATAAATGCGGAGCTTTTTTCTATTTTAGGCAGCAAACAGTATAGGATTGCTTGAGGGTACTTGGATCATGGTAATTGAGTCTACGTCCTGGTCTCTGTACAAGTCTTTCAAGATGGGGGAGGGTGGCTTGCCTAAGCACTACCCTGAGCTTTTCCCTCTTTGTGTCAGGGCCCAGAATAGGCCAGACAAGACCCTATTTTGCATATGCTTAATGCCTGCAATTGAGCAATTGTGTGATCAAAAAATTGTGTTTTCAATCACACTGATTAACTAAAAGAAAAACTTAATGTCAAGTGGTGAATTGAACCCTGGTAAAAGCCAAACTTGGGGGCAATAGAAAACCTTTCCAACACTAATCAAAAAGAATTTTAATTGGCCCACACCCTCTGAAGCCAAGGGATTGGGACGTGGGTTGCCAAATGGCCCCAAAATCTCCTGCCAGCTTTCCCAGGTCAAAAATAATAAAAAGACCCATCTAACTGACAAATTATGGCCCATCAATAGAACCCAACTCAAGAATAACTCTTTGACAGCCAATAAGGAGTCGCCAGTAAGTAAAATTGCAGTTTCCCAGCAGGATATAGCTGAGAACACTAAAAACCCTTCCCTTGTTGACATCTTCTCTTAATAAACTTTTATTGGTTAATGCACACTAATCATTTAACTTTGCAGGGGTTTATTACATTATAACAAATTTTATACTGCTGGTGCTATCAAATAGAGAGTACTTCTAGCATTAACACCAGAGCTGATAAACAGAGCAAATTTGTGCTGCCTCCAACCAACCAATTTCATCCTTCATCTCATCTCCTAGAGGGCAGAATCAAGAGAGTTCCTGCACCCTGCCTCTCTTTTTCTGGTGTCTCTCTTCTCCGCCAAATTGCCCAGTCAAGCCAGACCATGAGCACTGCCGCAGGAGAACCCCTTTATTCCTCCTGCACCATCATATGATTACAGCAAGCTTTGGTTTTCCTACCTGATCATGCTGGGGCTCAATGAGAAAGTTATTTCCCACATGGGAGTGTGGCGTCCTTGGACTACAGCTGCCAATTATGTGATGTGGATGGCCCCTGTTATCTACTGGGCCTTCCAGGTCAACCCTTCCCCTCAATCAAAGCTTTCCCTGGGAGCAAACCAGGCCATGACACTTTGGTTGTATTTTCAGTACATTAGTTCTCAACCCTGTTGAGATAAATATATATTGGTCAGTTTAGAATGCATGGGTTCAGTCACAAAACAAATTTCAACTTGATATATCTAAATAAAAGATTTTCCACAGAAAATAAGCGCTATTTGGCAAATATGTCCATTCATACAACAACCTATTAAAACTGGGGGAAATGCTTAACAATTTGACAACAAGTGTACCAAACACTAGAACTCATGAGTTTCAGTCACAAAATGCATCTATTATATTTACTATGTTTTTTATGAATACATGAAACTCAGTCACAAAAGTTATAAAACTTGATCCAACAAGCCCCAATAGCAACTGAAACAGACAACATAAATATCAAATATCAAAACATATTAATAAATCTATAATATTGTTACCAGATCATCCTAATTAAGAATTAAATATAGAATAAAAAAGGAAATAAAGATTCTGAGTGTCTTTTTTGGGATTAAAATTAATAAAAATATCAAAGTTATCCAAACTCATGATCAACAGTGCACATTTACAACCAAAATTAATTAATATATAAATCTAAAAATCTAACTCAAAATAAACAGTAGTGACTACAAGGTTTCATACTTCTATTTATGGAGAGATAAAAATTGTAATAAATAAATTATATAGATAATTTGCTCTAATTTTATTTTATTTTTACATCAAAATGGAAGCTTCACAACAACAGAGTGACAATTTACCTGTTGTGTACTGCAGTTGCAGTTACCCCAACAGGTCAAAGAACAGAGTTAGTGCAAAACAAGTGCCTACTCAGGAAGAAGACAGGAGTAGAGAGTTCAATAGTGATGCTGCACTGACACAGCCGGCTCATGGAGCACAAGCTGCTAGGGGGAGGAGCATCAACCCTTGGGTCCAGAAGCTGACCCAAAAATTTACCAAGGTTATCACCACTAAAACAGTAAATGATGTCACCACTGAGAGGATGTCCTTGGTGCATGACTCTGTATACTGCTGTGATGGTATTTCAGCAACCCTTCTGGAGGAGATTATGCCAGTTCTTGACACCATGTATGAGCCTTATGTGAGTGATTCCAAAGGGGAGAAGATGATAAGCCGCCCCAGTATTTCCAAACTTCTAAAGGGCAGAAGGTGCTGTAAAAGGTTACTGCATTCTACAGCCAAGTGCATATGCCCTGTGTTGTGTCTGGACCTGTGGAGTTACTTCCCAATGCCAGAAAGCCAAAGTACCATATCATCCCTTACGTCACCCACAGCACTTTCATGAGGCTCATGGAAGAGAGACCAGACTACAAGAAGGCCACAGCCATTGTTGGGGTCTTGGTAAAATCTGCCCACAGGCTCCAAAAACACTATCTGAAAACAGATAATGTTCTCCTTTCAGAGAAATCCAAGCACAAACCAGTTCTATTGGTTAAGGAACACCTGTGGGCCATCCAAAAGGTGATCAAGAAGAACTTCCATCTTGAACTGGAAAATATTCAGTCAATGGTTGATTCTGCTTTTTAAATCCAGGCTTTGGTTTCCACTTGCTACTGTGCAGTCAAGAAATTACAATTCTCCTGGAAAAAACTCAGAGTATCTCTGTACAATTGGAAGAGCCCATACAATGTTGTCTAACACCAGAAATATACCAAGACAGTTACTGCTCTCAAGGAAAAGGGTATAGTAAAGTTCTTTTACATCAAAAAGGCCTCCTTTGCATCCTCCATGAGGAACAAGTATGGGTATGTCTCAAAAGATGAAAAGAACAGTAGTCCTGGCATGCAGCTGTATAGTCTTTTACCTACACAATGGTAGCTGTCAGGAATTTATGCTGACTTTGTTCTACATTGAATATCCTGGCGGCCTGCCAAGCCATCTATTGGAGAAGCTTCCAATACTACTATTGTCAAAACTGCAGGCTCAACATGCCAGCAAGGTTCCAAACAAGCAGGTTTGTGACCCGCAATCTGATTATCTGGTCACCTGAAGCCAGACTAGGAAGTCAACTTGAATTACCAAATCCAACAACATGAACAGATGATGATCCTTCACGGTGGATACCTCAATTTTGCGCTTGACTCATTATCAGGATCAAGCCACCCCCTTCTTCCATCCAGCCGTGTGATCACCAATCTTGTTCCTACTATCCTTGATTTACATGAACTATATAATCACTATCTCTCCAATAAAGATTATTATCTAGTTTCTAAATATTTTTCCCTGTGTAAATCTGCTAAAATAGCAGATACGGCATTGGTAGCACAGGTAGGTTCTCCATCCTACCTTATCTTGAAAAATTCTGCCTGTTGCCCACACACGCCTGGCCAACAAATCCTTGACAGAATCATGTTTGGCCTCCTGCCTGACTGGACTCTGTATACTCCTGGTACCAAGATACCTGATGGTTTTTTCCTCTGCCAAAACACGGTGATCCTGCTACCCGCCTTGGAGCCCTTTGCTGGGGCCAAGAACAACAACACTGCTGCATGAATCCAGTCCGCCCAGAGCAAGCTGGCTCAAATGGAATGCCCACAGCAATTCTGGATTGCAGAGATTTCCATTTTCCTGACCCATGACGCTGGCACCTGGTGTGTTAAGTAGCACAAAGAGCACCTTGACAAGAACTGGGATACTGTTAAGCAGGACTTCCTGGCAAGGTTTGTACTTAAGGATACAGCACTCATGATCATACGCCAAGTAAAGAACCTGACCCAGACAGGCACTGTTAAAGAACTCACCTGCTCCTACAAAGAACTCTGTCTCTGAGCCCCATCCAACACGGCCTTTGACACCCCAGCTACACACCTCATGTACTACAACGCCCTCAAGTTGCACGTTATGAGGCATGTGAACCTGGACCAGGTAACCAACCTGCAAAGCCTGTACCGTGAAGCGGAAAAAGAAGAACAAACATCCAACACTCTACACAAGGCACAGACTGGGAAACAAGAAAGGCCCAAGGATTCCCATCCAAGCAGGCGCTCTACTCAACCACCTCCTGGAGGCAACAGAAACAACACCAACCACAAACCCACGGGTTCAAATGGGCATGGAAATGTAAATAATGGCCAGTCAAATTGAACTCATTTCTGTGCCACTGCCACCCAAGGCAACCAAGATGAGGGAAAAGCCCGGGGAGAGCACTAAGCAAGCCAAGCTCTCCCCATGCAACTCCTGACTTGTCTAACAACAAATACTGGCCTGAGGACGTGGACCAATGCCCAATAATCCAAGTGCCCTTGGGAGGCCCAGTACAATACACCATTGCCAGACATCCCATAAATTGATGTCTTACCCTTTCTGGTTTTGCAGTTACACAGGCTCAGCACTCCTGGGCTTGGGCGCAGATCAAACCTTAATCAACAGTAGCTTTGTGGATAAATTCAAGATGGCCACTAATCCTTTGCAGATTAAAAACATGGTCCTAGCTGATGAACACCACATTGCCGTGACAAAGGAAACAGCCCCCTTCTCTGTCATGCTTGAGAACCTCCACTCCACCATCCAAGGTCCTGTCATCAACTTTCCTAAGTTTGACATTGTACTGGGACTAGACTGGTTACAGAAAAACAACCCCCACGTGGACTGGAAAACCTCCGTGCTGACCATCAAGTGTGAAGGCGTCAACCACCAGATCTACCCCAACTCCGTGGACCAACTCCTATGTGACCACGTCTTTGTACGCATCACTGAGACTTTGGACAAGAAGGGAAACCTGAAGTCAATTGACTGGGACTCCTTTCAGTATGAAATCATACACTTTAAGGACCACCAGGATACCTCCACGCCTCAAGACCGCAACATTGTGGCCCGCCATCCAGAAATCTTTAAGGAAGCGTTAATTGGGCTACCCCCTGAGAAACACATTCAACACTCTATCCAACTCAAGGGGGCTGTACCCAAGACATGCCCTGTTTACAGACTGACCCCAAACAAGGACAACGCCCTGTGCACCTATCTCAAGGAGGCACTAGAAAAAGGACTTATCCGCCCCTCACAGTCTCCCTTTGGAGCTGCTGTATTCTTTGTGGCTAAAAAGGACGGTACCTTACGCCTGGTCACAGACTACTGCACCTTAAACAAAGTCACCATTAAGAATTGTTACCCACTGCCACTGATTGACGAGCTTTTTGACACCTTAGGAGGAGCCACTGTCTTCTCCAAGATTGATCTAACTTCAGGCTACAATCAGATTTTTATCAAGAAGGAAGACATCCCCAAGACAGCCTTCTGCACTAAGTACAGTTCCTACAAATGTGTGGTACTCAACTTTGGCATGACCAATGCCCCGTCCACCTTTGTAACCTTCATGAATGAAGTGTTTGCACCACACATAGGAAAACATGCCCTGGTGTATCTAGACAACATTATTGTCTACAGCCCCTTGGTGGAACAACACCATTAGGACCTAGAGGCAGTCTTTGCTACCCTGGCACAACACAAACTGTTTGCCAAGCCCTCCAAGTGCCAGTTCTTCCGTGAGCAACTACCCTTCTTGGGACACATAGTCTCAAAAGATGGCATCAAACCCAACAGTCAAAAAATACAAGCCATCTGCAAGATGTCACCTCCCAAGGACAAGTCAGAACTACGCACCTTCTTGGGAATGGTGGACTATGTACAATGCTTCATACTCAACTGTGGCGTCTTGACCACCCCTTGTCTACCATAACAGGCGCCAAGTCTAAGTTTGTATGGACCCTCCAATGTGACCTCTATTTTAGAAGCCTCAAAGAAAAGCTCACAACAGCACCCATCTTACAATACCCCAAACAAGACAGAGAATACCAAATGGAAACCAACGCCTCAGATGCATTCATTGGGGGAGTACTACAAATTAAGAATAGTGATGATTTCTTGCCTGTTGCCTAAAAATTGTGCAAACTGACAGATGGTAAGTGTCAATACCCTATCCACAACAAGGAACTGCTGGCTATTGTACACTGCCTAGTCAAATGGTGCTGTTACCTAGAACAGCAGGAAAAATTCACAGCACTAACCAATCACAAGTTGCTCATCTATTTCAAGACGTAAGCAAACTTGTCACGCTGCCAAGCGCAGTAGATGAAAATATTAGAAAAGTTTAACATGCTCATTCAATATAAGCCTGGGGCCAAGCTTGCCATGGCAGATGCCCTGTCCCGCCTGTATGTCTGTGCTTCAAGAGGAGAGAATGGGCTCAACCCAAACTGGCCTCTCTTAGTGCTACGTACAAAAGACAAAGGATTCCCTGCAGGCACAACCAACATCACCAAAGAAACGGTCATCAAGAATGAACATCTCTTTGCTGACATATATGAGACTCTTCACAGAAAAATGACAGATGGCACAACCATTCCCTACATTCCCACACATCAGCAAGTTGACACCATTCTTTGCTACCACAGATTTTGGACATACTAAGAGCTAGAATCTATACTAGTTCTTAAAGCAAAAAACCTGGTGGCCAACCTTATACTGCAATTTCCAGGAAATGTTAGAACAGTGTGAGGTTTTCAAAAAAGTTTTCTAAAAGCAAACCCCCGCCTAAGTCTGTACTCCCCATTTGGACCCAACTACCGTTCAAAGTATGAGCTCTTGACATTGTGGGCCCCATGTCAGGAAAGCACAACAACAAAAAATACATCATCACAGCCATTGACTTTGCGACAAGGTGGCCAGTAGCCCAAGCGGTGAAGGCACACACCAGCAACGGCGTCTGATAATTTATTGGCAAAGAAATAATCAGCAGGTTTGGAAAGCCAGAACTCCTGATAACTTATGGAGGCAAGGAATTGACCTCCAAAGACACCAATGTGTACCTCACCAAGAATGAGGTCAAGCACACTGTGACAACACCATACCACCCACAGGCCAATGGACGCGTAGAGCAGCTTAATGGTGGCCTTGTGTAAGCCTTAGCCAAACTCACTGCCGGGAGACCTGAAGACTGGTATAAGCAGCTACCAGGTGCACTACTTGTGTGCCAGACCCAAATGAACAAATCCACTGGGAAAAGCCCATTTGAACTGGTATACCGCACACAGCCAAATATCATCCAAGCATTGACAGGACCTAAGTTGGAAATTCCAAGTCAAGTCCCCCCTTGCTTGGATCCTCAAGTAGTAGAGGCCAACAGCAAACAAACAGCCAAAGAAAAGAAACTCCTAGAAAAGACATTTGTTCCCATCTGCAATAGACACAAAGTCAGGGACAAAGTTTGGGTCATGAATGTTGACAAGAGCAAACTACAACCCAAGAAAGTGGGTCCTGCAATCATTCTAAAGGTAAACAACAATAACACTTACCTTGTGCAAGGGCTTGGAAAGCCCAAGCAAGACAAGACCTTATACCACAATTGCCTACAACCCTTCAAAGCAAGACAGAAACAACAAGAAACCGCCCTACCTGCCACTAAACAACAACTGATTCAATACGGTGCCTGGGCTCCTGACAACCTCCCTGACAACCTGCCCCCAGAGGAGGCCAACCTTCAGCCAGGGGGGGGTGTCAAACCCGCAGGCTCAACCCGCCAGCAAGGTTCTAACCAAGCAGGTTTGTGACCCGCAATCTGATTATCTGTTCACCTGAAGCCAGACTAGGAAGTCAACTTGAATTACCAAATCCAACAACATGAACAGATGATGATCCTTCACGGTGGATACCTTAATTTGGCGCTTGACTCATTATCAGGATCAAGCCACCCCCTTCTTCCATCCAGCTTTACAATCACCAATCTTGTTCCTACTATCCTTGATTCACATGAACTATATAATCACTATCTCTCCAATAAAGATTATTATCTAGTTTCTAAATATTTTTTCCCTGTGTAACTCTGTTAAAACAGCACAGCCACAACACTATCAGGCTTAATTGATCTGAGTAGCCTTTGTGAAGCAGATTTAGATCACTTGTTACAAGAATAACCAGGAATATTATAGACTCCAATTATGACTGATTTTCAATTGACTAGAGTTATTCTGGTATACTCTAGGAAGCTGCTGGGTTAGTTATTACAAGTTTTCCCAAGGATCAAAAATAATGTGTTCAATTTGCACTGGCAAACCGCCAGTGCCACTGCAAATTCCTACAAGAAAGGTCTCCCAAGAGCAATATGTTATGCACTAAAAATAGAATTATAAATTAGCGCCGCCACTGCTAGCATGCTAATAGATTATGCATTACTCTATGATAACAAGTACCCAGTGCAGGGTACTATGATATGGAATTCCATGCCATTGCATGGATGCCTGACTCTGGGGGTTGATGCTGGCAGTCTGGGGACAGAAAGACTGACCAAGCAAGAGTTAGAAGCGCCAGATGATCTTATCCTGATAAGAGAGAGCAAGCTCTATAAAAGCCCTTCCATTGGACTAATGGAAGGCAGACAATAATACCAAGATCCTACTGTAGAACCTTTTCACAGTAGAAGAAGATATCTGAGTTTGAGACCATTATCAGTACTCAAAGAACTAGCAAGCTGCCTGTATAGAAAACCGCTTGGAAGTTGCCTCCCTTGTCATTGCTAGCTGTTGCCTTGCCAAGGAAATACCAGATGTTGCAAGTAACGCTTGTTGCCATACAAGCTAACTATCAACACAATGAATAAGATTACTCAACTACTCAATAAATTAAATTTTAATCAGACCGCCAGGTCTGAGAGCAGAACCAAAAGTTCTGACAGTAGCCCTTCTTGTTCCCCTTGGTATTGAGCTCTTCCAGATGATCAAGGGTTCCCACAATAGTGGTGCCTTTCTGGAATTTCTTCAATTGATTCAAGAGCACCTGAGGCGCACAATCCCAGGCTTCACCAATACATTGTGCTAGACAACGTTGGACTACACAAATTGGCAGATATTCTCAATGAATTCCAGGTGATTGAGCTTGGTGTTGAAATTGCCTCCCAGAATTGGTCACATTCAATTTGCTTTTTTTCCTCCCCATTTATTTGCCATTCTTCAACCCAATTGAGGAGCTCTTTGGGTGGCTAAAACAAGTAGTCAAAAAGAGGCTCCACCTGGGCCCAAGGACTTGTTTAATTTGCTGCAGGTTAGTGTCCATACCCTCCCAGTGAAACTGTAGTCAAATTCTATGGTCACACGGATTTTTTTCTCCCTATGTGCTTCTCCAAGCAGCCAATCAATTAAAGACTTTGCTGTTCTAAATATTTTTTGCATTTTATTTTTAAATTATTTTATTTGGTTTAATTTATTTCAACTTTATTTCTATAATTCTGTGTGTATACTGTCAGTTATAATAAAAGTTAACAAAGAAAAGCCAATGGAATAAATGAATTAATGAAGAATTGATGAACAAATAATACACAAAAATATTTATATATTTTATTATGATTTTATTTGGGATAGTTTATTTCACAATTTTATATGATTACAATTATATACTATCAAATGTAATAAAAATTAACAAAGCAAGAAGGATGAATAAATATACAGAAATATTTTTTATTATGTATTTATTTGTTTAATATATATGATTTGATTAGATTATACTGTAGAGAAATTATATATAAAAATTTAAAAATAGTATTTGGATTTAGAGCTTTATTGGGGGTGGGGGGACAGAATTCCAGGATACTGCATTGAAATAGACTAGTAATTTATATTGTCAATGTTGTAACTGTGCTGTTTTAGCAGAGTTACAAGGGAAAAAATATTTAGAAATTAGATAATAATCTTTATTGTGAGATAGTGATTATATAGGCATTGTGAATCAAGGATAAGAGGAACATGATTGTTTTGATCACACAGCTGGATAGTGAAGGGGGTGACTTGATCCCAGTAATGAGTCAAGCGCCAAAACAAGGTATCCACTGTAAGGAATCATCATTTTTCATGTTTTTGGATTTGGGAATTCATGTTGACTTCCTAGTTTGGCTTTGAGTGACTGGGTAATTGGACTGCAGGTCATGAACCTGCTTACTTGGAACCTTGCTGGCAGGTTGAGCCTGCTGTTTTGACACCCCCAACTGAAGGTTGGCCTCCTCTGGGGGCAGGCTGTCAGAGAGGTTGTCAGGAGCCTGGGCGCCATATTGCACCAGCTGTTGCTTGGTGGCAGGTAAAACATTCTCACACTGTTTTTGTCTTGCTTTACAGAGTCTTAGGTGGTTGTGATGAAAGACTTTATCTTTCTTGCATTTCCCAAACTCCTTGCACAAGGTAAGTGTTGTTTTTGTTTACCTTTAGAATAATGACAGGGCCCAAATTTTCTGGTTGTAATTTGGTTTATTGGTATTCATTTAGACTTTGTCATCAATCTCATGTCTGTCTTGGATGAGGTTGAAGGTATTTTGGAGGTGTTTCTCCTGACTTCCAGTTGGTCACTGTTGGCCTGTATGACTTGGGGATCCAAGCGGGGCAGGACTTCACTGGGTATTTCCAGCTTGGGTCTTGCTAGCGCTTGGATGATGTTGGGTTGTGTGCCATAGGCTAACTCAAAAGGGCTTTTCCCGGTGGATCTGTTCACGCGGGTCTGGCATACAAGTAATGCAGTCAGTAGCTGCTTATACCAGTCCTCAGGTCTCCCAGCAGTGAGCTTAGCTAGGGTCTGCACAAGGCTGCCATTCAGCTGCTCCACGTGTCCATTGGCCTGAGGGTGGTAAGGTGTTGTCACTGTGTGCTGGACCCCATTTTGAATGGGGTAGATGTTGGTGTCTTCAGAGGTCAGTTCTTTGCCTCCATCAGTTATCAGGAGTTCTGGCTTTCCAAACTTGCTGATGATTTCTTTTCCTATGAGTTGCTGCATGTTATTGCCTGTGTGAGATTTTACTGCTTATGCCACTGGCCAGCAAGTGGTGAAGTTGATAGCAGTGATGATGTATCTTTTTTCATTGTGCTTCTGGCATAGGGCCTAGAATGTCCAGGGCCCACACCTTGAAGGGCAGTTGTGAGCAAAAAGGCAGTACAGATTTAGGAGGGGTGTTGCTTTTTGCAACTTTTTCACATACTTTGCACTGCTCTAGGAGGCACCAGCGCCCATGTCAACACTTTGTTGATATGGCCACTGTCAACTCAAAACTCTAAATCTCCTATGTTCTTTGCTAGTTGTGCTAGCTTAGTTCTTTTTTTAAAGCCTTCAGGGGTGCAAACCCAGAAAACACAACAAAATTGTGGCCATCTCAACACAATTTAATATTAAGCTTAATAAAAAACTTGATTTAACCTGATTTTTCCTTTACTTTTACTAATAAAAATTAGTTTATTTTTTTATTTGTTTTCACAACGTAAAAGTGTCAATGTCACACTTTTTAAGCGAACTTATTTTTAATAACAAAACTAAAGCATCTACAGTAAAAAAATAAGTGCGCATTTAAAAATATTTTTTTATTGAATTATTATATTGAAAAAGACAGTGTTCATACATTTGATTGTTGAAAGGTTCATGTTATAAATATATATGTGGCACTTATTCTGGCTTTGATATATTAAGTGGATTGGTGGCCAACAGGGATCCAATAATTTAAGTGTGACTTACTATGTAAGTTACTATAGAATTTATTATTAAAAATAATGTCAAAGCTTGTAAATGTTGTTTATTTGCTTGTGATCATCCCCTGGGGTGGATTTAAGCACATTAGAGTGGCGCAATTAAGCCTAGATTAATATACCACCTCATATAAAAAATGTTGTAAGTGACGTTGTTGACACTTTACCCTTTTCAATACTTGAATACAACTTCTTAACAACTTCATATAAGTGCAATGGTAAAATCTCATATTCCCACCCCCAAAATATAATTTTTAATAAAGAAATAAAGAACCTTGATACTTTTTTAACTTATTTTTATATGTTTTTTTTAATTTTTATATGTGAACAAAAACACACAGAAAACAGTTAATTTTTGCTAGCCTGCTTAAATTTAATTAAGCGTACTATGTTTTTTCATAGTAACTTTTCAAAAAAATGTCAACTGTGACAATGTTGTCAAAAATAATGTCTAAAATTTTTGTAATTAACAGTGATAATTCAGCTTTTTTTACTAATTGTCACTCATAATGTCAACGCTTTTCAGTTCTCACATATAAAACTTTGTTTTATATAATAAAAACTTCTCATTTTTTGATATGCTGTATTTTTGACTTTTCTCTTTCATATTTTCTAATTTTTAAAATAAAATTTATATCTAAATATACTACTTTCACATAAATTTCTTAAATTTTAATTTTTTATTTAAAACTATAATAAAATAAAACCTATACAAGTATTTTTAACTTTTAAATGCCAATAAAAACCATCTAAGATTTACTTTTTATATATTATGCTTTTTAAGTTGTTTTGTTTGTTTTTTACATACATTGCTTTATTTTAAACTATTTTACTTATTATTTTAGGACAAGAACACTTTCAAACAGCCAAAGGGTACCAAGCGTCCCTCCAAGCCCACCAAAGCCACCAAGAAGAAGCCTGTCTTGTCAAAGAAGGCCATCCCCAAACCATCCCCCAAGCCATCTCCAAAGCCCTCCCCTGAGCCCTCTCCTGAGAAGAGCCCTGCTCACTCCACTGGGGGAGAGGAAACTGATGGATCTCTTACAGAGAACAGTTTCTACAACTTGGCTTCTGATGAGGAGCCAACCAAGAAGAAGCGGCAAGGTAAAAAGACCCCTCCCAAAGAAAAGTCTCCTGCACATGAGGAGCACCACAACAAGCCCCCTTCTGCTTCCCCACCCCCACCAAACTCTCCCCCTTCTAGTTCATCAGGGGATGATTCAAAGCCCTGCCCCAATTACTTCCCTGGCTTCTACCATGCTCCTGCTGGCCCTTGGGAACCTCTTGTGTTCTTTCTCCTTCCTGGTGCCAAGACAGAGGTCTACACCAGAGCTTTCAAGATCATCCAGGATGCTTTGAGCTCCCTTCCTGTCAACCAACTCCCCCCTCTCACCCACACCACAAGGGAAATCCCTCCTCCGCTGAGAAGGATGAGGCAACCTTAGCCACTGAGCAGCTAGCTCATGCGCTCTCATTTGGGCTGAAGGTTATCATAATGGACTTTGAGAAGGCTCAGTTCAGATCCTTCCAGGCCACCTTTGATGGAGAAGTCCAGGGCTGCTTCTTCCATTTTAGGCAGGCCCTTGTCAAGAATCTCAAGAGTGAGAAGGACCTTTTCAATAAGTATCTTAACAATGGTAAGAGGAATTGCTGCTTTGCCCTGACTCAGTTTGCTGCCTTGACTTTTGTGCGCCCAGAGCATACTGGGCTTGGCTTTGAGGCCCTCTTGGAGGATGCTTATATCAAGAAGCACTCCACCATCTTTGAAGGCTACCTGGAGTACTTTGAGCGGCAATGGGTGGGCAAGAAGGTGACTGCCCGGAGAGGTAAGAGCAGGGCCACTGCCCCTTGGAACTTTCAAGGCGCCTGCCTCAAGGGGGAGATAAAGACCACCTCTATCCTAGAAAGTGTGGCACAAGCAAATGAAGGTGAAGTTTGGGTCAACCCCCAAATACAACAAGCTCTTCTCTAAGCTACAGGAGGAGCAGGCCCAGACTGTCTCCAAGTTCTGCAACCTGGCCAACTGGGCGGCCCCCAAGAAGAGGAAGTTCAAGGAGCAAGACTACCAGGAGGACGTGCAGAAGGTAGTGAAGAAGAAGTACAAGGTGGCGGAGATAAAGAAGTACCTTGAAGATGTTGCCACTGCTCTTGCTGGTGGCTTTAATTAGCCAAATAAACTTTTCTTTGCTTTGCCTATATATTTTTTACTTTTAAACTTTTAATTTTTTAATTTTTTTGGATAGTACTAATCTTTTTAGGTATAAATAGTAAGCTTTATGTTTAGTTTCAGTATGGTTTAGTAAGAAATATCTTATATTTTGTTAATTTATCTTTAAGCTATGAGATATTTTCAGTTATGCTTATAAAAAGTATAATAAATTAAATATAGAATTTTCTTATATTTTGTAGTTAGTATGATATATAAAATATCTTTATTTTTGTTGCATTTTAATTTTAATCTTTATGGGAATAAAAAATAATTTTATAATAAAGAGTGTAAATTACATAGTAAGTTGAAATATATTTGCTTATATCTCCTTAATCTTATTACTAAAATATTTTTTATTGCATTTTTGAACTTTCTGGGGTCATTTTAGTATAATAATTTATTTTAAAATAATTTTTATATTAAAAATGTTCAGGGTAAAGTGTTTTGTTAATTAAAAAAGTGTTGACATCCAGGAAACAACATTAAGTAAAACCGGGTTGTCACTTTACTATAGTGTCAACATTAAAAGTGTCAACATGGCCACTGTCAACATTTTTAGTGTCAACATGGGCGCTGTTGCCCTCTAGGACTTTCTGGATATCCTGTATAGGGTTGGCCACTGTGGTACTCTTACTACAATAATTAGGGAAAGTCTGTTGGTCAGTTGACAGTCTAGGCTTTTTGGTAGTGAGATTGAAGGAAAATCTAGGTGTTAGTTGATACACTTGGTACTGGACTAGTTAGATACCAGACAAGTGAAGATAATACAAAGTGGTTGGCTAGGAGAACAACAAAGTGTTTAGAGTAGTGGCAATAGCAACTACTCAAAAGCAAATCTTCAATAAGTGACTTCTAGTAAAGCAAATTGGCAATGTAGTTGGTGAGAGGAGACTAGCCTTTGTAGTCTTTATATTATATACTCAAATAATTAATCAATGGTATAGCTTAATTTAAGGGGGGTATAACCTGTGTCTTTATTGAGAAGAACAGAAGGGGTTTAAATACTACAACTTAATTGATAGCTCAAGGTAAGTTGGTCATCTCTTGGGAATTGAGGGAGGGGGAAATGAATGTGAACATGAAAGATCAGCCCAACAATCAGGAGAAGGTGGTACAGCCTCAGCGGCACAGGGGGGTTAACAAGGCTGAAGGTCAAAGTAATTGATCTGCAATTACAGTCAGTGAAAAGTTCAGTAAATTAATTTAACTGAGAATCAGTGTACTTTTGATCCAGAATCAAGTTGTTGGGATTAAACAATCTGGAAGCTAGTTATTATCATACACATCTGGAATGATGGCCCTATTGAGAAAAAAATCTGGATCCTATTCAGTCAGGAAGCACTCAACAACAATCAGGATTCTAGCAACCAACTGGTAATGAGTTTTACCACAGCCACCATGCTTTGTGTTTAATAAATTTGTAGAGATTGCGGCTCTTGGTATTCCCTAGGTATCTATGGTAATGTAGGATGATGTCCACTTGCTGATGCATATGGATGTAAGGTATGGTAGTTCCATCAGTTATTTTGTGGTGTAAGGTTCCATACACATCTGCAAATAAGTGCTTGTTCTTGATGACTGTCTCCTTGGTAATGTCAGTAGTTCTAGGGGGAAACCATCATCCTTTGTTCAGAGTACCAGGAGGGGCCAGTTGAATTTGATCCCATTTTTGTCTCTTGTGGGCCTAAAGTACAGGTGTGAGAGTGCATCTGCCATGGCAAATTCCACACCAGGTTTGTACTGTATGATAATGTTGAATCTTTCCAGGAGTTCTATTCATTGTGCTTTTTGGCAGGAGAGGTTTGCCTGGGTTTTAAAGTAAATGAGCTATTTTTGGTTGGTCAGGGCTGTAAACTCCTCCTGGTGTTCTAAGTAGCAGTGCCATTTGACCAAACAATACACAATTTCCAGCAACTCTTTGTTGTGTATAGGGTATTGGCACTCCCTGTCTGTAAGTTTACGTGACTTGTAAGCTATGGGCAGGAAGTTGTCATTGTGGCTCTTGATTTGTAGTACTCCTCCAATGGATGTGTCAGAGGCGTCTTTTTCTATTTGATACTCTCCATTGTGTTTGGGGTATTGTGGGATGGGCACAGTGGTGAGTTTCTCCTTAAGACGTCTGAAGCAAAGGTCACATTGGGGGGTCCATATGAATTTTGATTTGGCGCCAGGTATGGCAGACAGAGGTGTAGTCAGGACTTCAAAGTCAGGGATGAACTGTTATACATAGGTGACCATCCCAAGGAATGTGCAGAGATCTGGCTTGTCTTTTGGCAGTGGCATTTTGCAGATGGGCTGAATCTTCTGATTGTCAGGTTTGATGCCGTCTTTTGAGACTATATGTCCCAGAGGGAAGCTGTTTGCAGAAGAATTGGCATTTGGAGGGTTTAGCTAACAGTTTGTGTTGTGTCAGGGTAGCAAACACTGCTTCTAGGTCCTTGTGATTATGTTCTACCAAAGGGCTGTAGATAATGATATTGACCAGATATACTAGGACATGTTTGTTAATGTGGGGAGAAAACATCTTGTTCATAAAAGTCACAAAGGTTGAAGGGGCATTTGTTATTCTTAAATTGAGTACCACACACTTTTAAAATACATATTTGGTTTTGAAGGCCGTTTTGGGTATATCTTTCTCCTTGATGTGAATTTGGTTGTAACCTGTGGTTAGGTCAATCTTGGATAATATGGTGGTGCCTTCCAGGGCATTAAAGAGGCCGTTGATGAGTGGGAGCAGGTAAAAATTCTTGATGGTGACTTCATTGAGGGCTCAGTAATCTGTGACCAGTTGGAGGGTATCATCTTTTTTTGCCACAAAGAATACAACAGCGCCAAAAGGAGACTGTGAGGGGCAGATAAGTCTTTTCTCAAGTGCTTCCTTGAGGTAGGCATGTAGGGTGCTGTCCTTAATGGGTTGAGCCAGTAGATGTTTGTGCTTTAGGTACTTCTCCTTTGAGTTGGATGGAGTGCTATATGTGTTTCTCAGGTGGTAGTCCTGGCAATGCCTCCTTGAAAATTTCAGGATTGTGGGCCACAATGTTGCAGTCCTGAGATGTAGTGGTATTCTGCTGATCTTTGAAGTGAATTATCTTGTATTGGCAGGAGTCACAATCAATTTCCTTGATATTCTCCTTTTTGTCCAGGGTTTCAGTAATGCACACAAAAACATGATCATGCAGGAGTTGATCCACTGAGTCAGGGTAAATCTGTTGATTGATGCCTTCACGCTTGATGTTCAGTACTGAGGTTGCCTAGTCTGTGTGAGGTATAATTCTTTTGTAGCCAGTCTATTCCTAGTACAACATTAAATTTGGGAAATTCAATGAAAGGTCTCTGGATAGTGGAATGCAGGTTCTCTAGCATGATGGAGAAGGGGGAAGTTTTCTGTGTCACAGCAATGTGATGTTCATCTGCCAGGACCATAATTTTAATCCGCAAATGATTAGTGGCTAGCTTGAACTTGTCTAAAAAGCTGCTGTTGACTGGGGTTCAATTAGAGCCTGAGTCCAGGAGTGCTGAACCTGTGTAACTGCAAAAGCAGAAAGGATAAGACATCAGTTTGTTGGGATGTCTGATGATGGTGTAAAGTACTGGGTCTTCCAAGGGTACTTAAATCATTGGACATTATCCCAAGTCCTTGGGGAAGTACTCATTGTTGGGCAAGTTAGAAATGGTGCAGGGAGAGCTTGTCTTTCTTAATACTCTCCCCAGGACTTTCCCTTATTGTGATTATCTTGAGTGGTGATGATACAGAAATAGGTACAGTTTGACTGCCCATTGTTTTTGTTTCTGTGCCCATTTAAGCCTATAGGCTTATGGCTTGAGTTTTTGTTGTTTCCAGGAGGCAGAAAATTGGTGTGCCTAGTTAAATGAGAATCTTTGGGTCTCTCTCTTCCCATTCTGTGCTTTGTGGAGGGTGTTGGATGTCTGCTCTGATTTTCAATATAGGCTTTGCAGATTTTTTACTTGGTCCAGGTTTATGTGTCTCATTATGTGTGACTTGAGGGTTTTGTAATACATGAGATGTGTGGCTGGAGTTTCAAATGCCATATCTTCAGGGGCACGTAGACAGAGCTCCTCATAAGTGTGTGTGAGTTCCTTTAGGGTGCCTTTTTGGGTCATATTCTTTACTTGGCAGATAATTATGAGGGTGGTATCCTTCAGTACAAACTGTGCCAAGAAGTCTTGTTTGAAGTTGTCCCAGTCTTTCATGGTATGGTCTTTGTGCCACTTGTTTCAAAAAGTGCCTGCATAGTGTGTGAGTTGGATGGAGAGCTCTGGAATCCAGAATTGTTGTGGGAATTTCATCTGTGCCAGTTTATTTTGGGCAGATTGAATCCAAGCTGCAGCATTGTTGTTGGCCCTGAAAAAGGGTTCCATGGTGGCACTTCAAAGTTGTTGAGCCATGTAGGTGGGCATGATTCCTTCCTTGGTTGTAGCTTGGGACAGGAAAGTAGGTTCCTGGAAGAACCCCTGCACTGACAGGGTGTTGAAGTTGGGTACCAATACAAGCATTTTCTGGTATATTACAAACCCTTTGGATATTTTGGTACCCAAAGGGTATGGCGTCCTCTCCAGCAGGAGGCCAGACATGATTCTATCAAGTATTTGTTGACTGTGGCAAGTACGGGCAACAGGCAGAATTTTGAGGGTTAAAGTAGGATAGAAAACCTACTTCTGCTACCAATGTCATAACTGTGCTGTTTTAGCAGAGTTACAAGCGGAAAAATATTTAGAAACTAGATAATAATCTTTATTGAGAGATAGTGATTATAAAGTTAATGTGAATCCAGGATAACAGGAATGATTGTGTTGATCACCTGGCTGGATAGTGAAGGGGGTAGATTGATCCCAGTAATGAGTTAAGCACAAAAACAAGTAATCCACCATTATAGATCATCATTTGTTCATGTTGTTGGATTTGGGAATTGGAGTCAACTTCCTATTTTGACTTTGAGTGACTGGGTAATCATATTGTGGGTCACAAACCTGTTTACTCAGAACTCTGCTGGCAGATCAAGTGTGCTGTTTCAACACCAACATGTATGTTGATATGGCCCCTGTACTATATAGCTTATGGCAGCTTGATTACAGGAGCACTGTGATATAATTGGCTAGGAGGATTTTTCCTGTGGAGCTGACATCACATATGTGTTGACAAGAATAACTGAATCCTGAATATTGTGCTCTATTGAGCTAGATCCTGGGGCCTTTTTTTGTCTAATAAATGGCGCACTTCATCTAGTTTTATTATTAAATCAGACTAGTTGTGCACTTCTGCTTTAATCCACATCAGTACAAAAAGACCTAGGTAAACAATCAAGTGAAGTCTCTACCCTGCAAACAGGGCTGAGAACTCACAAAATTTATTGTATATGGTATTGATTTTATTTTTAAAGGACGTAGTGGCAAAGTTTTTTTCATTGTTTCTGGTATTCCAGTCTTGTTGGAGCACAAGGAGGCTCTGAAGTCTTCAAGGATGCCTACTATGGTAGGCATGATGGCAGAAGAACTATAGTTAAGGTTATTTATTTTTTATTGAATTTTTTTAGAAAATGGGATAGTGTGTGCTCAATCAGGAAACAGAAAAATGCTTCTTCTTGTCCTCTCTTTATCTCAGGCAGGTTCTGGTATGGCATAGTTTGGGGGGAAATCCTAGACAAGCATGACAAAGAGCTTGCAGCAGCCAATATCCGGAACATACTGGTCAAGTTGCAGGTTGGGGGGCAATGCCAAGACCCGCCATTCAGTGTCATTTTGCTTTGGTCTGAGTGCTGTAAGTTGTTCTTGTTTTATAGGGTAATTTTTTAATTTAATAATCATATTGGAGGCAGCAGCTGGTGTCAGGACCAGCTGACGTCCTATGTGGGGGATATAGTTGCTGTAAAATGTTTTCAATATGTATGATTTTAGGTACTGTCAGACTTTTCATTTGCTTTCTTTTATAAATAAAAAAGGTTAGTAAAATCTTTTTATTTATTTGATGTTTTATTTTTTACCTTCTATATCTTTACCTGTTGCCCCATTGACAAGGGCTGCTTCACAGGACTTGTGTAAAGATTCAACAATTGGGAGAGTATTTTAGCAAAATAAGGCACCAAGTTGGTGACTTGGAAGCCTGTGAGCGCCGTCACAATTGGATAGACCATTATCCATCAAAAGACTTTGGTGTGTACATTATAACGTCAAAAATTACCGGTAAAATATGTGAATACATAGTATATACAGGTGTATATGGCTACAGAGTGGGTGGAGTGGGGCAATACCAGCGTGGGCCAGGAGTACTGCTCAGAGGAGTTGAGCTGTGCTGTCTCTTTGTAGTAATACTTGCCAGGTGGTTTGTTGAATGGCCCATGCTGTTGGTTATATTGGTGACCCCTAATCCCTAGGCATGCTATGAGGACAGCTGAGAAGATTAGGTGATGCATCTCCTGATCCTGGGGAAGGGCAAACAAAGCTTAGTGTCTTGTTTAACTTCTTGTAGGTAAAGTCTTTGAATTGATTTATGTGATACTATTGAGGGTTAATTCCACTCAATGATAGCACAAACTATCATCAAGTGATTGGGCTTTATTACATACTATCAGCCTTGATGGGGATAAATAGTGCAAAACATTGGACAGGGATTGGGATTGGAGAGGTTTGGTCATCAATGTATTGTATATCTCTGATTTGCATTGCCCTTGGTTCCCTTTAGGTGCTTTCATGCACCCAAATTCCAATTCAGTAATTCCTGCATTATGTGGATTTCATGGCAGACTGTCAACCCCTCCCAAATTTGGTATTCCAAATTTGGGCAGCACTTTCCCCTATTTTTTGGTTTGGGGAAACTGCCTTTTTTGGTTTGCCAATTGGGCAATTTCTCCATCCGGCAGGGGTGGATGGGCCTGCCGTGGGGGGTGCACTTTCCCCTGTCAGCGGGCTGGCTGGCAGCAGGTGCGCGCAGGCAAGCCTCCAGGCTGGATGTGCGGTCTGCAAACAGCTGGCGGCCAGCCACGTGGCGTGCAGCAGTGGTATAAATATCAAAATTTGAATTTTTTGAATTTTCAATTTCTGATTCAGTGTGCGGCTGTTTTGCAGCAGTTCCCCCTGATTGGGGAAACTGCTGCATTTTTTTGTTCTGTTAGTCCTACAGAATACAATATTTTGCCTTGCAAAAGTTTGTTGTCAGGAATATTCCTGACAGTTGCCTTTCCTTCCCCCTTTGGCTGGCCTACCTGTTGGTAGTACTGGGTGATGAGGTCAGGGGTGTTGGCAAGGTTCTTTGCCAGTTCCCATGAAATTGACTCTGATGGATAACCTACCCATGAGGATAGGTACTGGACTTGGTTGTAGATCTTCCTGTATCCTAGGATGGCCTCTACCTCCCACTCCAGGGTGTGTTTTAGGATTGTTGGTGGGGGCGGCTATCCTTGGTCTGATGTGTGGGTGGCTTTCCTCTCTCTGCTTCTAATTTGGATATGTGGAAAACATTGTGGGAACTTGATTGTTCAGGGATTTACACTCTGTAAGTTGTGTCAGATATCCTCTGTAGCACTTTGAGTGGTCCAATGCGATATGGCCCAAGTTTCCAACCATCTTGGTTGATTTTGAGATTCTTGGTGTCAAGGTATATGTTGGACCTTACTTCAAATTCAGGGGTGGATTGTAGATGTTTTTTGGCTTAGACCTTGTACTTCTGTTGGGCATCCCTGAGGTTAACTTGCAAGCTTTTCTGGGTTTCTCTCAAGTTTTGAAAGTATTTGTTGGCTTGAGGCACTGTTCCTGAGCAGCCCTTGGTGGGGGTTCCTTGTGGGAAAAACCGTAGTTGGCTGTGAATGGGGACATCTTGGCCCCCAAGTGGTAAGAACTGTTGTAACTGAACTGGGCCAAGGGCAGTAGGTCAGCCCAATTATCCTGCTTTGTATTGACATAGGCGTGAAGGTAAGTTTCCATTATCTGGTTAACTCACTCTGTTTGTTCATTGGTTTGAGGGTGGAATGCTGTTGACAGAGTAAGTTTCACTTGGAGCTGTTGCATTATTTTGCCCCAGATTTGGAGGTAAACTGGGTTCTTCTATCTGAAACAATGTCCTTGGGGAGACTGTGGTGACAATATATGTGGTTGAGAAATAACCCAGCTGTGACAGTGGCTGACATCCCAGAGGAACAAGCAATGAATTCTGCTGCCTTGGTCAGGCGGTCCACAATGACCAAGATTCTTGTGAAACCTTGACTGGGAGGCAGGTCTGTGATAAAGTCCTTAGAGATAGATTCCCATGGCATGGTTGGGATTGGTAGTGGTTAGAGCAACCCATGTGGTTTCTTTGTGGAGTGTTTGTTTCTCATACAAGAGACACATTGTGATATGTAGTCCTTCACTTGGGGAAACATGGAGGGCCACCAGTAACTGATTCAAAGACGTGCCATGGTTTTCTTGATCCCTCCATAGCCGCCAAATGGGGAGTCATGTAGTTCTTGTAACCCCTGGTTATGGATTGCTCCTGGCGGTACCACCAATCTATCAAGTCTGTACAGGAAACCTTTGTGGATAGAGTAGTTGGGGTTGGGTGTTTTGGAGTCCATTTTAGCCGTTAGGTCCTTGATGAGTAGTGAGTCTTTCTAGGTGTTTTTCACTTCTTCTTCCAAGGATGAGAGTGGTTAGGAGGCCCCAAGGATGGCCATGAGGAACTGATTGGTGTCTAGGACCAGTCTGGTGTTGAAGTAGCTATACAACTGATCTCTGTTGTTGTGGTCTTCTTTTCTGCCCAAGGCATCTGGTGTGTTGTTAGTGTGTCCTGGGATGTAGCTCATCTTGAAATTGTACAAAGACAATTACAATGCCCATCTGGCGAGTTGTTGGCAGATCTTCCTATTTTCTGTTAAGTATAAAAGGTTACTATGATCAGTGCAGACAATGACAGTGTGTTTGGCTCCTTCTAAGTATTGTCTCCAGTGTTAAAAGGCTTTAACTATGGCCATGAGTTCCTTCTTGTAAATATTGTAGTTCTTTTTGCAATCCAGAAACTTTTTAGAGAAGTATGTCACAGGGTGGTATACTCCAGGCTCCCCTTTCTGAAGCAGTGTTGCGCCCAAGGCAAAGTCAGATGCATAAGTCTCCAAAAAAAATTGGAGCTTGGGGTCAGGTTATCTGAGTACTGGGGCCATGGTGAAGGAAGTTTTAAGGAACTCAAAAGACTTCTGTGCCTCCTCTGTCCAGGTATAGAGAACGCTTTTGTTGTCAAGGATGTGAGTGGCTTGGCTATCTTTGAAAAATTCTTTATGAACTTACGGCAGAAGTTAGCCAACCCCAGGAAACCTCTCTTTTTTGATTGGGTATCTGGGACTTGCCATTCCACTACTGCTGCAATTTTGGAAGGTGCAATGGCAAAACCACCTTTTCTGATTGTGTACCCCAGGAATTTTACCTCTGGTTTGAGGAATTTGCACTTCTCTCTTTTGCAATATAGTTTGGTGTGAAGTAAGCGTTCAAAAACCTTCTTTAGGTCACAAAGGTGTGAGGCTTTATCTTTAGAGTATACCATGATGTTGTCCAGGTAAACCGTCACACATACGTCCAGGAGGTCAAATAGGATTTTGTTCATCAGGGCTTAAAAGGCAGAGAGGGTATTGCAGAGTCCAAAGAGCATGACCAGGTATTTTTATAGGCCAAAAACTTTTCTGACCGCTGTTTTCCATTTGTCTCCTTCTGCAATCCTGACCTAGTTGTATGTGTTTTGGAGGTCCAGTTTTGAAAATACAAAGGCGGCTGTCAGTCTGTTTGTGAGTTGCTCTGCTGAAGGAACAGGGTGTTGGTCCTTGACTGTGATGGCGTTCAGAGAGCTGTAATCTAAACATGGATGTAGTCCTCTGTCACCTTTCTTTACAAAAAAGATTGATGATGAACAGGAGGATTTTGATTGTCTCATATGTTCCTTGGTCATAAGGTCCAAGATGTATTTCTTTGGTACAAGGCCCTGGGCATGTGTGGTGGGATAAACCTTTCCCCATTTTTGAGTCTCCCCTGGAAAAAAGTTGATCTTGAGGTTGCTGGCTCTTTGTTTGGGCAGGCCCTGCATCAGGATTTTGCTAAAGATGTTTTCATACTCATCCAACATTTCTTCTAACCAGGGGATCACCTGTATGGGCATGACTGAACTGGCTGGAGTGGAGTAGAGTTGCCCCCAAGTGGAGCCGTGCCAGTCTGACCCAAACTGGAGATATTTACCTGGTGGTTGCCCCAGTCTTTATTACACCAAGCTTCCTGCCACCATGGCATTCCTAATATAACTGTAAAGGCCAGGTTCTCCAGAGACAAGAAGTTTAATTCTAACCTCATCCCCCCAATTTCCACAAGGGTTGGGTCCACCACACTATATACGGGTGGAGTGCTTCTGTCGGCCAACTCAGTGGTCCCCTGGTGTGACCTGCTTGCCAAGGTTCTGTACCAGGAGGTGATTGATAAATTTCCTCATTGCTCCAGTGTTGAGAAGGGCAGTGGTGTGTTTTGTTGGGTGTTGGAAGCCGGGGTGATGGGGAAGGTTGAGTAAAGAGAAGTGGTGGCTTTATTACCTCCTTCTTTAGCCGCCATGAGGGGCTGTGGATTAGAGGGAGATTTAAAGGGGTTGGGTCTGGCGGTGGTACAGTTCATCACTATGTGTCCTGCAAGACCGCAATACAGACAGAGACATTGTGCCACGCAGCAGGCCTTCTCTTTGCTCAATAGTGTCAAGGGTCTAGATGTACAGGTATTCCAGCTATTGTCATCACACCTAACATCCAGTCATTGCCCAATTTGGTACCTTTCCCATATACCATTTGACATACTGGAAATGGCAACAAACTAATATCACATGACTGTCCAGGTATCCAACAACTCAAACCCATTAGGCACATGACCAACCCCTGGGTTTGGTCCAACTAAAATCTCTGCCATAGGTAAAGCTATATAAGCCTAAAATATTATTCAATAAAATATACTTCTTCTCTGCTTAATTTTATATTTGAAGCTTCCCCAAAAGACGCTCCCTATCACTGGTAGCACTACAGTTTTTGACCGCGCCAATGAAAGAAAGAATGACTGAACAAAACCTGCCCACCTTTCCCCACGTACTCAACCAGGCCACATTCCAGGAGACCTGGAAAACATACTTCTGCGCCCACAACATTGATGAATATATTCCTAGTAGATGTACCGTACTTGAAGGTCTAGTCATGCCCAAAGCATGCACCAATATAATTCAATACAGTCACTCTCTCCAACCACAAACAAACGCACAACAATCTACCACAGGTGAAGTAACCAACACCAAATACATTGGTATTGACAAGTTCTTTGGTAAGAACAAAGAAAACTTCATCAACTGGCTAGACTACACAGCCTCTAAACTCTGCGCCAGCTGCATCCCCCATGAGAAATGGGTCCAGGAATCCAGCAAGCGCCTATACAAGGCCGCAGCTAACTGGTTTGCCACCTGGGTTGGCTCACAAACTGACAACCAGCTTAAAAACTGGTAAGAGTCATAGCCAACATCACCCACAATTTCTGTGCCACTAAATTTCTCCAAGACATTGCAATACAGCTCAGTGATCTTCCTCAAAAGACCACTATTGTAGCCTACGCCAACAAAATGAGGAAATACGCCGTAAAATTCAAACCCCAGCACAAGCTGGCAACGTACACACTAGATCATCATTTTTCAACAGAATAAAACCCTCTGTTGCTGCCCTCATCTGTCCAAAGGCTAACACCTCCATGCCTGCGCTCATTGCTGAAGCCAAGCGCGCTGAAAAACGCACCAACATGTAATATGTGGCACGCAACAACAACTGCGCCTCAAACAGCAATGGCAGAGACAACGCTAATGGCAACAAGCGCCAAAACACCAACCAAAACAATGGCAACTCCAATAGCAATAATGGCAATTGCATCCAAAGCGCAAACCGCTCCTGTCCCAAGAAAGAGGACACTGCCAAAGTTAACGACACTGAAGTAGCAACCCGCTACAAATCTGATCCCACATTCTCTGACCCCAAAGGTCTCAAAACAGAGTAAAAGTGAAAAGAGGAGGGGGAAAATTCTTAAGTGCCCCTGTCTCCCCCCCAACACAACAAGAAGAAGTACCAAGGCACAAACTTTGCTGCTTGCATCCCACGTGTCCCGCAATCCTCCGTTTTTATGAACTTAAAAATTAAAGATTGCTCACAACTTCTTGTCTACCCATGCACTTACAAATCACATAAACTTAAAATTCTATTTGACTCTGGTTCACAATACACTATGGTTAGCAAACCTTTTATAGCCAAGTACAAAATACCAGTTGTAAAACTAACTTCATATACACCAAAATGGCAGACAAATCAAAGGTTCTACTCAAAGGCGGAAACAACTTCCTTCAGAATTGACCTCCAAG
Source organism: Entomophthora muscae (assembly GCA_014839935.2). Classification (NCBI taxonomy): domain Eukaryota; kingdom Fungi; phylum Entomophthoromycota; class Entomophthoromycetes; order Entomophthorales; family Entomophthoraceae; genus Entomophthora; species Entomophthora muscae. The sequence continues at coordinate 842,841 of QTSX02000714.1, forward strand.
GCATACAAACGCCTATTAAAGGACTTGTCATGAACAACATAAACTACAACATTGTAGCAGGCATGGACTGGTTCACCCAAGTGAATCCCAGTGTATGTTAGAAAATAAGAACCATGATAATAAACCGTAATGGAGTCAATTTTAACATCCTTGAAGAACCCAATGACCTCATTCTAAGAGACACAGTATTTGTCCAAGTCAAAAAAACAAGATGACTCTGAACATCTAACCAAAGACAGTACCCTCCATATAATGAGGTACTCCAAATTTAATAATATACAAACACAGAAGATCCAATGCCCAGAACTTGTGGCACTCCTAAATGAATATGCTCATGTATTCAAGAAAGAACTTGCAGAGTTACCCCCCAAACAAGAGGACAAACATGGCATTGACTTATGCAAATCCATGCCCAAACCTGCACCCCTCTACAGACTCTCCCACATGGAGACCCAAACACTTAAAGCCCACATTGAGGACAATCTAGCCAAAGGATTCATTTGTCCATCTGAATCCCTGTGGGGGGCAGCAGTTTTCTTCATAAAGAAGAAAGAAGGATCTATTTGCTTAGTTACTGACTACAGAGCAATAAACGCAAGTACATTGAAAAATAAATACCCACTTCCTCTCATAGAAGACCTATTTTCAAGGCTCTATGGAGCAAAAATAATTCTCAAAGATTGACCTCACATCTGGTTATAACCAAGTTGGAGTTAAAGAGAAATACATACCAAAGACCGTGTTATGTACGCAATTTGGGTTGTTTGAATGCAAAGTAATGAATTTCAGGATGACAAATGCCCCAGCAACATTTGTCACCATGATGAACCAGGGGCTAAACAGACTCTCAAACACATTATGTTACATTGATAACATCATCATATTTTCAAGAACCAAAGAGGAACACCTCACACATGTCTGCAAGACACTTGATTGACTTGCAAAGCACAAACTATACGCTAAGCCTAGTAAGTGCCAATTTATGGAAAAGGAACTCCTGTTATTGGGCCACATTGTCTCTGACAGTGGCATCAAAGCAGACCCAGATAAAGTAAAAGCCATAAATAACATGCAACGCCCCACCTCTGTGAAACAAGTTAGATGCTTTCTTGGTATGGTAGCTTACCTAAGGAAATACATCAAAGATTGCAGAAAGCTCACTGCACCAATCAATGACCTAACCAAAGTTAATTCCAAAAAGAAATTTATCTGGACTCCAGAATGCGGCAAAAATTTCCAGTTATTAAAACAAGCTTTGATTGAAGCGCCAATCTTGCAATACCCTAATAATAACAGGTGCTACAAGCTTGAGTCAGACGCTAGTGACACCGCCACTGGCGCAGTCCTATGCATCTGCCAGCCAGGGCAGCAAGAATTCCTGCCAGTATGTTATGAAAGCAGAAAATTAACAAACACTGAGCAGAGGTACCCAATACACAATAAAGAATTGCTAGCAATATATCACGCATACAAGAAATGGAGATGTTATCTTGAAGGACACTTAAACATCCAAGTGCTAACTGACTACAAATCCTTAATCTATTTCAAAACTCAGAACTCACTTGCACGGCGCCAAACCACATGGATATCCTTGCTGGAACATCTTAACCTGGACATCCAATAAAAAAAGGGGCAGATCTGGTTACAGCTGATGCTCTCTCTAGGCTATGCCAGCCAAGAGAGGATCACCCTGACCACCTGGACCCTGACTGGCCCAACCTATACAACACTGAGTACAAGACAAAAGGAAAGGATCCCTCCACACACCAACTAACCCATGATATGCTAGTAAGGAATGAAAAACATTTCCACATATCAAATGGCACAGTATACTGAATCATCAAGGATAAATACATTCCATACATTCCACTTGCACAAAGAGTTGACACTATACTAAGACACCACCATCTGCTAGGGCATACAAAGACTAACAACCTATATCTCACATTAAAAGAGATAGTATGGTGGCCAAACCGGAAGCAAGGCATAATCAATGTTTTAAAGAAATGCACAGTGTGTGAAAAATACACCAGCACCAAGGCGCCACAGCCAACAGTCAACCCAGTACCTGACCCCAAACCATTTAAGGTTTGGGGACTGGACGTAGTGGGACCCTTCCCAGAAACCAAAATAAATCAATGTTTTCTAATTGTAGCCATTGACTTTGCTATATGTTGGCCCATCTGCTGGGCAACAAAAGATCACAAGGCAGAAACAATAAATTGATTCATCAATAAAGCAATCATAGAAGACTACAGCACTCCAGACTACATCATAACAGATGGAGCAAAAGAGCTAACAGGCCACGTAGTAAACAACAATCTAAAAACAAAATCATCAAACACTCCATAACCTTGCCCTACAGGCCATAGGCCAACAGCAGAGTTTAACGCCTTAACGGCAGGCTTATCAGAACCATGGAGAAAATAATGGATGGCAAAGCCAAAGACACATGGCCGCTATACGTGAAACATGCATTACTAGTATCCCAGGTTTGTACCAATCAAGGGACAGGCTACTCACTATTTGAACTAACATACAGGTACAAGCCAGAAATAGTCACCCACAATAACCAGTCATATGTAAAGATCCCCCTGGGGAAACCTCCCACAGTAGAACAGAAACCAGCTCTACAACACATACGCCTCAAAGCCAAACTGGCAAAAACAAAGAGACTCAAAGCCCAAAAGATAACCTCAACAGAGGACCCACTCCCCATCAACTCCCCCGTCTGGGTCCTAGCTGGGAACAGAAAGAAGTTATACTCAGTACACAGAGGACCAGGGAGAATCATCAGATACCAACCAGACAGAAACACCTACCTGGTTGAATTCTAGGGTGCCAAAGAGCCCATCACCAAAAAGTATCACAGATCTCGCCTCTGCCCTAGCAAAGGAGAACACTTGAACCAGTTGGTGCCCACCAGTAAACAACTCCAGGAACATCAGGAGGCAGCTGTCAAGACAAAGCCCCCTCCTGATGTACCCAAGTAACCCCTTAAGGGGGGTGTCAAGGGTCTGGATGTACAGGTATTCTGGCTATTGCCATCACACCTAACATCCAGTCACCGCCCAATTTGGTGCCTTTCCCATATACCATTTAACATACCAGAAATGGCAACAAACCAATATCACATGACTCTCCAGGTATCCAACAACTTAAACCCATCCAGCACATGATCAACCTCTGGGTTTGGTCCAACTAAAATCCCCACCACAGCTAAAGCTATATAAGCCTAAAATATTATTCAATAAGATATACTTCTTCTCTCTTTAATTTTATATTCAAAGCTTCCCCAAAAGGCGCTCCTTATCAATAGCATGAAGCCCCCCCCCCAGGTCTGGGGATCCCCTGAGACGGGGAGCTTTGGCATCAGCGGGGGACCAGTAACCTCAACTTGGACAGAGTTGAGATGGGAGGCCTGGGCAGGGAGCGTATTTTCATACCAAGATCCCCAAGTTTGGACATCTTGGATGAACTCATTGTAAGTCTCAGGAAGTTTATGGTGGAGGAGGAACCCCTGTACCTGGGGTGAGAGGCCTGTGTAGTAAAGGTAGCAGGCTTTGTCACTACCCAGGTCGAGGGCTTCCTTGAGCTTTGAGAACTGTTTGGTGTAGTGGGCAGTGGTATAAGTCCCTTTTCTCAGGGAGTATAGCTTTTGATGGGTATTGTTTAGATCCTTGGGGGAGCTGACTGAGTTCAACAGCTTCTGGCTGAAGGAGTTAAATTTGTGGCGTAATCCAGGCTCTTTTAGCACAATGGCCACAAACCAGTCTTTCTGTTGACCAGTGAGTTGACTGGCCACGTGAAGGACCTTTTGGACGTTGGTAGTAAAGCAGGTAGGCTCAGCTTTAAACAAATTTTGGGAGAAGGAGAGCAATGTAAAAGTTGCCTGTTTCTTGGTTGAATGTATGGTGGACTTAGATAGCTGGCTTAGGATGACATTCTGTATTTGGTGGGTGTTTGTGGGTTGGGTGGCCCCACCTCTAGGTTGGAGGGCCTGGAAGCAGCAAAGACAAGTATAGCAGATAAGCCAAAGAGATGTCAGGAATGTAAGCATATCAAGGTAAGATATCCAAACATGGTTGAGCCTGAGGCTGTTAGAGTTAGCCCCAGTGGGGGTGCTATCATACTGTAAAGACCCAACAATTAGGGAGTATTTTAGCAAAATAAGTCACCAAGTTGGTGACTTGGAAGCCTATGAGCGCCGTCACAATTGAATAGACCATTATCCATCAAAAGACTTTGGCGTGTACATTATAACGTCAAAAATTACCGGCAAAATATGTGAATACATAGTATATACAGGTGTATATGGCTACAGACTGGGTGGAGTGGGGAAATACCAGTATGGGCCAGGAGTAATGCTCAGAGGAGGTGAGCTGTGCTGGCTCTTTGTAGTAATACTTGCCAGGTGGTTTGTTGAATGGCCCATGCTGAGGGTTATATTGGTGACCCCCAATCCCTAGGCATGCTATGAGGATAGCTGAGAAGATTAGGTGATGCATCTCCTGATCCTGGGGAAGTGCAAACAAAGCTTAGTGTCTTGTTTAACTTCTTGTAGGTAAAGTCTTTGAATTGATTTATGTGATACTATTGAGGGGTAATTTCACTCAATGATAGCACAAACTATCATCAAGTGATTGGGCTTTATTATATACTATCAGCCTTGATGGGGATAAATAGTGCAAAACATCAGACAGGGATTGGGATCAGAGAGGTTTGGTCTTCAATGTATTGTTGATCTCTGATTTTCACTGCCCTTGGATCCCTTTAGGTGCTTTTGTCAAAACCGCAGGCTCAACCTGCCAGCAAGGTTCCAACAAAGCAGGTTTGTGACCCGCAATCTAATTATCTGGTCACCCAAAGCTAGACTAGGAAGTCAACTCAAATTACCAAATCCAATAACATGAACAGATGATGATCCCTTACAATGGATACCTTGTTTTGGCGCTTGGCTCATTGCCAGGATCAAGCCACCCCCTTCTTCCATCCAACTGTGTGATCACCAATCATGTTCCTGTTATCCTTGATTCACATGAACTATATAATCACTATCTCACAATAAGGATTATTATCTAGATTCTAAATATTTTTCCCCTTGAAACTCTGCTAAAACAGCACAGTTACAACATTGGTAGCACAGGTAGGTTTCCCATCCTACCTTATCTTGAAAATTGCTGCCTGTTGCCCGCACACGCTGCGGCCAACAAATACTCAACAGAATCATGTCTGGCCTCCCACCTGACTGGGTTCTGTATACCCCTGGTACCGCCATACCTTATGGCTTTATCTTGTATCAAAACACATTGATCCTGCTACCTGCCTTCAACGCCATGTCTGCACAAGGTTTCTTCCAGGCTCCATCCTTGCTACCGCAGCCAACCAACAACACCACCATGCCTGCTTATGTAGCTCAAAGACTACAAAGCGCCGCCTTAGAACCTTTTGCCAGGGCCAACAACAACAATGCCGCTGCATGGATCCAGTCCGCCAAGAGCAAGCTAGCTCAGATGGAATGCCCACAGCAGTTTTGGATTGCAGAAATTTTGATTTGCCTGTTCCAAGACGCTGGCATCTGGTGCAACAAATGGCATGAAGAGCACACCAACAAGAACTGAGATACTGTCAAGCAAGATTTCCTTGCAAGATTTGTGCTTAAGGATGCAGCGCTCATAATCATAGCCAAGTAAAGAGCCTGAACCAGACAGGCACTGTGAAGGAACTCACCCGGGCTTACAAGGAACTCTGTCTTTGAGCACCATCCAACATAGCCTTTGAAACCCAGCCACACACCTCATGTATTACAACGCCCTCAAGTTGCATGTGATGAGACATGTAAACCTGGACCAGGTGATCAACCTGCAAAGCCTGTACCATGAAGCATAGAAAGCAGAACAAACCTCCAATGCTCTTCATAAGGCACAAACTGGCAAACAAGAAAGACCCAAGGATTCCCATCCAGGAAGCCGCTCCTCTCAATCACCCCCTGGAGGCAATGGGAACAACGCCAACCACAAATCCGCAGGGTCAAATGAAGGACATGGGAATGGAAACAATGGTCAATCAAACTGAACCCATTTCCGTATCACCACCATGCAGGGTAACCAAGAAAAGGGAAAAGCCCGGGGAGAGCACTAAGCAAGCCAAGCTCTCCCCACAAAGCTCCTGACTTGCCTAACAATGAATACCACCCCAAGGACGTGGACCAATGCCCAATGATCCAGGTGCCCTCAGAAGACCCAGTACTATACAACATTGCCAGACATCACAATAAACTGTTTTTTCTACCCTTTCTGCTTTTGCAGTTACACTGGCTCAGTACTTCTGGATTTAGTGCAGATTGAGCCCTGGTCAACAGTAGCTTTGTGGATAAGTTCAAGCTAGCCACTAATCCTTTACAGACTAAAAATGTGGTCCTGGCTAACAAACACCACATTGCTGTGACAAAGGAAACTGCCCCCTTCTCCATCATTCTTGAGAACCTCCACTCCACTATCCAAGGTCCTGTCATTGACTTTCCCAAGTTTGATATTGTACTGGGACTAGACTGGTTACAAAAGAACAACCCACACGTTGACTGGGCAACCTCAGTGTGACCATCAAGCGTGAGGGTGTCAACCACCAGATCTACCCTGACTCTGTGGATTAATTGCTATGCAACCACATCTTTGTAAGTATCACAGAGACCCAGGACAAAAAGAAAAACCTGAAGGCAATTGACTGGGACTCCTGCCAGTACAAGATCATACACTTCAAAGATCACCAGGATACCTCTACGCCTCAAGACCGCAAAATTTTGGCCTACCATTCAGAAATCTTCAAGGAAGCATTGCCTGGACTGCCCCCTGAAAAGCACATCCAGCACTCCATCCAACTCAAGGGGGCTGTACCCAAGGCGCGCCCTATCTACAGGCTGACCTCAAATGAAGACAACACCTTACGCCCCTACCTCAAGGAGGCATTGGAAAAAGGACTTATCCGCCCCTCACAGTCTCCCTTTGGGGCTGCTGTATTCTTTGTGGCTAAGAAGGACAGAACCTTACGCCTGGTCACATATTACCGCGCCCTAAACAAAGTTACCATTAAGAATTGTTACCCTTTGCTGCTGATTGACAACCTCTTTGACGCCTTGGGAGGAGCCACAGTCTTCTCCAAAATCAACCTAACTGCAGGCTACAATCAGATCCAGATTAAGGAGGAAGATATCCCCAAGACAGCTTTCCGCACCAAATAAGCTCCTACAAATATGTGGTACTCAACTTTGGCATGACCAATGCCCTGTCCACCTTTGTGACCTTCATGAACAAAGTATTTGTGCCCCACATAGGCAAACATGCCCTAGTGTACCTGGACAACATCATTGTCTACAGCCCCTTGGTGGAACAACACCACAAAGACCTATAGGCAGTCTTTGCTACTTTGGCACAACACAAAATGTTGGCCAAGCCCTCCAAGTGCCAGTTCTTCCGTGAGCAACTACCCTTCTTGGGACACATAGTCTCAAAAAACGGCATCAACCCCGGCAGTCAAAAGATACAGGCCATCTGCAAGATGCCACCACCCAAGGATAAGTTGGAACTCCGCACCTTCTTGGGAATGGTGGCCTATGTACACTGCTTCATACCTGACTGTGGCGTCTTGACTGCCCCTTTATCCACCATAACAGGTGCCAAACCCAAGTTTGTATGGACCCCCCAACGCGACCTCTGTTTTAGACGCCTCAAGGAGAAACTCACAACAGCTCTCATCCTAAAATATCCCAAATGCAACAGGGATTACTAAATGGAAACTGACGCCTCAGATGCATCCATTGGGGGAGTACTACAAATCAGAAATAATGACAGCAACTTCCTGTCTGTAGCTTATGAATTGCAAAAATTGACAGACAGCAAGTGTCAATACCCTATCACAACAAAGAGCTGTAGGCTATTGTACACTGCCTAGTCAAATGGCGCTGTTATCTGGAACGCCAGGAAGAATTCACAGCATTAACCAATCCAAGTTGCTCATCTATTTTGAAACTCAAGCAAACCTATTGCGCCGCCAGGCCTAATGGATGGAGCTACTAGAAAGATTTAACATGCTCATCCAGTACAAACCTGGGACCAAGCTTGCCATGGCAGACGCCCTGTCCTGCCTGTATGTCTGCACTTCAAGAGGAGAGAATGGGCTCAACCCAGACTGGCCTCTCTTAGTACTACAAACAAAGGAAAAAGGTTTTCCCCAGCACAACCAACATAACCAATGAGACAGTCATCAAGAATGAACACCTCTTTGCTGACGTATATAGGACCCTACACAGAAAGATGTTGGATGGTACAACCATTCCATACATCCCCACACATCAGCAAGTTGACACCATCCTGCACTATCACAGAGACCTTGGGCATACCAAGAGTCAAAGCCTATATGAGTTCCTCAAACATAAAGCCTGGTGGCCAACCTTATACTACAATGTCCAGGAAGTCATAGAGTAATGTGAGGTATGTGAAAAGTTTGCCAAAAACAAAACCCTGCCAAAGTCAGTACTTCCCATCCGCACATAACTACCTTTCAAAGAATGAGCCCTCAACATTGTTGGCCCCATGCCAGGGAAACACAATGACAAGAAATATATCATCACCACCATTGACTTTGCCACAAGATGGCGTGTAGCCCAAGCAGTAAAGACACACACTGGCAACAACGTACAATGTTTTATTGGCAAGGAGATAATCAGAAAGTTTGGAAAGCCAGAACTCCTGATAACCAATGGAGGCAAGGAATTGACCTCTGAAGACACCAATGTATACCTCACTAAAAATGAGGTCAAGCACACTGTGACAACACCATACCACCCACAGGCCAATGGACGCGTAGAGCAGCTTAATGGTGGCCTTGTGTAAGCCTTAGCCAAACTCACTGCCGGGAGACCTGAAGACTGGTATAAGCAGCTACCAGGTGCACTACTTGTGTGCCAGACCCAAATGAACAAATCCACTGGGAAAAGCCCATTTGAACTGGTATACCGCACACAGCCAAATATCATCCAAGCATTGACAGGACCTAAACTGGAAATCCCAAGTAAAGTCTCTCCGCGCTCAGACCCTCAAATAGTAGAGGCTAACAGCAAGCAAGTAGCAAAGAAAATGAACGTCTGCAAAAAACCTTTGTCCCCATCTGCAATAGACATGAAGTTGGGGACAAAGTCTGGGTCATGAACATTGACAAGAGCAAGTTACAGCCCAAGAAAGTAGGGCCAGCAATCATTCTGAAGGTAAAAGACAATAACACTTACCTTGTGCAAGGGCTTGGGAAACGTAAGCAAGACAAGACCCTACACCATGATTGCCTACGCCTCTTCAAGGCAAGACAAAATCAACAAGAAACTGCCCTGCCCGCCACTGAACAGCAACTAGTTCAATACAGCGCCTGGGCTCCTGACAACCTCCTTGACAACCTGCCCCCAGAGGAGACCAACCTTCAGTCAGGGGGTGTCAAAACCGCAGGCTCAACCCACCAGCAAGGTTCCAACCAAGCAGGTTTGTGACCGGCAATCCAATTATCTGGTCACTTAAAGCCAGACTAGGAAGTCAACTCAAATTACCAAATCCAACAACATGAACATATGATGATCCTTTATAATGGATACCTCTTCTTTTAGCGCTTGACTTGTTACCAGGATCAAGCCACCCCCTTTACCATCCCACTGTTTGATCAACACTATCATGTTCCTGTTATCCACAATTCACAATGACTATATAATACCTATCTCACAATAAAGCTTATTATCTAGCTTCTAAATATTTTCCCCCTTGTAACTCTGCTAAAACAGCACAGTTACAACACTTTCATGCACCCAAATTCCAATTCAGTAATTCCTGCATTATGTGGATTGCATGCCAGACTGTCAACCCCCTCCCAAATTTGGTATATTCCAAATTTGGGCAGCACTTTCCCCTATTTTTGGGTTTGGGGAAATTGCCTTTTTGGGTTTCCCAATTGGGTGATCTCTACATCTGGCAGGGGTGGACAGGCCTACCGTGGGGGGTGCACTGTCCCCTGTTGGCGGGCTGGCTGGCAGCAGGTGCGCGCAGGCAAGCCTCCAGGCTGGGCGTGCGGTCTGCAAACAGCTGGCAGCCAGCCACATGGCGTGTGGCAGTGGTATAAATATCAAAATTTGAATTTTTTGAATTTTCAATTTCTGATTCAACGTGCAGCTGTTTTGCAGAAGTTTCTCCAATCAGGAGAAACTGCTGCAATTTTTTGTTTTTTTCTGTTAGTCCTACAGAACACAAATTTTTGCCTTGCAAAAAATTGTTGTCAGGAATATTCCTGACACTTGTCACTAGTTGGTTGCTGGTCTTCTGTTAGTTTCTGTATCTTTTTATTTTTTAGCTGCTCAAACATATTGGGCTCCTTTGACCACGCCTCTGAAGTTGCAAACCCCTGTGGCTTGAACTGTAGGTTGGCAAGAGCATTTTTTTGTATGTTTAGGAGCCTGGTTGCAAGTTTTCTGGTAGTATTGGGAATCTTCTTCTTCACAGCCTTCACAGTAAGTTTGTCTAGTTTGCTGCCTTCTAACGCCACCTCCTTTAGCATGTCCTTCATCTTTTGATTGATCTCCTTGATTTTACCCACAGCCGCATTCAATTCCTTTATCATTGCCTCTAATTCTGCCATGTTTTCTTTTGTATTACCCCAACCACTTTATACCAATAAAACATCCCAATAAACTATATCTATTATATTGTAACTAATAGAGATTTAATAAATATATGTTGATTTTACTTATGATTTTTTGTTAGCTTTAAGTAATACTATTCATTCAATATTGATATTATGTATATATATTGTATATAGCAACCCATTCTTAGTATCATGAAAAGCATGTTTTGTCATATACATGTTCTGTCCAAGTAAAACATGATTTTTTCTCAAATCAGTATGCCAAGTTTGACCCAAAGTACATATTTATTTAAAGATAACCACTTTCATAGGTTATATGCAGATCATATATTTTAGAGCGCATAAACCAACCCAATCTTAGTATAATGAACAACTTGTTTTGTTCATGTATATGTTTTTTCTGAGTATAATATAATTTATTCTTGAATCAGTATGCCAAGTTTGACTCAAAGTACATATTCATTAAAAAATTATCACATTTGGGGTTTATATTTAGATCATATATTCCAGAGATATATGCAATGTGATGAATTATTTCAATTAATTCTATTGCTTTCTATAATAACTTTAATATATCTTAAGTGCTACAATAAAGTTAATTTTAAAAACTATAAGAGCTAAAGACCAACCAATAAGAATGGGTGTGCATTTGTGCTGTCTTTGTGCTTGGCTCAGACCAGACACGCCTCAGTTATTGGACTCAGTTTAACTTGATAAAATAAGCCTATTGAAAATAAAATGTGTTTTTGTTTGCAAATTGGCATGCCAACTTGTGGTCAATCTAGCACCAGAGAACCCAGTGGTCTGGTGCTAGAGTGACCACAATTTGGTGTTCCAATTTGCAAACAAAGACATGCCTTATTTCCAACAGGCTTATTTCATTAAGTCAAACTGGCTGTAATACTGTAATTCAGAACCTAAACGTAAAAATGGGGATTTTTAAATCCTTGGTCCAAATTTCAAATCACATTTGCGGGCAACTTGGCAGAGTGAAATTAAAATATTTAATAAAATCAACCATTTAATTTGACTTTTTTGGTTTATTTAAATTGGCAAATTTTGAATCCCTTGAGCAGATAACTCAACTAACTAAAGACAAAACACAGCAAACAAATGCATAATACATGAATCAGAAATGTGGGATTCTAACGTACAATTTGAGATTTCCTGTATTTTAAACAAATTATAAACAACATGGAAACCTTAACAAATCTGAAATTGCAGGATTGTCAAATTCAAGAACCAAATTTCAAATAAAAATGAGGTGAATTCAAAACAAATATAAGTTATGGGTGTCTCCAAAAGTATGATTAAACAATCCAGAGTGGGTTTGTGCTAATTCTTTTAGGAATCATAGGCATTCTCAAAAATCACCCTATTCCATTTTAGGATGACTAAAATTTAGATGCTCGATTACAGTAGATTTTAAAAAGCGCCAATAATAAAACAGAATTAAATATTACAATCTTTTTTACCATGTTGCCTTTTTCTTAGTGTGTTGATAGTTCATTTGCTGTTGATAAATTGCATATATTTAATTGGATAGTTTCATCTCCAGTTGCCTTGACAATATGAAATCAAGTTGCCTCCCCAAGACCAGCTGTGGTTGCAGAGGCAACTTGATTTCCTATTGCCAAGGCAACTGGAGGTGAAACCATTCAATTAAATGCAAACACCTTATCAACAGCAAATGAACTATCAACACACTAAGGAAAAGGCAACATGGTAAGAATAGATTGTAATATATAATTCTATTTTATTATTAGTATTTTCTAAAGTCTACTGTAATCAATCATTCTTAATAGCAATACATGAATAAATAGTGTAGTGTCAGAATTTTGGGATATTGACTAATTAATGGATTCAACCAATTATTGTGGGTGTCATGCCCGGCCCTAAAGGGCAGGCTCTTTAAATTTATCATATTTCATGCTTACGTTTGATTTTAATCTTTCAGTATTTTTAATATTGGAATTTTGAATTGGAAGTTAATATTTAAGTATTTTGAAGTTTATTACCTTGTTTTTATTGCTATTTTGCATTTGAAGCATTGTTGTTGCCGTTTACTCTGTCTTCTACTATTCATATTATATATTTCTACTTGTAAGTTAGAATATTTTCACTTATTTCTTACCTTTCAAACTTCCGCTTACGTCTTGGCCACTCTTCCCCAGCTTATGTGCTGATCTTTGGGTTTTACTGGGCTTCTGTTGTCTCTTTTCCTCCAGGTTCTACCCAACTTTCTCAAGTTGCTCCTATTCTTGGCTGTGTTCCCCAAGACTATCACACACACAACTGGCAAAGATTTTTCTATAAATAAAGAGCTTGTGAAGAGTAGGCTCTAAGCCAAAATTCTAGGGGATTTCTTCCCTTCAAATCTTTTATTCAATTTAAACTTGAGATCTTAATTTTTAGAAATTTATACATTTTTATTAAATTCTTTTAAAGTTTAGCCTTTTCTTTCCTTAAAAAAATGGAACTTGTAAAACAACAAGCCTTAGGCTTGTTGTATCTATTATTTTTCCTTAAGGAATCTTTCAATAGTTATATGTACCAATTTGCTGATGGAGAATATCCTAATATTGACATTCCCTTAGTTAATAATTGTTCACTATTAAATACTTTATTTTATTTTCTTTGCTTAGGGTTCTTAAACTCAATTACTCTTTTTGTGACCCAATATAGGTTTTTAGCAGGGTTCTGTAAGATTATTTTACAGACATTTCCTACGTTTTTATACCTTTTAAATTTGAATCCTGATGCCTTGCACACTCTAGTTTATAACCTTACGCCATTATGAGCAAGACCTTACAGCAAGCCAGCTGGCAATCACTCTTTGGAATGGTTTCAACAGAATTATGCAGGCTGCAGGTTTCAGGATCAATGGATCAACAACTAAATCATGTCCTGGCATTAAAAATTTCATGTATTCCTAATTAATAGTGAAACATGCAGATATTGTGCAATTAATTAGTCCACCTCAACAACCACCTCAAGCATGCTTCCTATATATAATTACTATTATAAACTTTAATTATATTCTAGAACAAGGGCCATCATATGGGTCATCATCTGAAACACTTCTAGAAGAGCCCAAAATAGACTGGGCTGTCAAGTCAAACACTCTAAGATAAAAGGCTTTGAGACTATTGTATTAGAGTAGCTCTGATTAAGTGAAGAATCATCTCTGCCAACTAGTATCCAGCCAGGCTAGCTAGCCACTTGGAACGTGGTCCAGGTTCACAGCTACTCCACTCAGATTGAGGGGTAGTTGTACAGCTTCAGAAAAGATACTGAACTGTGGAAGCTGTCAAGCAAGCTTCTGTCACAAACTGCACACCCTCAAGGTTGGGCCAGAGCTAACTCAGATAAACGTGGGCAGCTGGGCCAGCCTCAATATCAGCCTTCTAATAAAGAGATGATGTTTGAATCCTTTCCCTAGTTCAATTCTAATTAAGTGGAGAGCAAAAGATCATACTGTTGCCATACAGTATTAAGCTCTATAGTAAACTATGGATACAACAACTTATTAACCTATATTCAGAAGTAGGAAGAACCGTCCCAAAACCTTTGGGCCTTGGGCCTGGTCAGACTTGCTACTTCTGATGACAACAAAATATTCCAGGCCAAAGGTTACACCAAAGTCACAGGTTCTCTGTACTTTCCTAATGTTAGAAGACTTAGGATCTAATCTGGCTGATGATAAAATACCATGGTCCACAATTTTCTGACATGTAGTAATCTGGTGATGTTTCATTTCTATGGTTTATATTTCCCACTTCTCCTTCTTCTTTGAAACAAAGTTTTATGGTCCCTGGCGTAGCCAGGGGCCAAAAACTTTTAAAAAAATTCTGCATCATCAGGAGGGTAGCTCATATACCATTATATTGTTTTGTGATTGCTATATTAGTAATTTAGAGTGAAAAATATTGCATCATTTCCAGTTTAGACAATTTTAAATTTTGCTTAATTTCATGTCTAAAAATGGTTGTTGATATTGGATTTTTCATTCAACTTTATCCAGAGTGGAGCTTCTTGATTTGGGTTGATTTGTCCTAGTTTCTTACTTATCATTCAATTTGGATTCCAGTTCCTGCAATTAATATCTGAGTTTGCTAGTGGCATTCAAAAGTGATTTGAAATTTGGTTCTTGGATTTGACAATCCTGCAATTCCACAAAAACATAGTAAACTTAATGAAAATGGTTGATGAATTTAAACGCTTCAAATCTGATTCAAGTTAATTCATTTTGTACATTGGAAATATGCTGTTTGACTTGAACTTTGCAAAGTGTCTATGAGTTCCCGCATTTTTAAAAATTCAAATAAAAATATAAAAAAATTAATTTAATTAAAAAAGGCTATCCCGCAAAAGTGATTCAATATTTGGACCAAGGATTTGACAATCCCTATTCTTACATTCAGGCTCTGAATTTACAGTAACTGAGGAGTGTCTGGTCTGTGCCAAACACAAAGACAGCACAAATGCACACCCATTCCAATTGGCTGTTCTGTAGCACTTGTAGTTTTTAAAATTACTTTATTGTAGTGCTTCAAATATATTAAAGTTATAATAGAAAAAATATAGTTAATAATTATTAAAGCAGCCAAATTAAACTTGTGGCATGATAAAGATCAATTCCTATTGTATTTAAATGTAAATAATTTATTATAACTATAAAAAATTGTAAATGTTAAACCAACATAAATTAAAAAATAAAAATTATTGGGGGTGGGCAAGTTTTATTGGGGAAATGGGATTGAGCAGAGAAAACTAGTTGGCAGGCCAGATTGAGGGGGGAGGTCTTGATTGGCTGATGGGATTGGTGCCAGTCACCTGGGAGGATTGGATGAAGACTAGGGCGGCTGGAGGACCCATTAGGAATTGAGTATCTTTGTTGGGTTGGAGGAATTGATTGTACATGAAACCATATTCCACCTCAAGGAAGACAGCAATTGGCTTGTACTCCTGGGAATCACAAGGTGGCAGCTGGGGATCCAATGATGATTGGCTGTTGCCAAGAGCATTGAGGGCCATCTTTGTAAACATGTCAGCAATCTTCTGACAGGGAAAAGACACAATGGGATTGTTGGCTGCACTAACCACCTGGCTGAAGGTTGTGGGGTTGTGCCCACATATGGTGTCTCCAATGTTGAAGAACAACACATCACCCAGGTGAAGATCAGCATGCCTGGCAGGAAAAAATGAGACATCATAGCTGTCTGCTTGTATTTTCTTGGAGGCCACTTCAGCGCACTCCATTTTTGTGGCTCAGGAATATTTGAAATTTGGAATTGGCTGAGCTCCAGGTGGCAAGCAAGTCAGAGAGGGATTTCCTGTACCATTAACCTTTAGTGTAACTGGTTGTGGTTTGGTAAAATACAGTCCCTTTTGTGGAAGCTTCAAGGAATGTACCAATCACAATCCCCTCTGGTTCCTTTTCTTTTGCCCTTGTGAGTGTTTTTTCACA
The DNA here is from genome assembly GCA_014839935.2 of Entomophthora muscae. Lineage (NCBI taxonomy): Eukaryota > Fungi > Entomophthoromycota > Entomophthoromycetes > Entomophthorales > Entomophthoraceae > Entomophthora > Entomophthora muscae. The sequence goes on from QTSX02000714.1 coordinate 858,982, forward strand.
ATCAAAGTGCCATAATCATGGAATTGCAATGACAATTTATAATAGGATATAAATATGACATTGTCCACAATAGAGGACAGGCAGCAGGTGATGATGGCATCAATCACAGGGTCATAGGGAAAATCAGATCCTTCATCTGACTCATCAGCCAGCTGATTGGTCAGAATTAGAACACAGACTACAAGCCCATGAATTCAGAGCTGTGCTGTGCAGATGACAATGAATATGCCCTGGAGCCCAAGTAAGTGAAGGACCTCAGTCAATTAGAGGTATGGGCCATGTTGCAGAAGGTCAAGCATGATGGGATACATCTCATTGATCTGAGAGTTGACCTACTTTTTGGCTTCTTGTCCAGCTTTGTACCACCTCTCTTCAAGAGGTCTTGGAACTCACCCTTAATCACTGCCTTGGTGAATTGAAGCCAATTGGATATTTTGGCAAAGTTTATGCTACTCTGCTTGAGGCTCACAATCTCCTCTATCACCTCATTGGTTATTATTTTGACGTTTTTGGCAGGCTTGAGAAATAAGGGTACCCAGATTAGGCAGGGCAAGATTTGATCATCCTGAATTCTTAAGCAATGGTTGGATTGGGTTGGAGGGGGCTACAGTTTCCCAGTCTCTAAAATGAAGCACAGGTACAGGTTGGACCTGGTCTTGGGGAGCCCCATATTGGATATTAGAAAAACCATCTGTGGATGGGCCTGGTGACACATACAACTCAGCCTCCTCACAACTTTTATTATGTTGGGTGTACACAGGAAACATGGTGGTTGTGCTCCTTAGCTCAGCAGCCTGAGCTTGGAGTAGCTCTTGGTACTTCTCCTCAACAACATCAAAGTTATCTTCCTTTGAAAGCTCATACTAACACAAAATAATAGAAATTCTATTGAAAACATAAAAGCAAAGTATTTCTAGAAACCTAATTTTATGTAAATGAGTGCTCCTATTTGAGACATTCTCTCAGACATAAATGTCCAAATTTAGATGTAAATACATTGAAAATAATGCTGTAGTTCACTGAATAGATTTTGGTGAATTCACTCTTAAAATCCACTATTTTTTCAGTTTGAGTCCCAAAAATAATCAATATTTTCAAAAAATGAGTTGTTTTGATTTTGAGTTCATCACTTTTGTGACTGAACCTCATATATCCTCTGTTTTTATCATATTTTCTACATACTCATAATCAAATTTGATGTAGAATGCTTCAGGAAGTGACTAGATTGTGTGAGCTATGAATTTGGGTTCCATGTGTTTGCTATCTCATTTTTGAAATTCAGTATCTGGCTCTATTTTTGTTGTATTATTGACTATTTTTATTTTCCAGCCCTAGATAAATGAAAGTCTTATTGAGTAAATAAACTTCAAATGGTTCCAGTTAGAATTTTTTTGTGACCAAGCCCATGTGTTGTAAGCTGAATAATATATTTTTATCTCAAAAGGTTTTAAAACTACTTTAAATGTGCTGTTTTGTTTTTGAAAATTTCACATTTGTGATTGACCTAATTTTGTTCTCCAATTTGTCAGGGATCCAATCTTGGGCAGCTGGCCCGTTGTTTTCAGGGGTGACTTGGGCTTGGTTTTTTGCAGACAACGCCCACCACAAGAAGGAAGCTAACTTAAAAAGGTAGGAGATGGGCTTCCCCACCCAGGACCACAGGCCGGCAGCCAAGATTATAGTGTCAATCACCCCTGTGAGGGTGATGTACACAATCCTGAACAGCTTGCCAGTGTGATCAGTTGGGAGGTTGGATGAGAAGGTGGGCATAGGCTTGGGGGTCACAGACAGTTCCATGCGGAGGTTGTAGGCAGGAAGATATTTGAACTTCTCTCTGAATAACTTTGGTGTTGAAAATATCCACAGGCCTTGTTGGTTGTATCTAACTGCAGATTGTATGCAGGCCAAAGAATCTAGTTTGAGTATCTTTTCTGGGGTGTATTCCTTATATTCATGTTTCAAAGGGTATTCTGTGAGAGTGGACGGGGCCAAAGAGAGCACCTGGAGGACAGGAATTTTTGGGCAGAGAGACAGGAGGGTTAGGAGATCTTATACTAATTTTATAGATGGCAAATACAAAATAAGGCAATAGCTGTGTGAGCCAAAATAACATAACCTTTATTCAAAAATGGCAATAAGTTTGGAGTGTGGGGTCCTTTGGTCTATATAGCAACCCATCTCCAAACTTAATATTTTCCATGGGGGGCTCATCAGGGCATTGGGAATGGCGGGCCTGGGGGTTCTGGGTGCTCTGGTTCAAAGGCAGCAAAATGGCACCTGGGCCTGGAGTTCTTTTGTTGGTCAGAGATCTTGAATTGACTACTTGATTATCTTGCTCTAAAGTTGTGGTCATGGGGTTGGTCTGCAGGCCTGCGCCTTCCTCTGGGGATGTCTCTTGATTGGCCACCTATAATACCCAGACATTGTAGGTACTACTTGCAGCAGGTATGACAGTAGATTGGAAAATTAGAAGCCAGTCAGAGAGGTGTCAATTGGATAGACAGTCATCAGCCAGAGTAAGACCTTGGCATGGATTTTGTATCTTCCAAAGCTCCCTGCAAAGTAGTTTAATACATAATACATGGAGGTGTACATTGCAATGGACAGGGTGAAGTCTGGAAATACCAGGGGAGTCCAGGAACCAGTGTGGGAAGAGTTGAGCTGTCCCAGATCATAGTGGTAGTCTTGTCCTAACCCTTTGGATGAAGGCCCAAAGAATTCTGATCCCTGTTGGTATCCTCCAATCCCAAGGCAAGCTGTGAGTACAGCTGTGAAGATGAGGTGATTTATCTTCCTTGGATTGGAGGTGATTGGCTGGAGCAAACTAATTAAAGTAGACTTAAAGGTGTAAGTAAGATTAGCTTTATTGAGGGTATTAAACTCAATAATAGCACAAGCTACCACTGAGGGGGTATCCTTTATTTATAGTGTCTCCCACTCTGCAAAGCTTTGCAAGTGGGAGTGAAAACATGGGATTGGAGATCCCAAAAGTTTGGAGGATGAGAGTGGAAATTGGTTTTTTAGAAGAGAGCCAAACCCTTGTTCTTTTGAAATCTGTTGTTGGTTTGGATCTTCTTGACTGGGGCCAATGGACTCTTGTGGGCATGAGTTCATGTGGTGGAAAAACCTCAAGGTACTCTCAAAATCTATTTTTGTCTTAGAGGGCATGGTTTAGTTGAAGTTTGGACCCAACCATGTGATTTAGGTCTTAGAATCCCATTGGTTTAAAGTAGAATTGTTGCTCAAATTTGAAGCCTGAATTTTACCTTCTGCTGAAGAGCAGATATAGTTCCTTGATTTTTGCCCTGCAATCAGGGACTTTTCTGATTGATTATGGTTGGTGGGGACTTCTGATTGGCTGCGGAGTGGGGTCTGAAACCCAGGTGAGTGGCTGGCAGCCAGCTGGGACCCAGAGGGCAAGCAGGTGGGCGTAGGCTGGCAGCAGGCCCACTGGCAACTGGGTGGGCAAGCAGGCAACTGGCAGGGCCCTGGCTTGCGGGTGGGAGGCTGGCAGGAGGCTGGCAGGAAGGCAGGAGGCCCCTTGGCGGCTGGCGGGGTGCTGGCGGGCGCCTGTGCAACCGCAGCAGGCGCCTGCTTGGATGATAAATTATTCCAGTGCTGTCTAAGTTCTGTTTAGCATTTTATTTTATTTTCCTCAGTTAAGGGGGGAATCCCAATGATATTGTACATTTCTGACCGGAATTTCCTCTATTTTCCCCAGTTTTGTGCTTCAGTGATAATCTGGTTTATGTCAGGAATATTCCTGACACCACCAGTGTAGACTTCAAGCTCATGAAACTAATGGTTGAATTTTCATTGCCTTCATTAGGTGCCTTGATCATCCTCCATTTGATGCACTTATTTCTTTGGTTTGTCTTGCTTTACCATTTGGATCATCATGCTTGGCTTCAGCTTATGGGGGCTTGACCTCAGGAAAACTCAGGCAGGCAGCCTCTTGGTCCATTAGGCTGGCAGCCTGTGGGGATTCAGGGTCCAGGGTTAAATCCCACTCTTGAGCTTGGGTTTCCATGGGGAAAGAATTGTCAATCCTGACACAATTAAAACAATTTTCACCTGATCAGTTAGTTCAGTTGATGTAGATTGCTTCATAATGTGACTTGTTTAATCTTTCTTTTAATATGGATTTCTTTTTTTGATGGTCTTGTCTTTGGCATTGTGTATTTAATTTTAATTTTTATAATCCATTGTTGTGAATGCTGCCATTCACCATGTTTTGATTTTGCCTTCATTGGGTTATTTTGAGGAAAAATCTCTTTCTTTTGCTTTTTCCCTTCAAAATGAGGCTGGCTCCAAATTGGGAAATACAATTGTTCAGTTTCCTGATCCTGCTCAACTCACTTGCCCCACTCATGCTTGTGGCAAGTGATCCTATTGTCCTGGTATTGTTTTGTGGTATTGTAACCCACTATATAATCCATTTCCTATATTTAAATAAAAGAAGTTATATTCACATTTTTGTCTTTATGTCTCCACATACTTTGACGCCTCTCTAGCCACGTCTAGTAGATATTATTTATTCAGGGCCACAAGGTAATTACATAACCTTCCCTGCCATTCTAACCAAGACTTAGTACAGATCCAATCCTAAGGTTAGGATTTCCTGTTGTGACTCTGTGCCGCGCCTCAGATCACAACAAAAATGGTGCTCACTACAGGGGCTGTAAACCCCTTGGTTACCCCCTTTGCAACTATGTTTTCAGGACCTTTGCCTCCACCTATACAAGAGCCAACTTTGCCTGAAATTACTGGTCCTCCTATTGAAGAAGACATTGCCAACCTGCCTTTTGTCCCTACTGTGCTTAACCTTGGGAGTGGTCTCCGCCTAGTGGCCTATCCTTTGGGTACCCCTGACTTGGAACAAGTCATGGCAGTAGTACTTGAGATAGCCCGTGATGGGGCCATCCCTTGTCTCCAGCTTCAGTTCAATTGGGCAGAATACTACAAATTGATTGTAGTGCCACAATTTCCACAGCATCTCCTCTCAGTGGCTGGCTCTGCTGAACATCTATTGTCCTCCTTTGTACAACTTTCCTTATCCCATCATCAAATGGTATTAGGGCTCCATGTTCAGGAAATTTTGTTATTGCAAGCTGCAGTCACCCATCACTGGGATCATTTTGCGGCCTATCAGCAGTGGATTCATTCCCTGTTTTCCTTAGTATCCAACAATCAGCGCAACTCTGTCACCTCCCAGTCTTTTTTGGTCACCTCCATTGAAAGAATTTGCCAATTCATCCCCAAGTATGTCAGAGAGTGCCTTCATGAGTTCCACCAACTAGAACAACCCTGGCGTGCCCAAGTAGACTCTACTTAAAACGCCTATCTCACCAACTTTTAACAACTTGTGCAGCAACTTAACAAGTTCAGTGCTTATTCCTTTGACTAATTAAGCAAGTAGCAATCCATGCTTTAAAGGGCCTTTTCAAACTTGGCAAGGACTTTGATCAAGAAAGGGCTGCTACCGCCGCCGCCATTGCCAAACTCCAGACTCAAGTAAATGAACTGTCTGCCTCCAAAGCAGATTCCCCGCCTTCTCCTCCATCCAATGAACTAGCAGATAAAGAACAGATGCTCTGGGATGCCATTAGAGATTTAAGAGAATTTACTTGCTGTCAGGATTGCCCCCCAAGGTCCCTCAGCCTGACCCTCAAGTGCTTGTGCTGACAGCTCAGGTTGCTGAATTACAACAAGAGGTTGCTAATTTGCGTGAGGCAATGGCGTCTGTAGTTAGTCCACCTGAAGTTGTGGGCAAAGATGGTTGTTACCCTGGCTTGTCAGGAGCCCCATGCATCTATTATGTTAGAGAGTTGATAGCTCTAGCCAATAAAGTGGAACTCCTGAAGCAAGATCACTCTGAGCTTGATAAAGACGTACAAGAACTAAGTGAAGTGGTCAATTCAGTAAATGACAGGTTTGCCCCTTGCCTTTTGGTGGGCCCATCTCTTACTTCCCAACTGGCTGAGCTGTCCTTGGTAGTATAAGCACAGGGCCAGCGCCTGGATGTTACTGAGCAACAGAATGCCCTAGCTAATAATATGGGCACCTGCAATACTGACACCTTGACTACCCTTGAAGATAGTATTTTCCAGATGTGGGCCAGGCAGCCCCCACCAAGTCAGAAGCAGAATTCTCCCCATGCATAAATGTACTTGATAGCAACAAAGATGGCCCAACTCCAGAAGCATATTTCAAGCCTACCTTTAAGCAAGTCTTTGACCCCAAAACCTTGATCATTGCAGATTTCCTAACTATCTATAAAACTTCTATGAGAAGAGCCTTGGATGAAGTCAAGAATTAACACATTCTAACCTGTCTACACCCGGCCTGCCAAGAGGTAGTTATGCCAGAGCTGCCCACCATTGAAACCTGGGAAGGTATGAAGCATCTTTTGATTGACAAGTTTGGTAATGACCTTAGTTTGGAAGTAAAGAAGGACGCCTTCATGCACATTGACTTCAAACCAAAGGAGACCCTAGCTAAATTTGCAGATATATTCTACCTGGAAGGACAACAACTGATCACAAGCTGTCAGTTGGCCGCACATGAAGCATAAATGGCTTGTGCTCAAGCCCTCAAGGTTAACAAGCCCTGTGTCTTCACTTCAAGGCCCATAAAGCCATGCTTTTTTTCATTAAGAGCATAAAGACACTGTTGCAGGATTTGCACCTTACCCATTCTGGGGCAGTTGTGCAGGAGAATTGTGCTGCCTCTACCTCTGGTTTGTCTTCACATGGGCCATTTATCCTTATCATGAACTTGCAGAATCCTCCTCAACAACAGAGTTGCCATAAGTGGACAAATAGATCACCATTTCAAAGGTCTGCACTAACCCTCAAGTTAAAGGAGCTGATCCCAAAGAACAGGCAGGAAAAGAACAATCTAGAGGCAGAGACACTCTTGGTTGACAATTCTTCCCAGTCTCCTCCAATTCCCCCCTTTATTACTGTAACTGTACAACTGTCACTGTTAAGTATTTAGCCAAATAAATACTCCAAAATATAAAGTTGCTCTGTTTTTGCTGATTATTGCATGTAGATAGGTTGGATTAGAAGTCTTAAGGTAAAGATTCCTGAAAACTGGATATCTATGTCCAATAAAAGAACAGAAGGCCAGATTGACCAAGTCAATCTGGGAGACTGGGTGTCTCAAAAACAGTTTAATTAATTGGGAAGATTAATTAATAAATATGCAGGAATATAATTAATGAGGATTTAATTATGTTGGTAAAAATGCCTTGACTGTGTTAAGAAGTTTGATTGAGGTTAACCATAAGCAAACCCCCAAATTTTGGGTCAAAAGCGCTGCTTTGGCAAATTCATTGGGTTAGAAGCGCCAAGGCGCCGCCTAGTAAATTTTTCAGGTGCTGGGGCGCCGCCTGGGGAAATTGCTGGGTGCCACAGTGGCGCCTGGTTTGAGTTTCAGAGCATTTTAATAGTTTTAAGGCAAAAAACCATTAAATGCAAAGATAACTAAATAAAGGCTAGGATGCCTAGGAATTCAGGTTTGATCAGCTGATTCCCAGTTAGAACATTGATAGCTGAGTTTTGGGATGTTTAATCCACAGGTTTTTGGTGCCAGGAGCTGAGGAAGCTCCATGCTGAATTGGTACATTGGGATGAATGGAGTCAGGTGAATTCTTCCCATTGTAGGTTAATTCTCATAGGTTGAGAAATATTTGTGATCTTTTAGGTAAGGATCAAGGTCTGGATGACTTGCATGTCACTACCATGTGAGATAAATCATAGGTTGATTCAGGAACCAGAGGGGTTTTCAGCCAAAGATGCCCCAAATGGTATATAAGCAAAAACAGCTTAACTTTAATAAAGATATATTGTCAATTTTGACACTTTCCCCTCAACTATCTTTTCAATTATTATGTCTTCTTTGTTAAATTTTTAAAGGGCCAAATTTAGAGTAATTTGTGTGGAAACTGCTGCTGCCAGGAAAGAAGTTCCTACAGGTTTGTTGGAGGAAGCTTGGGCAAGCTTGAAGGTCACCAAGACTGTACCTGAGGAGTCCTTGGTGGAAGTAAAGGCTGTGTGTGAAGAGTTATACTCCAATTACTTTGCAAAAAAAAGGGACTCCTGCCCAAGGAAACTGAATCTATGCATGGGATTCCTGGAACCTGTTAGTAGGATGGGACAAAATCTTACAACAAGTGGAAGCAAAGGCAAATTGTGAAATTGAGGCTTTAAGGGTAAGGGAGGAAAGGAGTGTTGAGATCATGGCCCGTTGGCGGGATGATAACAAAGTGTTGTCCAAGAAAATTTCCTCCCTGCAGATCAAGCTCCTTGAAGCTTCATCACAGGGAGGTAATGGCAATAAGAGTCAAGGGCAGGATAATGGTAGGATGGACTGGTTGGACCTGGATCCGTCACAATTGCTGACTCTGAGCCTGCTGACAATGAGGCTCCTCCCATTCTGCTGCTATTCCAACAACATCTCTGATGACTCTGACATGGACAATTCTGATGTAAAAGATCCTGATACCTATGGGTAATCCTTCCTGGCTGTCCCTGAAACTATTCAAGTCTCTTATAAGCTATGTTCTGGGAATACTACTATGACTGCCAAGCCTCTGCCTGAAGCCAAGGAGGCTGTCTCTTGCCCTTACCTCACCCAAGCCAAGAGATCTCCCATGCTTGTTGAGTCTTCTGAAGAAGCTGCTGAGGTTGGTGATGCTGTGTTCAAAAACGTCTCTGTCTCAATCTCTCTCCAGACAGTCTATAAGGAGTTCCTGGGCCTCAGATGCATGATTGAAAATTGGGACAAAGAACTAACAGAAGCCCAAGACATTCTGGCTGTCCTCCCTCCCTTTGGTTGCACCACCACTAGTTTTGAAATATCCATCCAAAAGGTGAAAATTAAGGCTGTCTTAGACACAGGGTCTCCTTTTAATGCTGTCTCCTTGAAGCTTGTCAAGAAGCTCAAACTTTCCCCTAACCTTAACTATTATCAATTTTATAGCATAGCTGGGCTGTCCATGACTTGCGCTATAGGAGCTTATTCTGCTCTGCCCATGCAATTTGTCAAGCTGCTCTTGTCTGCGCCTGTTGTTGTCCTGGAGAATAAAAGCTATGACCTTCTAGTTGGTACTTAATTCCTTAGGGAATATAATGGGATCACAACTTAAAGGGCTGCTACATCTCTATCTTAGGGTACAAAGTCCCTCTGATCTTTGAAGAGCCAGTTAAAGTTCCCGGTAAGTGCCTCAAGACATGTGCCTTGGAATATCTTACTGGTGTTTTCACTTTAAAATACCAAACCCATTCCTCCAACATGAAGTGTCCTCCTATGGCTTGCCCCACATCAGAAGGGATTCCTCTCTTGGCCACTTCTGCTGTGACTATTCTGCCTGGGTCTCAAACTATCCTAGACTCCCAAATATTGTATGAGCTACCCAAGCGTACATTACTAGAGCTGTGCTCTCCTCCCTTGCTAGGACACAACAAGCCCTATCCCTGTCCTGTAATCTTGGATGTCTCTCATAAAGACCCTGTTCAACTGCTGATTGCCAACCTGACTGCTCTCCCCATGACCGTGTCTATGGGGCAGGTTGTTGGATATGGCAAGTTGTTGAGCGCTCCTGATGTCCTATCTCTTCATCCCTTTGGCACATTACAAGATTTTAACCTACCTGAGGATGAGCCAGAGTCCTATCATTGTTCACCGCCCAAGACTTTCTGCAACTATCTCCGGTTCAATAGAAGGAGGTTCTTGACCTACTGGACTAGCTTTTGGATATCTTTGCTAAAGACAGCGCAGATTATGGATTAGCCAAAGGTATCATTCACCAGATTGATACCAGTGATGCTCCCCCCCTTTTGTGCTAAACCCTACTGCATTAGTCAAGTAGAAGATGCTCAGGTGTCTAAAGAGCTTAAGCAACTTTTAGATGCTAGACTGCTTGCTCCTTCCCAAAGTCCATGGGCTTCCCCCTTGCTCATACTGAAGAAGAAGGATGGAGGTCATTGTATTGTGATGGACTACCAATGCTTGAACTCCTTAACCAAAAAGGATTCCTACCCTTTACCACACATTGATGATGCTCTCTGCTGCCTTGGTGGCTCTAAGTTCTTCTCTGCCATAGATCTGGCTTCTGGATACTGGAAAATTGATCTCTCTCCCAAAGATGAACAGAAGGCTGTGCTCATCACTTCTGAAGGATGTGATGAGCCCACTTGAATGCCGCAAGGACTCTGCAATGCTCCAGCTACTTTCCAACAAGCCATGTATTCCATTCTCCCTGATTTGAAGCTCTTGTGTGTTTTAGTGTACTTAGATGATATAACTGTCTTCAGCGCCACCTTCACTGATCACTTGGCCCATCTCAAGGAGGTGTTCATAAATATTTGTGAGGATGAACTTAAGTTAAAACCATCCAAGTGTGATTTCTTAAAGGAACACCTTGAATTCTTGGGCCATGAGGTGACTCAGACAGGAATCCTCCCTATGACTAAGAAAGTCAATGCCACTGACAAAATGTTTCCACCCACCAACCTGAAAGAAGTCCAAGTCTTTCTGGGCATGATGGGATACTATAGACAGTTTATCCCTTATTTTGCTGATACTAGTAAACCCTTGGTCCAGCTGTTGCATAATGTCACTTTCAAATGGACCCCCAGTCAACAACAAGCCTTTGAAACCCTCAAGAAAAAACTCAAAGAGGCTCCCATCTTATTATATCCTGACTAAAATAAGGAATTCATCTTATATACTGATGCTAGTGACCTGGCTATTGGGACTATCTTGTCTCAACTGGATGATGAGGGTGTGGATCACCCTGTAGCTTATACCTCTTAAGTCCTGAATAAGCATGAGAAGAACTGCAGTGTGACCAATAAGGAGTACCTTTCTGTGCTACATGCCGTCAAGAAGTTCCGCCACTATGTGTATGACACCCATTTCACTGTGGTTACTGACCATGCTTTTCTTAAATGGCTACAAAAACTCAAGGAACCCAAAGGACAACAGCTGGATGGGCTCTCTGATTGCAAGGGTATGACTTCACTGTGCTGCACTGCCCCAGGATTCAACATCAGAATGTTGACAGACTGTCCAGAATGCCCATCCTTGCTCTACACCCTGCTAAAGCTGACCAGTTGTATAAACAAATTGGATACCCTTTGTCATGGGAGAGTGAGACAGAGGAAGTTTGAGTTGCCCGTTCCAAGCTATCTGAAGACACCCTCATTTGTGACAATCAGCTCTTCAAGAAAGTACAAGACCACTGTTACCCTATGTAAGGCCTAGTCTTTGCCTTTTATTGGTACTGCAAGCCCATAAGGAGACGGAACACGGGGGTGTTGCCAAGACCCATGCCTGGCTCCAGAAGAGTGACTTCTTGGAAAATCTTTGCTTGCTGATCCCAGATCTTATTGCCAGTTGCCATGATTGCCAGCTCCAACATCCTAAAGCCGCTGCTCATGAGTTCAAGCTAGTTCCCCTTCAACACGCCTTTCACACTGTCAGTATTGACGCTGTAGGGCCTCTCCCTTGCTCCAGCTCTGGTTGCTGCTTTAACCTAATTGCTGTTGATCATTTTAGAAAGTGGGTAGAAGCTTGTCCTACTAAAGACATTACTGCCAAAACCACCGCGCCCTTTCTGCTGCAAGATGTATTCTTCTGCCATGGTTGCCCTCAGGTGTTGTTGTCTGACAATGGGACTAACTTCAACACCAAGTTAGTGACCTTAGTGGTTGAAGCCTTGGGGTCTCACCAGTCTTTCTCTACCCCCTATAATCCTTCCACCAATGGAGAAGTTGAGCACGCCAACTCAACTCTGGTTTCTATCATGAGGAAGCTTACTTACTCTGACACTGCCAACTAGGATCTATACTTACCCACTGCTCTCTTTGCCTATTGCTTTAGCAAGCATTGTTCACTGGGTATTCCCCTTTTGCTATGCTTTATGGTTGTGAATCCACTACCTGTTGCTCCTGGGGATCCCCCTACTCTTCTCTGATAAGGCCATGAACCCTGATGAGTACATCAAAGATCTAGTCAACCGCATCATTGATATACAGGCTACTGCCTACACGTCTGCCTATAAGACCAAGCTGCTGGAGCTCTCCTCTGACAATGCCGAGAGATCCCCCCTGCCTGAGTTTGCCATTAGAGACCATGTTTTGTATTATCAACACAGAGTAGGAGGACAAGCTCATAAGCTATACTCATTGTAGATTGGGCCCTTAGAAGTGAACTTTAAGCAAGGATTGAAGTATACAGTAAAGCTCCTCTCTAGTGGTCAACCTTTTGCTTGCGTGCATGCTAAGTTCCTCTGCAAGTATCACCCCCTAAGGCCAATCTAGAGGGGGGCAATGTTGTGAATGCCGCCATCCACCATGTTTTTGATTTTTCCTTCATTAGGTTATTTTGAGGACAAATCTCTTTCTTTTGCTTTTGCCCTTTGAAATGAGGCTGGCTCCAAATTGGGAAATACAATTGTTCAGTTTCCTGATCCTGCTCAACTCACTTGCCCCACTCATGCTTGTGGCAAGTGATCCTATTGTCCTGGTACTGTTTTGTGGTATTGTAACCCACTATATAATCCATTTCCTATTTTTCAATAAAAGAAGTTATATTCACATTTTTGTCTTTGTGTCTCCACATACTTTGGCGCCTCTCTAGCCACGTCTAGTAGATATTATTTATTCAGGGCCACAAGGTAATTGCATAACCTTCCCTGACATTCTAACCAAGACTTAGTACAAATCCAATCCTAAGGTTAGTATTTCCTGTTGTGACTCTGTGCTGCGCCTCAGATCACAACATCCATACCTAGATAAATTGTACTTTTGTTGAATACTGTCCCAGCCCATACCAGAGTCCAACTGGACTCCCACAGGGGAGGCAGGCTGGGCCTGAAAGGCCATGTACACAATATGGACCAGATAGTTGACAGTAGTAGCAAAGGGGCGCCAACTCCCAGTATGGGACATGACCTGGTTGGCCAGCCTCAATACTGTGATGTAGACAAACCCCAACTTACTGAAGTCCTGGGCAGGAGGCGCATTGGGTAGAGGGGAACAGCAGGAATCTCCTTCATTTTAGATGAAAGATCCAGGTGATAAGGGTGGTAATACTCCACATCAGGGGTGCAATAAGGACATACAGAGGTAGCAAGAGTATAGCCAGGGGGGATGTTAGTAGGCAAGATTGTATTGTGTAGTGGATTCAGAAATAGATGCAAAGGGAATAATTAAATTGGAGAAAAAATAAACAATTCCTGAAATAAGATAATGATTTCTGGGCATAAACTTGCTTTATTTAAGATGTCAACAGTGAGGAGGGCTTCTTCTCCTCACTATTTATACTTACTGGTGATTTTGAGGCTTTTAGTGCCACCAGAGAACTGATGGCATCAACTGCAGTTAAACTATTGATTTTCTCTGAAATTTGCGTACTTGGCCCAGGGGATGGATGCTCATTGGTTGGTATAACATGAACCTTTCTTGAACTGCAGCATGCCAAGGTGCTACAGTTATTTATAGAGCCTGTGGGTGATCAAGCGCCCAATTGTGCAATCAAGTGATTGCACTCCTGATGTCACAAGTGACAAACTCTTATTGACTATGCTTATTGAAAAACCTCAACTACGGAACTCAAACCCTGGCACCATGCGGGCTGCCAGCCTGCAGTTTTTTGGGCTCAAATCAGAACAGGATTTGACTTCAAAAAATCCTTTGAAGATTGATGAATTAAATTCACCTACATTGATACTTCCCACGCTAAAGGTTCCTGTTAACTCAACTGATCAGCGGGCAGGTCCAGCCACAGATCCTGAAATAACTCAGGCCTACGCGGAAGGAGAAACAGAGAACCTTCTCATAGAACGCGGGCCACCCAGAGATGATCAATCCCACAACCTGACTAGAGAATTTGGGCATTCTCAGTTCAAGCCAGCCAATGGAATAACCCCCACAATTGATGCCACCAAAGACTGGAAAGACCTGGTAAACGGGAAAACCCAGGCCAAGGGAATTTGTGAAAGTTTTACCATGACAGATGGGCATACTTATACCCTGGACTGCCAGGAAGATGTCCATTGCCATTCTTGCAATAAAGTTACATGAGCATTTGGTTCAAGCAGATCATACCATACTTGTTATTAGTTCTACTCCATTTACAGCCTATGTCTTGTGGTTCCAAACCCCACACTTGCCTACCCTAAGAAACTGCAGACCAGCTGCCCAACCTTTACTGTCCACCAGGAGCTCCCTTTAGCCCAGTACATTTCACTGAGTACTCACCCAACCCAGAGTATTTGGAGTTTACTCTGGAGGAAATCCTAATCCACAACCCCAAAGCTAGAACTAGAGAGACAGAAACTGTTTACAGAGAAGGTACCAAAATCACCATACCTCCTCTGCTATTCCAAGACAAGTATAATTTCCTGCCCACATATTTGGTTCCAATGACACTGCCCCTCACCCCGCAGCCTGACCGCCTGCAGAATCTGTTGCCACTAATGAATCCACTTTCACCCAGATATTTGGGGTGATGTATATCACCTTCACTGGATTGATTGATTCTATGGTGCCTGTAAGCGGACCTTGGGCAGTCCTTGGAAAATTGTTATCATATATTGTAAAGTTAGCCCCAATCTTGTGGTGGGCTCTCCCTGCTGGGCCTGCAAGCTGTCTGCCTGTGAGTTCCCAGGAACCCCCCACTGGTTGGATCCCTGACACCTGATGTGCCATTTCCCAATAGTAAGGGACCTGAATTCATTAATAGAATCAAAGCCAGGGATTCAAGACTTGTGTGCCTCTCAAATCCTGGGCCATTTTTTAGTCAAAAGGCAGGTTTTCTGGCTCTGGGAGGTACTTGGAAGAGGTTTCCAAGCTGTGGGGATTTTGCCTCTAGGATGAACAGCTGATTGTCCAGGGCTTTCTGGGCCCTGAAAAATACAATCAACCATCAGGCGGAATAATTTTGCTTTCATTTTGGACTGAACTGACTTTATTTTAGTCTGGTAGATTTTTTATCTCAACAGGTTGTAAAGCTTCTTTATTGATTATTATGGTTTATTTTATAGGGATAGATGTAATAATATCATAAGTCTTGATAGTATGGTTGGTACTTCTTCTTTTTGAAGTTGAGCTTAGGATCAGACACCTCAAGTGCTATTGGATGGTGTAATATATAAGAAAGTGATAATGAGGCAAGCTAAGAAGGATGTGAGAAATAGACTAGAAAATTAAATTTTTTATTTAGATATAAATTTGGCTTTTAATATAGAGGTATTGTGGCTTGCTCCCTCTAAGGTTTAATGATCAAGTATGTGTGGGAAAGTTAGTGTACCTGATTGTCATATGACTGAGCTACTTTTACAGCAAAGGTGAGGATCACTCATGTGAAATATTAAAGTTTTATTAGTTCCCTTTAAAAACTATTTTAGTTAATTGGTTATTAGCTGAGCTAAACTAGGATAATTATATGATATATCAATCAATATAAGAGGTAAAAAATACATCAAAAATGTATTTATGCTTAAAAATAATAACAACCAACTAAAATATAAACTGAGGGACTTAGGGAGAAAAAATTAATTACTCAGTGACCTAACTTTTCAAAAAACAATTAATATTATTTTATAACAAGTTAAAATGAGGAATAGTAATATTATAGATTCAGTTGTATTGCATCACAAAAAAGCATATATTTTAAACTAATCATTATTTAAAAAACAATTTTTTGTCAGAAGATAATCCCAAAAAAAAGTATTCCTATATAAACCTTCATAGTTTAAATAATTCCCTAGATATAGGAATTTATAGTTATATAAGATAAAGTTAAAAAAAGTGTCTAATATCCGAAAGTTGTTTATTTTCAAAAAATTTAGGTATAAGATCATGCGACTTTTTGGCAAGATAAAACGTGTCGGACAGGTGGCCGAGTCGGTCTAAGGCGCCACGTTAAGGCCGTGGTCTCTTCGGAGGCATGAGTTCGAATCTCATCCTGTTCATTTTAATTTTTTTACTTGTCCTACTTCTAGCCATAAAAGATGTGTTTTTAAGATCTCTTGATTGCTGGGCATCCTAGTTAAAATATTTTTATCCTGATTATATAAAAAAATCAAAAGCGTATACCAGACTTTTTACTTTTAAAGGTATTTATTGAATATACTTTGATTAACTAACAGTATATTTTGGGATAAAAATACATTAATAGCCTTTATGATAAATGCATTTTATGTCAAAATAATAGATGGAGGCATCTTTAGATCAGCGTATCAATTCCTTCCTTTCGGATGGTTTTATTTTATTTTATTAAATCCAAGAAAGAGTTGATAATATACTCCGCTTAGTTTTAGATATGTATATATTCTTCTTTTCCTCATAGCTATCATTCTTTTTTGTTATAAAGCCCTAAACAGCTAATACATACTGATACAAAGATATTCTCAATTTCTAGTATTTTTCTTTGGCACCCACTATTGTCCAAACGTGTTATTTTTTGCATCAAACCTTATATACTATTCACTTGAATGTCCCTTTACTCTAAATAAATGATAAAATGTATGAAATATTTACAGATATCTATATTCCCTGTTTAGAACCAACATCAAGTATGCCTTTAAACTAATTTTATAATAGTGCATTTCTAATAATCATATTTGATGATATCTATAATTATGTACAGTATATTATTTAATGAAAATAACAAAACAAAACTGATATTAAAGACTTTATTGGTTTACCTGTGTAATTTTCAGATATATTATATGATGCTTCAAGGGGAAAATCATGTATTGTCAAGAGAAGGCTCAGGGGAAGTAATATCTAGAAGATATGTATATGTTTTATTAAAACATCATTTTTTATATAGTAAAGGGGTTTAAATAAGGAATGTGATATTAATATTAGTAATGATTTGGTTTTATGTTCTGGAAGGGTAACATACAGGAGCAGGAATCAGGTTCTGCCTTTTTAGCCAGGAGATAATTGTAATGCCGAAATTGGATAATTTATTCATTTGGTTGCACATCACAGCAATATATTATAGCCTTTATAATGCCGTATATGTTCTTTGGGTAACAGTTATATATAAGATAAATATATATATGATATAATAAAATCTTTTTTGAAGAAAGGATAATGAGTTTATACCCTTGTGGTTGGACACCAGGAGGTGCCTTCAAAAAAGTACATTTGGTTTGATGTAAATAGATAATATAGTGACCCTAATTGGACAGTATTAGTGGAACAACACCTGTGATGATAGGCAGTGTCATTGCTAAGGGGTGACATTGGTGGTTACTCTAATCTGGCAAGGATCAAGTTGAGTCCTTAGTTGAGTTGTGAGGGGTTGGGCTTTTTGTGACAACAAATTAATTATATTGAATTTAATTTATTTGATTTATTTTTATTTTCTGTTCAGTATATTTAAAGTTTTTTAAAGTAGCTTTCAAAAATGAAAAATGAATACAAATAAATTAACATGTATAAAATAAGCTAAATATCAGAAGAAAAATTCAAGTATCAACATAAAATATGAGCTTGGTTAACAGAAAATTACCAAAATAATGAGATAGATAAACAAAATTACAATAATAAGGTAAATTACATAATGATGTTACTAGGATATGATAAAAAGTCCAAAAAAACAAAAACAAATATTATTTCAGCTGTCTTTTGATATACCTAAGTTTAATACAGAAACATGCAACTAGGTTCATTTGGTTGCAGTAGGTTGAAATCCCAAGCAAAAAATAAGCATACTATCACTCAATCCAAAAATAAAAACACTTAACTGTCTAAAAATGAGTTGTATGAAATAATGGTACTGTAAATTCAGAACCTAATGATAAAAATGCAGGATTGTCAAATTCTTAGTCCAAATTTCAAATCACATTTGCGGGCAACTTGGCAGAGTGAAATTAAAATATTTAATAAAATCAACCATTTAATTTGACTTTTTTGATTTATTTAAATTGGCAAATTTCAAATCCCTTGAGCAGATAACTCAACTAACAAAAGACAAAACACAGCAAATAAATACAGGATACATGAATCAGAAATGCAGGATTCTAATGTACAATTTGAGATTTCCTGTATGTCAAACAAATCATAGTCATTATGTAAAAATTAACAAATCCAAGAACCAAATTTCAAATAAAAAATGAGGTGAATTAAAAAAAATATGGGTGTCTCAAAAAAGATGCTAAAGGATCCAGAGTGGATTTGTACTAGTTCTTTTATGAATTATAGGCATACTCAAAAATCAACCTATTCCATTTTAGGGTGGATAAAATGTAGATGCTTGATTACAGTAGATTTTAAAAAACACTAATAATAAAATAGAACCATATATTACAATCTATCTTATCATATTGTCTTTTCTTTGGTGTGTTGATAGTTCATTTGCTGTTGATAATGTGCTTGTGTTTAATTGGATAGTTTCACCTCCAGTTGCCTTGGCAATAGGAAATTAAGTTGCCTCTACAACCACAGCTGGTCTTAGGGAGGCAACTTGATTTCCTATTGCCAAGGCAACTGGAGGGGAAACTATCCAATTAAACACAAGCGCATTATCAACAGCAAATGAACTATCAACACACCAAAGAAAAGACAACATGATAGGATAGATTGTAATATAATCTTATTTTATTACTGTAAATTCAGAACCTAAACGTAAAAATGCAGGATTGTCAAATACTTGGTCCAAATTTCAAATCACTTTTGCAGGCAACTCAGCTGAGTGAAAAATAAAATATTTAATAAAATCAAACATTTAATTTGACTTTTTTTGATTTATTTAAATTGGCAAATTTTGAATCTCTTGAGTAGATAACTCAACTAACAAAAGACAAAACTCAGCAAACAAATGTGGAATATATAAATCAGAAATGCGGGATTCTAATGTACAATTTGAGATTTCCTGTATTTCAAACAAATCATAGACATCATGGAAACCTTAACAAATCTGAAATTGCGGGATTGTCAAATCCAAGAACCAAGTTTCAAATCATAATTGCAAGGAATTTGAAATAAATATAATTTATGGGTGTCTCAAAAAGGATGCCAAAGGATCTAGAGTGGATTTGTGCTAATTCTTTTAGGAATCATAGGCATTCTCAAAAATTACCCTATTCCATTTTAGGATGACTAAAATTTAGATGCTTGATTACAGTAGATTTCTGAAAATACTAATAATAAAACAGAATTATATATTACAATCTGTTTTTACCATGTTGCCTTTTCCTTGGTGTGTTGATAGTTCATTTGCTGTTGATAAGGTGTTTGCATTTAATTGGATGGTTTCACCTCCAGTCACCTTGGTAATAGGAAATCAAGCCGCCTCCCTGAGACCAACTGTGGTTGCAGAGGCGGCTTGATTTCCTATTGCCAAGACAACTGGAGGTGAAACCATCCAATTAAATGCAAACACCTTATCAACAGTAAATGAACTATCAACACAGCAAGGAAAAGGCAATATGGTAAAAACAGATTGTAATATATAATTCTATTTTATTATTTGTATTATCTGAAATCTACTGTAATCAAGTATCCTTAATAGCAGTACATGAATACATAGTGAAGTAAACTGATGGTTTATCTTTTCCTTGAAACAAAGTTTTGTTGGCTCCTTGGCTACGCCGGGGCTAAAAAACTTTTAAGAAATTTCTGCGTCATCAGGAGAGTAGCTCATAAATTGTTATATGGGTTTATGGTTGCTATATTAGTGATTTAGAGTGCAGCATATTGCATCATTTCCAGTTTAGACAATTTTACATTTCACTTAATTTCATGCCTAAACATGGTTGTTGAGATTGGATTTTCCATTTGATTTTATCCAGAGTGGAGCTTCTTGATTTGGATTGATTTGTCCTAGTTTCTTACTTATCATTCAATTTAGATCCCAGTTCCCACAATTAATATCTGAGTTTGCTAGTGGCATTCAAAAGTGATTTGAAATTTGGTTCTTGGATTTGACAATCCTGCAATTCCAAAAAACTTAGTAAACTTAATGAAACTGGTTGATGGATTTAAACACTTCAAATCTGATTCCAGTTAGTTCATTTTGTCCATTGGAAATATACAGTTTGACTTGAAATTTGCAAAGTGTCTATGAGTTCCCGCATTTTTAAAAATTCAAATAAAAATACAAAGAATTCAATTTAATTAAAAAAGGCTATCCCGCAAAAGTGATTCAAAATTTGGAACAAGGATTTGACAATCCCACATTTTTACGTTTAGGTTCTGAATTTACAGTATTAGTATTTTCTAAAATCTACTGTAATCAAGTATTCTTAATTGTCAGGGATCCAGTCTTGGGCAGCTGGCCTGTTGTTTCCAGGGGTGACCTGAGCCAGGTTTTTGCGGGCAATGCCCACCACAAGAGGGAAGCTAACTGAAAAAGGTAGAATACAGACTTTCTCACCCAGGACCACAAGCCGGCAGCCAGGATTATAGTGTCAATCACCCCTGTGAGGATGATATACACAATCCTAAACAGCTTGTTGGTATGGTTGGTTGAGAGGTTAGGTGAGGAAGAGGGCATAGGTTTTGGGGTCACAGGCAGTTCCATGGGCAGGTTGTAAGCAGGGAGATAGTTGAATTTTCTCTCTGAACAACTTGGGTGTTGAAAATATCCACAGGCCTTGTTGATTGTATCTAACTGCAGATTGTATGCAGGCCAAAGGGTTGAGTTTGAGTATCTTTTCTGGGGTGTAGTCCTTGTATTCAGATTTCAGAGGGTAGTCAGTGAAATGGACAGGTTCAAAGGGTACACCAGGAGGGCAGAAAACTGTGGGCAGTGGGGCAGGAGGGCCAGGAGATCTCAAACTGAATTGGTAGATAGCAAATAAAAAATAAGGCAATAGCTGTGTGAGCCAAAATAACATAACCTTTATTAAAAAATGGCAATAAGGTTTGAGCTCAGAATCTATAGGCATATATAGCATCCCACCTCCAAACTTAGTATTTTCCATAAGGGCTTCATCAAAATATTAGGGAAAATGCAGGCAGGTGGCCAGGTGGCCCAGGTGTAGGAGTGGCAAAATGGCACCTCAGCTGGATGTTCTCTCATTGGTCAGAACGTCCAAATTGGTCACTTGATTTCCTTGATTTTTGGCTGTGGTCACAGGGTTGGGCCCAAAGCCCAGGATTCTCCTTGGCAGTTGAGTTTGATTGGTTACTTGAGTGGACTTCAACCTCATGAAGTTCACAGGGCCACCTTCTCTGCCTCCATTAGGCAATTCAAGAAACTCCTCCTCAGGAACCATCATAATTGAACTTTACTGGTATTCTGACTTTGGGACTTAGCAGGGCCTTTAGCTCGCGGGGACTCAGTCTCAGAAAAACACAGGCGGGCAGGCTCTTGGTTCATGGGGCCAGCGGCCTGCAGGAATTTGGGTTCAGGGGTTGAATCTTGCCCTTGGTCCCGGGTTTTGAGGGGGAACAAATTGTCAATCCTGATTTTAATAGCAATCTATTAACACATAGTGTAGTAATCCAGTGATGTTTTACTTTTGAGTTTTTCCTTTCCCACCTCTCATTCTTCCTTGAAAAAAGTTTTGTGTCATCAGGAAGGTAGCTCATATATCATTATATGGTTTTGTGTTTGATATATTAGTAATTTAGAGTGAAAAATATTGCATCATTTCCAGTTTAGACAATTTTACATTGCACTTTATTTCATGTCTAAATATGGTTATTGAGATTGGATTTTTCATTTGATTTTATCCAGAGTGGAGCTTCTTAATTTGGGTTGATTTGGTTAGTTTCTTACTGTACATTCAATTTGGATTCCAGTTCCTGCAATTAATACTGTAGATTCAGAACCTAAAGGTAAACATGTGGGATTGTCAAATTGTTTTTGCGTGAACTTATCAACTTACTGGAATACTTTTCATCTTTTTATATAAAAAAGTAATTTGTTCTGGGATGAAAATTACTTCATTAAGTTTCTGAGTTCTCACAAAAACAATTTGGTAGTCCCACATTTTTACCTTTAGGCTCTGAATTTACAGTATCTGAGTTTACTATTGGCATTCAAAAGTGATTTGAAATTTGGTTCTTAGATTTGACAATCCCGCAATTCCAAAAAACATAGTAAACTTAATGAAAATGGTTGATGAATTTGAACACTTAAAATCTGGTTCCAGTTAATTCATTTTGTCCATTAGAAATATACAGTTTGACTTGAAATTTGCAAAGTGTCTATGAGTTTCTGCATTTTAAAAATCCAAATAAAAAT
Organism: Entomophthora muscae; assembly: GCA_014839935.2. Classification (NCBI taxonomy): domain Eukaryota; kingdom Fungi; phylum Entomophthoromycota; class Entomophthoromycetes; order Entomophthorales; family Entomophthoraceae; genus Entomophthora; species Entomophthora muscae. The sequence continues at coordinate 881,206 of QTSX02000714.1, forward strand.
ACAAAGAGTTCAATTTAATTAAAAAAGGCTATCCTGCAAAAGTGATTCAAAATTTGGACCAAGGAATTGACAATCCCACATTTTTATGTTCAGGTTCTGAATTTACAGTATCAATATCTGAAGACCATATCAAAATAGCACAAATGACTCAACTTCCAACATATCCCCATCAAGGTTGGTCACAGTGAGTTGATATTTGCAGAGAAACTTGGCATGAACATGGGCAAAGGGACAACCAAACAACAGCAGCTTGATGGTGTATTCAATGCCTTTCTTTTAAGTGACCTCACAAGGCCTAAGCCAGAAGGAATCCAGTTTGTGGGCTCTACCACCAAGAAAATTCTGATAGTAGAGGACCAGGTTACCCACTTGAAACTCAGGAAAAGTAGCCCTAGACGCATTAGAGGGCAACAACTCCAAATTCTTGACCTTATAGGCAGTTGAGTAAGCAGTTGATTAGATATCAATGATGTTGTTAGTCAATTCTTTGACATGGGTTTTGGGGTTAATAACAGAGCCAAATTCAATCAATGGGGGACCCAAGATTGAGGGGTACTAGCCTCATGTTCATAGATCATAGCAAAAGGAGATTTTTCATTTACCCAATGTTTTCTCAGGCAGTAAGCAAAGAGGGCAGCAGGGAGGAATATATCCCAGTTAGACACATCTGAGAGGATAAGCCTCCTCATAATTGACACAAGGGAAGAGTTTTCACGCTCAACCATACCATTAGCAGAAGGATTATAAGGGGCAGAAAAGGATTGATGGATGTCCATTGCCTCAACAATGGATGTGATGAGCCTGGCATTGAAGTTGGTCACATTATTAAAGAGTAACGTTTGGGACAACTATGTCAATAGAAGATATCTTGTAGCGAGAAATTAGCCATAGTCTTAGCAGTAATATCTTTTGTAGCCCTGGTCTCAATCTATTTGCTAAAGTGATCTACTGCTACTAAGATGAAACAACACCCAGAGCAAGAATAAGGGAGGGAATCAACAGCATCTATGATTACAGTGTGGAAAGTGTGTTTTGGAGGAATGAGCTTAAACTCATGTTGAAAAGGTTGCAGGCACTAGAGCTGAAAGGTATGGCAGGATGAGAGGACATCAGGGATAAGGAGCCACATGTTCTCCCAGTAGAAGTTCTTACTTAGCCAGTAATGAGTCTTAGCAAGGGCTTCATGCCCAGTATTAATGTGAGACTGCAGGACAATGGCAATCCTCATGCTAGGGAGGACGTAAGGCAGGAATACATTGTTAACCTTTTTGAAGAGCTGTCTATCTCAAATGGCAGTGTCCTTTGACAGAGATTGTAGAGCTAGACATATCTCTTTGGGTTCACTATCCCAAGTGTCAGAGTAGCCTATCAGTTTTTACAAGAAATCAGCATCCTCAGGGTGAATGGCAAGAATAGGCATCCTGGACAGCCCATCAGTGTTCTGATGCTGAGCTCCAGGTCTGTGTACCACTGTGAAGTCATATCCCTGCAAGCTTAAGGCCCATCACGCCAATCAACCTTCAGGTTCCTTTAATTGCTATAGCCACTTGAGTGAGGAGTGGCTGGTGACTACAGTAAAATGGGTCCCACAGATATAGTGTCAGAACTGTTTAACAGTGTGTAATAATGTAGAACATTCCTTCTTTGTAACACTATAATTCTTCTCATACTTGTTAAGCACACAGGAGGAGTAGGTGTCAGGGACCCACTTGACAGGGAAAAGGCTCCCTAATTGATGGGCCAAGACCCCTAAGTTAAGTCCTGTTATTACCAAGCCAATGGGAACTGTGACCATTGCAAGGTGTCCTAGGTGTCCCAAGTAGGCAAATCTTCTGAACATGGAGCTGAACCAACCAAGTATGTAGTATCCCACTACGTACGTCAGGAGGTAGAAGGAGGCATATGGTCTAACCAGAGCAGGTTCAGCAGGGGGCAGAGTGAACAATTGACCATATTGGAATTTACATCCCCAGTGGCTGGAGGGATACTTGAACCATCTGTGGGCAAGGGATTCCTTTTTATGGGAGTCATCTGGAGAAGAGTTGTACCAGTCAGTTGTAGGTGTTGGGTTTTCCAAACCTGGCACCACCGGCAAGAAGGAAGCTATAAAACAAAACAGGAATAGAATTCCTCTCATGGCTTCAAAAATAAGTTATCAGAAGGTAAATGTGTATCAGGTGTAGGATAAAGTCTTTATTGTTGGAAAAAGTAATAATAGTAAGATTTGATAACTTAAATACCTTAAAAGTTGAGGCTGGAACAAAATAAGGGGATCATTGGAAATGAGGGATTTACCAGGAAATTTCATTGATTTTATGACCAAAATTGATACCTGTTTTAAATGTACATCAATAAATGGTAGGATACTATATAGAATTATATAGTTGAACAAGTAAAATGTAGGAACATCCACAGGTTGAAGTGAAATTAAGCAGTGGATCAAGGAAATAAGAGGGCAGATCAAGCACAGCGCTTGACACTGAAGTGTTAATAGTGGTTCCAAGAGCGTAAACCAGGATAGCTACAGCCAATCATTATTCAAGTGGTAAGTGACATCTCTAGGTGGCTTATTAATGTTTCTGGAGGCAAAAACAAAGTCAGAAATCATTGTTGAATGAATCCATTCATTATAAATAGGTAATTTAACTCAAACTATCTTCATTAAACTAACCGTTGAATTAACCTTAGGGTTCTGGGTTCAATCCCTGTCTGGGTTGACCCCAGAACTAAACTTAGTGTCCAAAAATTGATTGCAGACTTCCTTTGTTTTGGTGTTTGTTCCCAAGGTTCCTATAAAATTAATGTAGTCAGGGGAAAATTCCCTGACAGTAGGCTACAGGCCTATTTACGCCTTCATTTTCAAGCTTGGCTAAGATTGCGTCCACAGAAACTCCACTGTCATCAGTGTACAAGATAAACTCTTTGTTGTAGTCTGAGATATACCATAATAGAAGCCTCTTTGAGCTTGGTCTTCAAAACCTCAAATGACTATTGTTGGTTATCCATCCATTTGAAGGGAACATTTATGAGCAGCTGAACCAAAGGTTCACTCAGATCTGCAAAATCAGGGATAAACCAGCAATAATACCCCATCATACCAAAAAATACTTGGACTTTGCACAGATTGGTGAGGGAAAATCTTTTCAATGGCGTCAGCCTTATTGTTCATGAGTCAAATCCCAGTCTGAGTGACCTCATGGCCCAATAACTCAAGTCACTCTTTGAAGAAAGCGCTTTTAGAGGGTTTGAGTTTTAAGCCAGCATTACAAATCTTGAAGAAGACAGCTTTGATGTGGTCCAAATTGTCAGTGAAGGTGATGCTGAACACAGTTATATTATATAGAAATACAAGTACACAGGAGAGCTTCAAATCTCATAAGATGGAATCCATATCTTGGTGGAAGGTAGCAGGTGAATTACAAAGTCTCTGAGGCATCTGGGTTGGCTCAAAAAGCCCTTCACACGTAATGAGGGCGGCCTTCTGACAATCTTCATGGGATAGGTCTACTTGCCAGTATCCAGAAGCTAAGTCTATCACAGAGAAGAATTTGGATCCTCCCAAATGTCTAAGGGCATTGACAATTTTAGGCTGAGGATACAAGTCCTTTTTGGTATGTGTTGGGAATGCTAATATTTACACTATTTCAATTTTGCCTTTGTTGGGTTTTTTGAGGACAAATTCCTTGCTTTTGACTTTTCTTCTCAAAATCTATCTATTTCCAAAGATGTAAATTCATCTGTTTGTCTTTCTTTTTCTGCGCAACTTACTTGCCCCACTCATGTGTGTGGCAAGTGATCCTACTGTCCTTGTATTGTTTTGTGGTAACATCAAACAATATATATTCCAAATCTTTATTTCTAATAAAAATTAAGTTCTATTAACATTTATATCTTTGTGTCTTCAAATAATTTGGTGCCTCTCTCTAGCCACAAATAGTAGAGGTTTATTATTCAGTATCACAAGGTGATTGATTCACTTTCCCTGCCAACTAAGCAAGTCTTAGTACAAATCCAATTCTAAGGTTAGGGTTTCCTGTTGTGTGTCTTTGCTGCGTCTCAGAAAACAAAAAATGGTGCTCAATACAAGGGATGCAATTCCCTTGTTTATCTCTTTTGCCACTACCTTCTCAGGCCTGGCTCCTCCCCTGAAACAGGAGCTGTCTGCCACGGTAGGTTCTATAATGCCTGGAATTACTCACCCAAGTTGCAAGGCACAGAAGTTGAGTAGGCCCTTAACCAGATTAACCAATTTGACAGATTTAAATCAAACAGTTGATCAAAAATGGGTTAATTATGCTACAGTTTGCAGTTTGGATTTGATTCCCCCTTGAAAGCTGACACTGATAAATTGACATAATCTGAGAGTCACTTGATACAGCCTCATTAATCAGAAAAGCTGTCAGAAGTTTATCACACAAGGGTTTCTTGCATATTAGACCAGGTACTCTTTAGACAATTAAGAAGAAATAGGAGCAGAGGATCCAGGTGGTAGTGCTTAGTCAATATTTGGTATATGTTGGAAAATTTTCACAGTTCAACTCTTAAGAGTTGAGTCCTTTTCAGGAAGCCAGGTATAGGTAGAGGCATTGGTTGACTTGGGACAGAGTACAACCAGGCCAGTGGGCAATGCCCACCATAGGATTGGTGCTAACTTGATAATATAGGATAAAGATTGCCCAAGCAAGGACCAGGGTCCTGAGTTGGGTGCTGTGGGGTTCCTGTCCACCAGTCCCCAAAGTGTGTCCTGGGTTATAGCCAGGGACCAGATGGAAGGGGTTGTCATTCTCTAGTAAGGAAAAAGGTATCCCAGAAATATGTATAGGGGTTGAAATGTGCTTTTATTCACTATCAGAAGGAAGATCCCCTTAGAAACCTTCTGATATATGACCCAGGAGGTCAGGGGAACAATATGGGTTTGCCAATACTTGGAGTCCTCCAACAATATCTTGGACTCCTTGTACTTGGTCTTGGACTCCTTCAACTTAGTCTTGGACTTCTGCTCCTTAGACTTGGGCTTCTGCTTCTTAAACTTGGACTTCTGCGCCTTAGAATCAGACTCCTGTGCCGCATTTAGGATCCAGCTCCTTATTCTTGGGCTCCTGCTCCATTATCTTGGGCTTCAGCTCTCTGTATATCTTTAGTGGACTTGGTATTCCACTTGTATCATCCCAACCAAGCTCCTGCTGGTGATTGAAAGGCTTCCAAAAACCTCTTGGCAGAAACTCAAAAGGTCTGGGAAAGACCCCGTCAAAGACCTGGAAAAGACTCTGTAACTTTCCAGCTAGCTTCCTTCTTATAGTGTCCTTTCCCCAACGGTTTTGCCTTCAAAATGGCTTTCTTCAAAAGCTTAAACCATTGCTGCTCACTTTTTCCTATAATAACTTAAGCTTACATACTTACTTTCTCAAAAGCTTAAAGTATTAATTCACTATTTCCTTGCTTATACTTTAAGCTTTTGGCTTCTAACCAATCATATTCATCAGGAAACATGCCAGAACTCAACCAATAAATGCAGAGCGCAGAAATAGACCATTTCCTAAGTTTCACCGTGATCCAACTAAGAAATCAATTTCCATTGCTCAAACTGCTCAAATTGACAACTCTTCATGCACCAAAGTGTTAATTGGTTCACTATCCCAGCACCAGTCTACCCTGCATTCAACCTAAACCAATTTAAATAGTAGAATACTATTTAAACTGTTCTTTTTGGGACCTCTTCAACGTTTCTCCCATATATTTAAAAATATTGTAAAATCCAAGGAAAATGTCCCACCAAAACAACTTTGTATCCAGCTCTCATAGCAACATACCTTTATCTATCCTAGGAACTTAATAAATGAATCTCTTACCCACAATTCTATCCACATTTCTTCTTGAGTTTACTACTAAACCAAGGCAAAACATTCCACATTTTATCACCTTGGCAAAACAATTTGGCAAAATATTGGCTCATTTCTCCAGACCACCAGTTCTTCATAATTGTATTCTGATCCTTCAGCCAGCTCCTGTATCATGATCAGCTAATCCTGCATCATGATCTTCAACCAAATCTTCCATCTCTTCAGCTCAAACAGTAATCAGTTCATCTTAGAAAAAAAAACAGCTCATTCCAGTCTTTCAACAGCCTATCAGTCCTCTGGCTACTCCTTTATCATGACCAGCTACTCCTACATCATGATCTCTGAGCCCTTCAACTTATCCTCACTAGGAATCACCTTGATTCCACCTTCACAGTGAACCATTTTGGTTCTAAGCTTCAATATGAATCAACAATCCCTCAACTAGTTTTCACTGTGATCAAACAGTCCTTCTTACTAGTCTTCTCTGCTGATTCTGTGAACTACCTTGGGTCTTTATCTCAGTCCCTGTTACCAGAGCCTGTAGACCCAGGCATGAGTTTACATTGAACTGGCGTTTGACTGGGCCCTTGCAAGTGGCAATCCACTTAGGCCATTCAACCATAGATTACTGTCTATGCGTTGTTTTTACTCACCTAGGTGATTAAATCTGGGCTTTCAGTTGCAAAGTAATCAGCTTCAATTTTCAGAGGCCTTATCACACAAAGTTCTGCAGCTGCTTCCCAAAACAAACCACCTTGATGACACCTCCAAGCAAATCTATATCCTCCAATGCTCACTTTGGGTTCCTCCCAAAGCTCCCATGGGACCATAAACAAGGACACCCTACCATTCTGTTAGGTAAGATGCTTGCTCACAGACCTCCTGTAAGTGTATCAGTGTATGTAGAGCCCTCAGAGCTCTTCCCCTCCCTGGCAGCCTGCGCTACCTGCCAGGGTCTAAACATCCTCCAGCCTGAGCAGCAAACACTACTTATCAGGCTGGATCACTCCCCACCCCAGATAGACAAAGTTCCCTGCTGAGCTATCTCATTCTTCACCCCAAGCAGCCACAGTTCCCTGCTGGGTGAAGACCTCTAGCCCACAGCAGCCAAAATCTTCTGCTAGATGGAGACAACATCTTCCTCTAGTATTCAGGGATTCAGCCTGTGGGGGGTTCCTGAGAACTTGTAAGCAGACGGCCTGCGGGTCCAGCAGGGAGGGCCCACCACAAGATTGGGGATAACTTTACAATATAAGATAATAATTTGCCCAGGAGAGCCCGAGATCTGCTGGCAGGTACCATAGAATCTATCAAGATGGTAAGAGTGATGTACATCACTCCAAATATCTGAGTGGAAGTGGATTCATTGGCAGCAACAGATTCTTGCGGGCGGTTGGGCTGCAGGGTGAGAGGCGGAGTCATTGGGACCAAATACGCAGGCAGGTAGTTGAACTTGTTGCGGAATAACAGAGGAGGTCTAGTGATCTTTTTACCTTCCCTGTAGATAGTTTTGGTCTCTCTAGTTCTGGCCTCAGGGTCGTAGATTAGGATTTCCTCTAGGGTGAACTCCAAATACACAGGGTTGGGGGGGGGGTACTTGGTGAAATGTACTGGGCTAAAGGGAGCTCCTGGTGGATAATAAAGGTCAGGAAGCTGGTCTGCAGTTTCTTGGGGTTGTTGGGTGTGAGGTGCAGAACTGCAGGAGGTAGACTACAGATGAAATAGAACTAATATTAAATATGGAATAACCTGGTTAAACCAAAGATTCATGTCACTTTATTGCAAGAATAGCAATGGGCATCTTCCTGGTGATCCAGGGTATAAGTATGCCCATCTGTCATGGGAAAACTTTTACAAATTTCTCTGGCCTGGGTGTAACCGTTTACCAGGGTTTTCCAGTCCTTGGTGGCATCCATTGCAGGAGTTAATTCATTGGATGGTTCAAACTGAGAATACTCAAATTTCCTTGTTGGGTTGTGGGGTTGGTCATCTCTGGGTGGCCTGCGTTTATTGGGAAGTTTCTCTATTTCCTTTTATTTGGAGGTCTGAGTTATTTTGGGTTCTATGGCTAGGCTTTTCTGCTGATTGGTCAAGTTAACAGGAACCTTTAATGTGGGGAGTGTTGATGTAGATGATTTTGATTCATCCAGCTTTAGAGGGTTTTCCAAAGACAAATCCTGCTCTAGTTTGAGCCCAAAAATCTGCGGGCTGGCGGTCTGCAGGGTATCAGGGGTTGAATCCTGTAGTTGAGGCTTTCCAGTAAGCATGGTCAATAGGAGTTTGTCACTTGTGACACTAGTAGTCTTTAAACCTAGTAGCTAGGCCTTACCTTCCCTAGTAGCCATCATTCCCTACTAGGCCTCTACCTTCAATAATCAATCAAACTTTTACTTGGCCAACATTAGCCCCACCTGCAAACCACCAAACATGTGGACTATCACAGGCACCATAGTGTCTACCATTACTGTCACAGTAATGTAGAGTACTCCAAACAGTTGGGTGGACATGGTCTCGGAAGCAGTGGGGAGTTCCATTGGGTAGTAGGATTGCAGGGTTAAGGGCAGAGTCATGGGGACAAAGTAGGTGGAAAAATAATTGTATTTGTCTTTGAACAATCTTGGCAGCCTCTTGTACCACTTTCCTTTGCGTCTTATGTATTTGGTTTCTCTAGTACTTTCCAAGGAATCAGCAATGAGGATGATCTCCAAGCCGTACTCCAAGTAGGTGGGGTTGGGCAGGTATTTGGTAAAATGCACAGGTCCAAAGTGTGTTCCAGGGGGACACAATAATGCCTGAGGAGGGTTGGAAGGTTGGTCTCTAGAGGGAGGCAGTTGTCTGATGGTCTACTTGGCTGGAGTTAAGGTGAAATATCACTAAGACTAGATAAGGTAAGATTTTTTTGAACCAAAGGTTCATAAAACTTTATTATCAAAAATGACAATGGGGTCATCCCCATACTGCTGTGGTTCTTATACCAGGTGGTTTTGCTTCTTTGCTCTTTGTGGACTTCAGGTCTGGGGACAGTTCACTGGCAGGGCTCAGTCCTTGGCTTCTGGTTTTGTGGGCAGCAGATCCTAGTTGTGATTACTCTGATAAACAGAAGTAGCAATGCTTTGTTTTGCTGCTACTGTTCACCACATCACCTGAGCAGCCAAATTGTATTACACATTCTGGACTGGAGGCTGGTATTAGCTGATGATCATTGGCAGAGTTAGCAGGAGGCCTTGTTGTAACCTCCTTTAGGCAAGCTACAACTTCAGCATAGGCCTGGGTCTTTGGTGGCACATGGTTAATAACAATCTGATGTCCATTTGGGGAATTGTCTTTAAGAGTCTGATGGGTCTTGGAGTAATTCAATAACTTGGATCTGAAACTTAGCAAGTTGACGGGTTTCTGTCCATTTTGTGTGACTCAAGTAGCCTTTGGAGGGTCAGGTTTGATTCCAGGGTTTCCAATGTTGATATTAAACCTCTAGTCTTGACACTTGGCAGGTTTCTGTTCATCCTGGTTGGGGCAAGATATCTCTGGCAGTCCAGGGTTAGGCCCAACTAGCAATATGGCAGGATACCGTCTATCCTGGTTGTAATAAGGATTTTTTTGAGACCCAGGGGTTGATTCCCAGGTTTTCAATACAAGTATTGAAATGTCATTCATGATAGTCCTCCCTAAATCACTCAATAAAACCAAATATTCTCATGATCTAACTTTAATTTATTATGCATCCTGTAGTTGGCTTGCTGCACTACATTCCCTATAATTTTATTCTCAGTCAAATTATCACCAGAAGATGGGGCTCTGTTGTTGGTGCTTTGTTGTCAATGCCTCCTAATGTTAATCCTGTGCCGCAGCATCTTAGATTTTTCCCGCTGTATCTGAAACCAAGACACTTGCTCCCTCTAAATTTCCCAAGTCTTACACAGAAGACACCCTGATCTTCTCCCAGGCCATTTATCTAGGACTTTTCTGGTTAGGATTAATCATTTTGCTTAATCCTAGTGTATCTCTTGGAAATTTCTTAAAACAGAATTTGAAGCCACATTGGTGGTTAATCCTTAACTCCATGTGGATTTGGGTGGTGATTCCCCACCAAACAGAGACTTCTTCCTACTATATGACCATTTCTATCACACCATCCTTGCCTGAAATTACCAGTACTCCTATTGAAGAGGCATCTTGGACTTGTCATTTTCCCCACTGTCTTGAACCTAGGAAATGGTCCTTGTCTGGTAGCTTACCCTATGGGCACCCCTGAATTAGAACAAGTCATGAAGGTAGCTCTTGGGATAGCCCATGAGGGAGCCACATCCCATCTTCAACTATAGTTTAATTGAGCAGAATATTATGAGTTATTTGTTTCTCCACAATCCCTCAAAATATTCTCTCAAAGGCTGGCTCTGCTGACCATCTGCTCTCATCTTTTTTACAGCCTGCCTTGGCTTGCCACCAGATGTTATTGGGGCTCCACACACAAGAAATCTTGTCTCTCCAAGCTGCTGTAACTAATCATTGGGACCAGTTTGATGCTTACCAAAAGTTGTTTCACTCTCTATTCTCTTTGGTATCTGATAACCAACGTGATTCCATTGCTTTTTAGTCTTATTTGGTTATCTCTATTGAGAAGATACACTTGCTCATCCCTAAATATGTCAGGGAGTATCTGCATGAATTCCACCAGCTACAACAACCCTACCAAACCCAAATAGACTCCACTATGAATTCTTAACTTTCTGACTTTGAACAGCTTGTGGAACAACTTAATGAGTTCAGCACCTACTAATTTGACCAATTAAAGCAGGTGGCAGCACATACTGCTTGAGGTCTTTATGAGATACAAGAGGAAATTGCCCAAGAAAATGGCTACCACAGATGCTTCTATTGCAAAGCTTCAAATCCAAGTAGACAGGTTATCTGCTCTTAAGGTGCCTGTTCCTTTGTATCCTCTGTCTGATGATATAGTGGATAGATAACAGAAGCTATGGGATGCCATCAAGGAACTACAAGCGTCTACTTGCATCCAAGGGCGCCCCAAAGAGCCTCCTCATCCTGACTCACAAATGACAGCCTGGACTGCGCAGGTTGCTGTCCTTCAGCAATAAATTACTGTTCTCCAAGCTACAGTGACTGATGTCACTAGTTTTTTTGGCCCTGTGGTACTTTTCTACAGGGCTTTGAGGTCAACTCAGCGGAGTCCTTACCAGAAAGACTTAGAAGGGTGTGAGAGGGGAGGTGCTAACTAATAGCACTTATATGAGGAGTCAGACAGGGGGTATGTCTTGTATACCTGATGTGAGGATGGATGATAGAGGCAGGAGGGTTTGTTCTGTCAAGGAACACAGATAGGTTGTAGCACTTACTTCAGTGCAACACTATCTTAGCAATACAGTAATCTATATCAATAAAGATATTGGATAGAGTATCTATAGTACATACCACAGTACAGATAACTCATAGCAATAATGGTATTATATAACATAAGCTATGGAGGAACAGACATGGGTGTCTGGACCTTGCTCTTTCTATCAGAAGAATGGGAGGCGGCAGGTATACACCAATGCTTCCTAAGTTCACAAGAGGAGAAGGAAGGGATACCACTTGTGATCAGACCTGGGACACAATCCTGGTAGGGGCGCTAGTATAGCAGGGGAACCTTCATGTCACCTTTGGTCTCTGCAACAGGAATAGCAGGGGCTTTAAGAGAAAAGGTATGGGTAAAGGACACTATATAAACAGTAGAAATGTCCAGCCAAGTGCAAATTGCAATATATGTCAAAAGGTAGAGGTAAAAGTGGGTCTTGTTTATTATGAATGATGAAAAGCTTATATAGATATACACCATAACTTGCTTGGATGCATAGGATCCATTATACAGGTAGAATAGGCCTGGAATAAAACATCATAGCTTGTTTTCTGGTATCACACATCACCCATAAGAATAGACTTATATTATGACTAGGGCAATGATCCATAAAATAATGTCAACATAGCTAAGGAGAGAGTGATTTGTAACAGAACCTAATGTGTTTTGGAAGCACCATAAAGTAGAGATATTGGATTTTGTACTTTGGTAAGTAGGTAGGTAAGCACCTTAGATAGAAATCCTAATTAGGCATATATGTATGTACCTTAGGTAAATGCCTTAGCTAGATAGCTTAGGTAGCCACAGGTTACCAACCAAGGCATACATTTAAAAAGACCTGGGGGTTTCTTCTGGGTAGTAGCAGAAGAGTCTTAATTCTATCAGGGTGCAATATGATGTAACCAACCAGATAGAAGAAGGAACCAGCACAACAAAAGCCTCAAGAATAATCAGAAAGAGATGTACACCAGGAGTAATAAAGATATGATGTGAGGTTGTTGACACAAGATTGCTGACATGAGAAAAAATATTGGAGTGAAGCATTTCTTAAGACTTCCCAACACCAGATTTTAAGATATATAGAATCAGAACACACAGAATGAACACATCATTAATTGGAATACCAGTGGATTTAGTGATTTGTAAATTTAAATGCAGACTGATTGAACACTAGGGAAGATCAAACACTAGATGATTCAATTATCAGAGAGGTTATACACCAGAAGGTTTGAGTATCAGGAAATATCAGAGCCATTGAAGTTGAATGGTCAAAGGTTTGAAATATGTTCAAGAATTCAATTGCAAGGATAAAAAACCAGAGGTGTGTGTTATTGTTTGAAGTTATTGCTAGATTTTTCTTGCACTTAAGAAGGACTTTGGTGGGTGTAATTGCATTAAGTTGATTTGTGTTGGTTAATGACTGTATCTTTCAATGATGCCAATGGGTTTAGCAGCTTTCAGTTTAAGACTTATATCACCCAGCTTGGAGTTTCAGGTGGTATAAAAATATAATATATCAATAAAATAACAGGAATAAACTTCAAAAAGAACAGTCCAGGAGAACTCAAATGAACTAAACTTCATATGAGTTGAAGTCACGTCAATTATTTGACCAGGAACAGTGTAGTTAAACTAACATAGTGATAAGGAATGCCCTTTTGGGGAAGCTTTGACTATAAAAGTAGGAGGAGAAGAAGTATATTTTATTGGATGATACTTTAGACTTATATAGATTTAGCTGTGGCGGGAATATTAGTTGGACCAAACCCAGGGGCTGGTCATGTGCTGGATGGGTTTGGGTTGTTGGATACCTGGACAGTCATGTGATATTGGTTTGTTGCTATTTCTGGTATGTCAAATGATATATTGGAAAGGCATCAAATCAGGCAATGACAGGATATTAGGTGTGATGGCAGTAGCCGGAATACTTGTATATCCAGACCATTGACACACACCTCCATTAAGGGGTTACTTGGGTACATCAGGAGGGGGCTTTGTCTTGACGGCTGCTGCCTGATGTTCCTGGAGTTGTTTACTAGTGGGCACCAACTGGGTCAAGTGTTCTCCTTTGCTAGGGCAGAGACAAGATCTGTGGTACTTTTTGGTGATGGGCTCTTTGGTATCCTAGAACTTAACCAGGTAAGTGTTCCTTTCTGGTCGGTATCTGATGATTCTTCCTGGTCCCCTGTATACTGAGTCTAGTTTCTTTCTGTTCCTGGCTAGTACCCAGACAGGGGAGTTGATGGGGAGTGGGTCCTCTGTTGAGGTTATCTTTTGAGTTTTGAGTCTCTTTATTTCAGCCAGTTTGGCTTTGAGGCGTATGTGTTGTAGAGCTGGTTTCTCTTCTACTGTGGGAGGTTTCCCCAGGGGGATCTTTACATAGGACTGGTTATTGCAGGTGACTATTTCTGGCTTGTACCCATATGTTAGTTCAAACAGTGAGTAGCCTGTCCCTTGATTGGTATAAACCCGGGATACTAGTAATGCATGTTTCACGTATAGCGGCCATATGTCTTTGGCTTTGCCATCCATTATTTTCTCCATGGTTCTGATAAGGCTGCCGTTAAGGCGTTAAACTCTGCTGTTGGCCTGTGGCCTGTAGGGCAAGGTTGTGGAGTGTTTAATGTTTTTTGTTTTTAGATTGTTGTTTACTACATGGCCTGTTAGCTCTTTTGCTCCATCTGTTATGATGTAGTCTGGAGTGCTGTAGTCTGCTATGATTGCTTTATTAATGAATCAATTTATTTTTTCTGCCTTATGATCTTTTGTTGCCCAGCAGATGGGCCAACATGTGGCAAAGTTGATGGCTACAATTAGGAAACATTGATTTGTTTTGGTTTCTGGGAAGGGTCCCACTACGTCCAGTCTCCAAACCTTAAATGGTTCAGGGTCAGGTGCTGGGTTAACTGTTGGCTGTGGCGCCTTGGTGCTGGTGTATTTTTCACATACTGTACACTTTTTTAGAACATCAATTATGTCTTGCTTCAGGTTGGGCCACCATACTATCTCTTTTAGTGTGAGATATAGGTTGTTAGCCTTTGTGTGTCCTAGCAGACAAAGGTGTCTTAGTATAGTGTCAACTCTTTGTGCAAGTGGGATGTATGAAATGTGTTTATCTTTGATGATTTGGTATACCGTGCCATTTGATATGTGGAAATGTTTTTCATTCCTTACTAGCGTATTGTGGGTTAGTTGATGTGTGGAGGGATCCTTTCCTTTTGTCTTGTACTCAGTGTTGTATAGGTTGGGACAGTCAGGGTCCAGGTGGTCAGGGTGATCCTCTCTTGGCTGGCATAGCCTAGAGAGAGCATCAGCTGTAACCAGATCTGCCCCTTTTTTTATTGGATGTCCAGGTTAAGATGTTCCAGCAAGGATATCCATGTGGTTTGGCGCCGTGCAAGTGAGTTCTGAGTTTTGAAATAGATTAAGGATTTGTAGTCAGTTAGCACTTGGATGTTTAAGTGTCCTTCAAGATAACATCTCCATTTCTTGTATGCGTGATATATTGCTAGCAATTCTTTATCATGTATTGGGTATATCTGCTCAGTGTTTGTTAGTTTTCTGCTTTTGTAACATACTGGCAGGAAATCTTGCTGCCCTGGCTGGCAGATGCGTAGGACTGCGCCAATGGCAGTGTCACTAGCGTCTGACTCAAGCTTGTGCACCTGTTGTTATTAGGGTATTGCAAGATTGGTGCTTCAATCAAAGCTTATTTTAATAGTTGGAAATTATTATCACATTCTGGAGTCCAGATGAATTTCTTTTTGGCATTACCTTTGGTTAGGTCATTGATTGGTGCAGTGAGCTTTCTGCAGTCTTTGATGTATTTCCTTAGGTAAGCTATCATACCAAGAAAGCATCTAATTTGTTTCATGAAGGTGGGACGTTGCATGTTATTTATGGCTTTTATTTTATCTGGGTCTGCTTTGATGCCACTGTCAGAGACATTATGGCCCAAGAACAAGAGTTCCTTTTCCATAAATTGGCACTTACTAGGCTTAGCGTATAGTTTGTGCTTTGCAAGTCAATTGAGTGTCTTGCAGACATGCATGAGGTGTTCCTCTTTTGTTTTTGAAAATATGATGATGTCGTCAAGGTAACATAATGTGTTTGAGAGGCTGTTTAGCGCTTGGTTCATCATGGTGACAAACGTTGCGGGAGCGTTGGTCATCCCAAAGTTCATTACTT
The DNA here is from genome assembly GCA_014839935.2 of Entomophthora muscae. Taxonomy (NCBI): domain Eukaryota; kingdom Fungi; phylum Entomophthoromycota; class Entomophthoromycetes; order Entomophthorales; family Entomophthoraceae; genus Entomophthora; species Entomophthora muscae. The sequence continues at coordinate 896,590 of QTSX02000714.1, forward strand.
TACATTCAAAGGACCCAAACTGCGTGCGGAACGCGGTCTTTGGTATGTCCTTCTCTTTAACTTCAACTTGGTTATAACCAGATGTGAGGCCAATTTTTGAGAAATTTTTGCTCCAGAGAGCCTTGCAAATAGGTCTTCAATGAGGGGAAGTGGGTATTTATTCTTTACTGTACTCACGTTTAGTGCTCTGTAGTCAGTAACTAAGCAAAGAGATCCTTCTTTCTTTTTTACAAAGAAAACTGCTGCCCCCCACGGGGATTCTGACGGGCAAATGAATCCTTTGGCTAGGTTGTCCTCAATGTGGGCTTTGAGTGTTTGGGTCTCCATGGGGGAGAGTCTGTAGATGGGTGCAGGTTTGGGCATGGCTTTGCATAAGTTGATGCCATGTTTGACCTCTTGTTTGGGGGGGGGGGGTAACTCTGTGAGTTCTTCCTTGAATACATGAGCGTATTCATTTAGGAGTGCCACAAGTTCTGGGCAATGGATCTTTTGTGTTTTTATATTATTAAATTCAGAGTAACTCATTATGTGGAGGGTACTGTCTTTGGTTAGATGTCCAGACTCATCTTGATTTATGACTTGGACAAATACTTTATCTCTTAGAATCAGGTTATTGGGTTCTTTGAGAATGTTGAAACTGACTCCATTGCGTTTTATTGTTATGGTTTTTGTTTTCCAACATACGCTGGGGTTTACTCAGGTGAACCAGTACATGCCTACTACAATGTCATAGTTTATGTTGTTCATGACAAGTCCTTTGGTGGACGTTTGTATGCCTTGGAGGTCAATTCTGAAGGGAGTTGTTTTGCCTTCAAGTAGAACTTTTGATTTGTCTGCCATTCTGGCGTATTTGAAGTTGGATTTGACAACTGGTATTTTATACTTGGTTACAAAAGGTTTGCTAACCATAGTGTGTTGTGCACCAGATTCAAATAAAATTTTATGTTTATGTGATTTGTAAGTGCATGGATAGAAAAGAAGTTGTGAGCAATCTTTAATTTTTACGTTCATAAAAATGGAGGATTGCGGGACACAGGGGATGCAAGCAGCAAAGTTTGTGCCTTGGTAATTTTTCTTGTTGTGTTGGGGGGAGACAGGGGAACTTAAGCCTGTTCCCCCTCCTCTTTTCCCTTTTCCTCTGTTTCAAGACCTTCAAGGTCAGAGAATGTGGGGTCAGATTTGTAGCAGGTTGCTACTTTGGCATTGTTAACTTTGGCAGTGTCCTCTTTCTTGGGACAGGAGCAGTTTGCGCTTTGGCTACAATTACCATTGTTACAATTAGAGTTGCCATTGTTATGGTTGGTATTTTGGCGTTTATTGCCATTGATATTTTCTCTGCCATTGCTGTTTGAGGAGCAGTTGCTGTTGCGTGCAGCATATTCCATGTTGGTGCATTTTTCAGCGCCCTTGGCTTCAGCAATGAGTGCAGGCATGGAGGTATTTGCTTCTGGGAAGATGAGGGCATCAACATAGGGTTTCATTCTGTTGATGAATGATGCTCTGGTGTGTACGTTGTTAGCTTGTGCTGGGTTTTGGATTTTGAAACATATTTCTTCAAATTTGTTGGCGTAGGCTGCAATAGTGGTCTTTTGAGGAAGATCACTGAGCTGTATTGCAATATCTTGAAGAGATTTTGTGACGCAGAAATTGTGGGTGATGTCAGATTTGAACTCTTCCCAGTTCTCAAGTTGGTTGTCAGTTTGTGAGCCAACCCAGGTGGCAAACCAGTTAGCTGCGGCCTTGTATAGGCGCTTGCTGGCTTCCTGGACCCATTTCTCATGAGGGATGCGGCTGGCGCGGAGTTTGGCAGCTGTGTGGTCTAGCCAGTTGATGACGTTTTCTTTGTTTTTACCAAAGAACTTGGCAATACCAATGTATTTGGTGTTGGCAACTTCATCTGTGATAGGTGGTTTTGCGTTTGTTTGTGGTTGAAGAGAGCAACTGTATTGGATTATTTTGGCACATGCTTTGGGCATGGCCAGACCTTTGAATACGGTGCATCCACTAGGAATATCTTCATCAATGTTGTGGGCGCAGAAGTATGTTTTCCAGGTCTCCTGGGATGTGGTCTGGTTGAGTACGTGGGCAAAGGTAGGCAGGTTCTGTTCAGTCATCTTCTCTTTCATTGGCGTGGTTGAAAACTGTAGTGCTACCAGTGATAAGGAGCGCCTTTTTGGGAAAGCTTTGAATATAAAAGTAGGAGGATAAGAAGTATATTTTATTGGATGATACTTTAGACTTATATAGATTTAGCTGTGGCGGGGATATTAGTCGGACCAAACCCAGGGGCTGATCATGTGCTGGATGGGTTTGAGTTGTTGGATACCTGGACAGTCATGTGATATTGGTTTGTTGCCATTTCTGGTATGTCAAATGGTATATTGGAAAGGCACAAAATTGGGCAATGACTGGATTTTAGGTGTGATGACAGTATCCAGAATACTTGTACATCCAGACTCTTGACAATAGTTTAAATACAATAGAACCAGTTAGAAGGAAGAAAACACAAAACAGAACAAGAGCAGAAGCAAAAGGCAGAATGCAGATCAAACAGCTATTCACCCAGATAAAAAGAACAAGTAAATCAACCCAAAGGACAGAGCAAAGAAAAGAAAACCAACCAGAGAACCAATCCAATCAGGAGTGCCAGGTTGTTACCTGACGTCAGTTGGGTGTGCACCAGACAACAACTTGCTACTTTACAACAGATTGTTGTGTGGCAACATTTTCAGTGTAACAATCTTCTGGGAGATGCAGATTGTTACACTGTGTAGCCTTGCTACACAACAATTTTGTTGCATAGCAAATAATTGCTATGCAGCAGGATGGCTGCTGGTGCAGATGAGGCTAATTGAGAAGCCTTCATATTAGAGCTGAACCAGCAGTTCTAACGGCAAGAATTCCAAGTTGGAATTAACTAACCACTTTTTTCTTTTTAGGGACATATAAATAAAGCTTCAGGATACAATGAATGTTAAATTAATTTATAACTGAATCAAAAAGAAATAAGTCATTTTAAGAACCCTAAAGATGAACTGGAAAAGTTTAAATGTAACAAAACCAAAGGTATCTTCTTGATGGAAATCAACATAGCCAAAGAGCATGTCATAGATCCACTCATTAGAGAGCGTTTCACCAATGAAATAGAGAAGAGCCCCCAAGTTAAACTTAACTAGAGTGGACCCTACTGAAATTCCTATCATTAGCATACAGAGAAGGTGACCCAGCAATCAAAATCTTCCCAAGAATGGTGTAAAATGATTTAACATATAGTAAACACTGGTGTATCCCAAGATCAGCCAAGGGGCCTTGGGATGAATGATTAGAGGAAAGCAAGCAGTTTCAACATAGAAAGCATGTCGGCAGTGTGGACCAATTTGTTACCAAATAGAGTCTTCAGATTTGTCAGTGGGGGTTAGTTCTAGGGTCTCAAAATTCATTTTTGCCTGGCCACATCCTATTAACACACAGAAAACCCACACAAGAAGGATGGGTTTCATGTTATTGGGGATGAACTCAAATTATCTACTAATCAGTTAGAGATATGAAAATATAGAATTTATTTGAGATTCTTTGAGAGGAATAAATTGTTAGAGCAGATTTTTCAGGAGAAAAAGATCAGCTTAAATACTGAAGTAAGAGGGGGAGAGGTATAGTTGTTACCAGTGGATCCTGAAAGAGTTGTTGAAGAAGTATTGCCTTCCAGGACTTCAGCAGGCTGAAGTATGTAATACCAGAAGAAGTAGGTTTGGCTTTAAAATGTGGTTTACAATCTTGTACCCACTATGGTCTGGGGTGGTGTCATGGGTTGGATGTAAAATGGTTCTTTGGCTTGGTTGGAATTCTTCATCTGATTGGCTGTTTGGATTCCTTGGCAATTTATTGGGTGGGGTTCTGTATTTGACTTGGTCTTGATTGGCTTGATTTGATATGCTAGCTCTTTCAGAGCCATTATTTAATGTTGATTTACGCTTATTGTTGTTGAAACTGTCTACAGAAACCTTAAAATCCATGTTAAGAATAGAATTTATACTGATATCTTTGAATCCAGGTTTGATTTTTATTTTTCTCTTTAATTTAAATATGTGTTTGTTAATTGAATTTGAATGCGTTTTTGAACCAATTGCAATTAATGGTTGATTAATGTAGTTGGCTTTTGTTTTTGCATTTAATAATGCATTTTTAACCCTTGTTTATGTAGGCTTAATGAACAAACTTAAGGTTTCAAAAGCTTTTCCTTTTGTATAAGGAATAAAATTCCTTACACCCCTTGGATAAATTGGATTATTCCCAATGCTAGTGCTAATACAGGATTTGAGTTAGAAGCTGCCTGTACATGATGTACAAACAGGGCCATGCTAGAGGATGCAAGAGAAAGAACACACTCCTGGGTTGTGCTTGAGGAGGGGCCTGTAGGTTGAGAGTGACCATAGCCAGAGGCTTCACTGTTGAGAGACCCAGAGTAGCCCTGCATGATTTTTTCAAGGCCAGGGAACAGCTTGTTTACTTGGCTACTAGAAGAAGAAGGCATAATAAATTTTTATTAAAAAACTAAACTCAATAAAAGGGGTGTATATTTCAGTCATTTTTATTGTTAAGTATGTTAAGTTGATGAATAGTAAGATCTAACTTTTAGCTTTCCTAAAACAGAATTGGGTGATTTCTGAGAATGCCAATGCTACAGTAAAAAGCCAAATTAAGGAGATAGTGCAGCCTTGCAAAACTAGAAATCAGTGTTGAACTGTTGCTAAACCTTTGAATATGTTAGTAAATTTAAATGTTGTAATAGATAAGAAATGGATCAAGGCTGGAGTTGCTCAGATGCCCCTTGAAATCCTGGATATCCTTCCATTCTTGCCCACCAACTACAACAAATTTATACCACATTATTCACTGCCAAAGGAAGTTGATGCTTGACCCGCTGGTTATCAATTTTTTTTTCAAATTATGATGTTATCCAGTCAAACTAATAATGGGCCCCAAAAGGTTGAAAATATTCTTCTTAACCAATCAGAAGCTTCCAGACTGACATCCTACCAAATAAAATTCCCTTAAAGCTCTCCCAACCCCCACACTAGAAATTTGTTTCTAGATAGCTTAATATCACTGAGAAAATAAAATCATTAAATTTCCCAAAAATCCATTATGCTTAAATACTTAAGTCTTCTGGCCTCAGTTGTTGATAGCCTAATTACCTCCTTCCTGACTTTTGCCTCTGAATCTCTAGTGGTGCAGTGGCCAGCTCTATACCAAGCTTCTCTGTTGGCTTAATTCTCTGATTTATCTCTCAAAATGCTGTTCCTCATTTCTGTACTCATATTGGCATCCTGCTATACCAATTTTGGCACAAAACTCATCAGTTACTCCTCCTAATTTGGCCTGGTACTTTTAAAGCAGTTGTAAATTTAATTCATTTATCCTTGTCATTTATCTTTAAAATAGTGCAGCCCATCATGTTATTCTTACAGTAGTTTTTAAACCTGTTGAGATAAACATATATTAGTCAGTTTAGAACACATGGCTTCAGTCACAAAACAAATTTCAACTTGATAGATCTTAAAAGAAGATAATTTCACAGAAAATGAGTGCAATTTGGCAAAAATGTCTAATCATACAACAACCTATTCAAACTGGGGATAAATGCTTAAAAATTCAACAACAAGTGTACCAAACACTAGAACACATGAGTTTTAGTCACAGAACAAGTCTACTATGTTTACTATGTTTTTGGTGAACACATGAAACTCAGTCACAAAATTTAAAAACTTGAGCCAACAATGAACCCCAATAGCAACTGAAACAGACAAAAAATATCAAAAATCAAAACACATGAATGAATCTATAATACTGTTACCAACTTGTCCTAATTAAGAATGCAATCTAGAATACAAAAAAGAAATAAATATTCTGAGTGTCTGTTTTGGAATCAGAATCAATAAAAATATCAAATTTATCCAAACTCATGATTAACAGTGTACATTTACGGCCAAAAATAATTAATATAGAAATCTAAAACCTAGTTTGGAATAAACAGTAGTGACTACAAGCTTTCATGCTACTTTATATGGAGAGATAAAAATTAAAATTATATAGATAAACTGTTTTATTTTATTTTTATACCAAAATGGACACATCCCAACAACAGAGCCAATCAGAATGGGTGTATATGTGATGACTTTGTGCTTGGCTCAGACCAAACACGCCTCAGTTATTGCACCCAGTTTAACTTAATGAAATAATCCTGTTGAAACTAGGAGATGTCTTTGTTTGCAAATTGGCACGCCAACTTGTGGTCAATCTAGCACCAGAGAACTCAGTGATCTGATGCTAGATTAACCACAAGTTGGCGTGCTAATTTTTAAACAATGACATCTCCTATTTTTAACAGGCTCATTTCATTAAGCGTTAATTTCACTTGAAAAACTCATACTGATAAAAGCAATAAAAATTCTATTGAAAACATAAAAGCAAAGTATTTCTAGGAACCTAATTTTATTTAAATGAGTGCTCCTATTTGAGACATTTTCTCAGACATAAATGTCCAAATTTAGATGTAAATACATTGATAATAACGCTGTAGTTCACTGAATAGATTTTGGTGGATTCACTCTTAAAATCCACTATTTTTCAGTTTGCGTCACAAAAATAATCAATATTTTCAAAAAATAAGTTGTTTTAATTTTGAGTTCATCACTTTTGTGACTGAACCTCATGTGCTCTATGTTTTTATCATATTTTCCACATACTTATAATAAAATTTGATTTAGAATGCTTCAGAAAGTGACTGGATTGTGTGAGTTATGAATTTGAGTTCCATGTGATTGCTATCTCATTTTTGGAATTCAGTATTTGACTCTATTCTTGTTATATGATTGACTATTTTTATTTTCTGGACCTATATAAATGGAAGCTTTATTGAGTAAATTAATCTAAGCTTGTTCCAGTTTAAATTTATTTTGTGACTGAGTCCATGCGTTCTAAACTGACTAATATACATTTATCTCAAAAGGTTTAAAACTACTGTACAGCCAATGATTCCCAAAAGAATTAGGTCAAATTCATTCTAGATCCTTTGAATTCTTATTTGAGATGATCATAAATTATATTTATTTCAAATTAACCTCATTTTGATTTCAAATTTGGTTCTTGGATTTAGCTTTTCTCAATTTCATATTTGTTAATGATTTCATGTTGTTTATGATTTGTTAGACTTACATGAAATACTGAATTGTATATTAGAATCCCACATTTCTGATTTATGTATCCCACATTTTTTTGATGTGTTTTGTCTTTAGTTAGTTGAGTTATCTGCTCAAGGGATTCTAAATTTGCCAATTGAAATAAATAAAAAAGAAAATTAAATAGTTGATTTTATTCAATATTTTAGCTTTCACTCACCTGAGTTGCCCGCAAATGTGATATGAAATTTGGACCAAGAATTTGACAGTCCTGAATTTCTACCATTAAGTTCTAAATTTACAGTAAATTATTTGGCAGGGTCAGGAATGGCAAGGACTGGAGCTGTGGTGAACACTTGCTTCAGGGTTTCAAAGATGGCTGTACACTCAGGGGGCCAGAAAAACTAGATCTTTTCAGAACAGAGGCAGGTCAGAGGCAAGGTAATCAGAGAAATCTTTCTGATGAAATCCTGGCAATAGTTTTACAGGCCCAAAAAGATTCTAAAATCCTTTTACAGGTTGAGGTTGGCCAAGATGTAACTGTGTCAACTTTGTCTTGAGCCATTGTTAACCCTCCAGTTCTGACCATGTATCCTAGGAATTTGACTTCAGATTATAAGAATTCACACTTTTTGAGTTTTTCATGAAGATTGGCTTGGGAAAAGTTGCTTAATATTATATCCAGGTGTTGTAGGTGATCCTCATGAGATTTGCTGCAGATGAGGATATTGTACAGGTAGGCCACACAGAATTGATCCAGGTTTTTTATAGTATAGAATTGATCATCCTCTGGAAGGTGCCAGGGGCGTTGCACAGCTCAAATAGTATAACAAGGTATTTTTAAAGAATATGCCTGATTTTGAACACGGTTTTATATTTGTCACCATCTTTGATACAAATATGATTAAAGGAGTCTCTGAGGTCAATTTTGGAGTATACTTGGGCTCCTCTTAAGATGTTGTAGATGTTGTTGGCGTTTGGTATAGGGCACTGGTTTTCACTGTGATATCATTTAGCTTCTGGTAGTTCATGCAGGGCCTCATGTACTATCCTTATTTCCATAAATAGCAAGGGGGACAAACATGGGGCATTTTAAACATGTATGGACCCCTTCTTGGTCATGTCTTTCAAGTACAGCTTCAGGGCCACTTGCTTGCAGTGATTTTAACTATTGGTTGGTCCATGATGGGGTTGGGTTCCTGGTAGTGTGTCTATATTGTGGTTGTAGACTGAGTGGTTGGGTAGTTGTAAGGCCTTTTCCTCACTGAATACATGGTTTCATTTGTTGAGAAGAGTAGGTAGGACTCCTAAGCAGGGTCTCATTTGCATGACCATGAGTTTCTTTGACTGGTGGAGATAGCTAAAGCAGAATGGTACTGTGTACCTGTTTTCAGGAAGCTCTAAGGTGACAGTCTGGTCTCTGTAGTTCAGGATAAGTCCATGCTGGTCTGACCAGGAATCACCCATTATCAGGGGATGAGAAAGTCCTTGTAGAAGGATTAGAGGGGACAAATATGTGTTTGTACCAATTCTTAGCTGCAACTCTTGGTTAAATTCCTATCCCTTGTCTTGCATATTGTTTCTCATGGTCACCAGCAAGCCATTGTCTAAGGCAGTTAGGCCTAGCCTCTTTTCCAATTTAGTATCTATAAAGCTTGTGTCAGAACCAGTATCAATGAAGACTTCTATTCTGTGTGTAGTTCCTTGTACTTCAACAGAGACTTAGATAAACTTGTAAGCAAGGTGGGAGGTGTTTATTTGAGCTAAAAAGACAGAAGGAGTGTTCTTCTTTGGGCATGCTCTGGTTAGATGGCCAATTTTGTGGCAATAGAAGCATAAAACATATTGTTAATTAGGCTGGAGTTCCTCTGGAGACACCCCTGGTCTATTGGGGGTCTGGGTTTGTGGAAAGCAGCCTTGAGCGGGGGCTGAACTTTCTTGATTAAGGCTTAGTCCTTTGCAGAGCGGTAGGAGTTCCTCAAGACTGAGGGTGGGCAGGTGATGTTTGAGTAGGTCTCAAAAAACAGGATTCACACCCTTTTGGAATAGGATAGTGGAAATCTTTTCATCTAGTTGGATGTGTGTCTTCAACTTGAGGAAGTCTTCAACATAGCACTGGATGGTGCACAGTCCTTGCTTGATCTTTAGTAAGGTCATAAGAGCGTGGTGGCAAGTATCCTTATCATTGTCAGTGGCCATGAGTTTGGCCTGAAATTGAGTGTAGCCAAGGAAAAACTTCATGTCTTCAGAGGTGGCCTTTTTAAACCAGTCCAAAGTATCATCTGAAAGCATGGCGGCAACTCCCAGGACCTTTTCAGTGTCATTAGAGTAGGCATGGGTGCTAGTTTAGAAGTGAGACAGAGGACTGGCATAGCTCTTCTGGATTCTTCCAGGGTAAGACTCCCCATCTGGAGTATGCCAATCTTGATTGTGGCCTGGTTCACAATCATGTTCTGGACTGGGGAGGTCTGGTCTCAGCGCTGGGATGTCATCTTTAGGGTCTTTTTTCAGGGTCTTCAATATAGAAGAGATAAGCTTGGCGGTAGCCTTGTAGGTGTAATAAGTGATTATCAATAAAACAAAACATACAAGTAGCCCCAAGAGTTAACAACATATTGCAGCCCAAGTTACTGTGGTTAAATAAGACTGTGATAATGTCAAGATAGCAATTGTTGGTGAGTTACTGTTTGATACAGATGGAGGGACAGCCAGGCCAGAGAGTAGTGCCCACCACATAATAAGAGCCAACTTAATAACATATGATAATGATTGTCCAATAAAGAGTCAAGGGCCATATTTTGATACCATAGAGTAAACCAAGCCTGTAAGATTAATGTAGAGCACTCAAAACAGCTGGGTGGAAGTGTAAGAGAGGGGGATAAACTAACTGAGTTTGGCTCCCATCCTGGCAAGATGAACCACCAGGATGCCATCCAGTGGAGTACTGGGATGGCTGCTAGGAGAGGGGGCCAAAGAGAGGATGCAGGGGACAGCTGAGGAAAGTATGCATTCAACCCCATCAGCACTAACCCAGTGAGAAACCAGGGTATATGAGTGGGATTAGGAGGCAAACTCACAGGTGCTTGAAGAGGTACCAAGTTGTTCCCCTCCAAACTGGGAAGGGTAGCCACTGGCGCCTCCTCCAATGTGAAGGCAGGCACAGTGTGATCAACAGCATGAAAGTCCAAGTAATTACAGGTTAAGCTCTTGACTATAGCCTCCCCAGAAATGAAAAGTTCATCAGGAAGGTGCAGGAGACTAGAAGGATTGTCTCACAAGGCAAGCAGAAGAGGAGATACAAGACCATAAATTGGGAGAAGTTGTCCAAAGGAGGAGCAAAAAAGGAGCCAGAGAAAATACCAAAAATCTTAAAACTGGGAGGATCATAATAGCAAAGTCCACACAGTTTGGAATTTGAGGGTGCAAATTTCTGATCTTAAAGTAATAAAAATTTATATGGGTGGGGAAGCTACAAGGAAAATCTAGTGTGGAACAGGAGGGGACACTTGGGGGCCTTGGCAGCAGTCTTGGATGGCTTGGGGGACGTAAAAGCAAAAGCGGGTTTGAAAGCAGTAAAATCAAAGAAATCTCAAAATAAGAATATGATTTATATGAGATTTTAAGTTGAATTTTCAAGTTTGAACTGTGAATTCAAAAGTGCAAGTAGAAAGCACAACAACTATGTATTAACTCTATACTTAGGGATTTTGAAGAGGCCGCCAGGTTCAGAAAGAACCATATAATGGTAAGTTTCAAAGAGACAACCATTAACACTTTGCTTCAAATTAAAGAGGACTCCAAACAGAGTCAAAATAAAATGAGGACAAGGTTTTTTAAACAACTGTTTCTAGAGTTTATTAAGTTAGGAAATTGACAAGCAGGGGACTCAAAGTCCCCTGGCATTGTTAAAAGGGGTGAGCTGCTAGGAGATAAATCACATGACCACAAGTGTTGCATCCAATTGGCTAGGAGAGAAATTTTGCTGGCCAAGGCCAGGGGTGCTGGAGAGTTCCAAGGTAATTTCTGCGGCTCCACCTGATTGGCTGAAAGGCATCCCATCATTTGAAATTCATTTGAATTTATGGGCATTGATGTGGCGTCTTTTGATTGGATGTTTCTGATTGATTTTAAAAGCGGGCAGCACCATGCCAACAAATAATCCAAATTGATCAGTGTTTCTTCCTAGGGCAGAGCAACCAGAGACGGGGGATCCACAGGGTAGGCCAGAACAGTGCAATACACCATCTAGAAAGACACCATCTAGAAAAAAATTTGCAATAGGGTCAGAATTTACATTGGCAAAATTAAAAAATATATAATTTTTTCATTAAATAGTTATTTTTTACATATTGGTTTCTAATACACCATCTAGAAAAACGGCATCTAGAAAACACTATCACAAATTGAAATAAAAAGAGTGTTATCCAAATAAGATTTTTTGAATATAAAAACACTTAATAAATACCCTAAAATACGCCATCTAGAAATACAGCATCTGTAATCAAATAATAAATTATACTTTTATGTGATGAATACAAGCCTTTTCCTTATTAACTGGGAATAAAGTATGATATTAATTTATGACCACATATAATATATCAACTCAAATTAACTCACCTTTGATAGTACTATCTCCCTGTAACACAGCCATTAAAAACCACTTTTGATATACTGATTTTATTCCTTATCATAAAAGGATCTGTAATATTTGGTTTTCAGCTTTAAAATGCTTCATTAATGATTTTATATATGCAAGGGTAGTGTCTCAATTAACTGGAACTGTAATAATCAGGTTAAGGACAGTGTAACTAAGACCACCTCATCACTTGAAGGTTGTTACAATAAATTTTCTTGCCTGGTTAAGATAAAGAAGCCCAGATTCATTGTGATTATCAAAAAGCTGAAGATCTGGTATCTCTATGGGGACCAGATTTACCCTCAGGCCATCAAAAGCAAAGCTGTTTTATCTAAGCTTGCAGATCAGCAGGTCAAGTTTGCAAGTGTTACCAAGGAGATTTTGACCTATTACACCAGAGAAGGCCGCCTTACCCATCTTAAAGGCATTGAAAAGACTTTTGTGACTGAAGCCTGATCAAGTTACTCTTCCCTTAAATACTTGAATTCCAAGCATTTAATTTTTACTTAGTTTTTAGTACATGGATACAAACATAGGAGCAAATTTTAATATGGAAATATCACAGTTTTGGGGTGTGGTGACTTTGGAGATTTGCACACTAAAGTTGGTACTAGATGATCCCACATTATTATTGCAGATTTAAAATCTTTGGATTATTTTGAGTCTAGCCATATGTTTTTCTTACTAGTCTGAATTTTTTGGGGGTTTTATTAAGTTTTAAGTTATTTGACACAGTTCTGCCAGAAATTTGACATAGGGTTTCTAGATGGCGTTTTCTAGATGGCGTCATTCTAGATGTTGTTTTCTAGATAACGTTTTCTAGATTGCGTCTTTCTAGATAGTGTATCCCACCACCAGAAAAAATCTCTCATCCACAGTGTGCGCCAAATACCCTAAGGAATTAAGCGGCTTGGCTGTTATTTTTAGACCTTTCTTGGTGCAATGGGGGAAAATTGTTTGATTCAAGGCCAAGGGTGGCAGTGAATTTACAGGAAGTACCATTATCAGCTACAATGAGGTTCTAGTGGGCAGTCAAGTACTTGGGCCACAGGGTTAGAGGAGGAGTAATTGGTACCATGTATGCAGGCAGATAATTGTACTTATTGCAGAATAGTCTGGGCTGAACTGTGTACCACTTTCCTTCAGGGTCAATTGTTTCTGTGACTCTATATCTTTTCAAGAAGTCAGCAATGAGTATATTTTCCATGGTAAACTCAGAGTAGGCTGGATTTGGAGGGTACTGGGTGAAATGTACAGATCCAAAAGATGATCAGGTGGAAAGAATAACACAGGCAAGGGGCTGTGGGTTCATTGGTAGGAGTAGAGGAGGCCTTTGAGTCTGTGGTACTGGAGTGGAGATGGTAAAATACCAAAACTAGATAAGATAGAATTTGAGTAAACCAAAGGTTCAGTTAAACTTTATTATCAGAATTACAATACCGCCATTCTCATAATAGAAGGGTTTTATACTATCAAATTTTGTGTCTCCAAAATGTGCAAGCTTTAGGTCTGCGGGTATTCTTCCAACAGAACTTTGGTATTTGGGGGGCTTCAAAGGCGGCTAATCCTGGGTTAGATGGCGCTGGTGATTAGAAGTGTTGATGCTCTATTTCTCTGCCTCTATTCTCTGTATCACACAGCCTACCCAAATGCATTACAGATTTGGTACTGGGTACTAGTGTTGACTGATGCTTATTGGAGGGGTCATTTATAAGTTTTTCCTTAACCTCCTTTAGGCAAGCAGCTGCTTGTGTGTAGGTTTGGACCTTTGATGGCGCATATTTGACTGAGGTCCATGTTCTATTTGGGAAATCTCCTTGGCTTTACAAGTGGGTCATTGAACAACCTTCAGATCTGAGCCCAAAAAAATGCGGGCAGCTGGGCCCTTGGCCCCCTGGGTTGACAGGCCACATATTCTTAGGACCAGGGTTTGATTCCTGCTTTTGATGTCAGGATTCTCCTTTAATTTTATTCCTGCTTCTAGTATTCACTATACTACAATTGGTTCTTTTTATTATCCTTTAGTTAGGATTTTCAACAATTTTTTCAATTCCCAAGCAACCTCTCCATTTTCCTTACTTTTTGGGTTAATTAACCCAAAGATTAACGTTAGTTTCAATTTTTGAACTTACTTTCCTTTGCAAACAAGTTTTGAACCCGGCACCTATGCGCTGGGTTAGTTTAATTCAGTACAATTTTAATTATCTTTTGCTTTTGTTCTGCTTCCCTTCCTGCTTACGCCAGCAGCCTCAGACCAGGTTTTCCCGTTCTTCTGCCTCTGCTTGTAAAGACCCAACATCTGGGGGAGTATTTTAGCAAAATAAGGTACCAAGTTGGCAACTTGGAATCCTGTGAGTGCTATCAAAATGGAGTAGACCATCATCATCCATCTGAAGACCTTAGTGTGTACGTTATAACGCCCAAAATTACTGGTGAAATACGTAAGTACGTAGTATACACAGGTGTATATAGCTACGGACTGGGTGGAGTGGGGCAACACCAGCGTGGGCCAGGAGTACTGCTCAGAGGAGTTGAGCGGTGCTGGCTCTTTGTAGTAATACTTGCCAGGTGGTTTATTGAACGGCCCATGCTGGTGATTGTATTGGTGGCCCCCAATCCCTAGGCAGGATGTGAGAACAGCTGAGAAGATTAAATGGTTCATCTTCTGATCCTGGGAAAGGGCAGACAAAGATTAGTGTCTTTAACTTTCTTGTAGGGTAAAGTTCTGGTTGATTTATGTGATACTATTTAGAGGTAATTTCACTCAATGATAGCACAAACTATCATCAAGTGAATTGGCTTTATTATATACTATCATCCTTGTGGTGGCATGAATAGAGTAAAACACTAGACAGGGAACCCCAAACATTTGGTGTTGTCTGGAATTCCCTTTTGGGAGGGGAATTGGAAGTGGTGTGCAGGCAATGAATTGTTACTTCTGGGCTTGTATTGGCTTGGTGTATCATTGGATGTTTTCATGCATCCAATTTTGAATTCTGCAGTTAATGCAGGAATGGGTGGGCTGAGCAGCTTGTCAGCCCCTCCCAAATTTGGTAGATTCCAAATTTGGGCAGCAGTTCCCCCTCCATTTGGGTTTAGGGAAATTGCCTTTTTTGGTTTCATCATTTGGCAATTTCCCCATTTGGCAGGCTGGCTGGGGGACTGGCTGACGGGAGTAGGTGGGTGGGGGGGGCAGGCAGGCAGGCGGTGGGCAGGATATAAAACCTGTCCAAATTAAAAATTTTATTTTTAATTTCCGTTTTCTCAGCTTGGCTTTTTGCGGCAGTTTCCCCAATAAGGGGGAACTGCTGCAATTTTTTATTTTGTTTATTGAGTCTGATTGTGAAAAAAATATTGTTCTGAACCAAGGTGTTGTTAGGAATATTCCTGACACCGCTCTTCTTGGTTTAAGCAAACAATTAACCACTGGCTTCCTTGTTCTTCCCTTTACCTGGCTTTAACCTTTTTAAGTTAAGATAACTGTAAACATGTGCTTGCGGTTGTTTTTCTTGCCTTTAAACCAACTGTTTATCCTTGGTTAGTCTCCACATCCTTTACTTTACCTTAAACCCCAGACTTGAATAAAAGCTTGAGTTTTACTCAGTCTCAACTTAAGTTGAGATTGTTTGACTTGTACCCCAAAAAGGTACTTGTTAGGTTTTGTGGCTTATGTTCTTCTTCAAATTTTTAGTCTTAGTTTAAATCTTGGTCCCATGATTCCTTTTGACTTTATCCTTCACCAGTTAGGTAGTTTTTATAGTAGCACCCACAATTTAATTGTTGATAGCTTTAATCCTCCTTCTAGTGCAGACCATTTTCCAGACTTAGAGATTGACTTTTTAACTAAATCATCTGTCATTAAGAATGGTCTCTATTTTATCTTCTTAGGATTAATAAATTGTTTTAGTCCTTATATTACCTCGTATAAGCTCTTAGGAGCCTTAGTTCAGTTGCTATTGCAGACTTTGCCCACCTTTTTGTATTTGACTAATATAAACATCCCTGGGTTAAAGGCTTTAGTTTATACTCATCTTCCCCAGACCATGAGACCTTACATTTGACTTGTTTTCAATATCAGAATTGAAATGTCATTCATGACACTCATATTCAGAGGGAGTTACAACAATTTCTCTGTCTATCTAGTCCTCATGGCACCACTCATCACCCCCAAGCCCACAGGACCACCCTCATTAAACCAGAACTCACAGGTCAGGACAACCTGTTTCTAGGTGTACCCTATCTTGCACCTACAAGGCTAATAGACTTTTTGCTGCCAGCATTTGGCCCTTGGATTTTTGTGAGAAAGGTCCTGTCATATTTGGTTAAGTTAAGACCTATTATCTGGTGGACCATGCCTTTGCCTGGTGTTACTCTGACACCCATGAGTCCAGTTAAGAAATCTTGGTTTCCTGACAATAGATCATCTTTTCATCACTTTATTATTTAACTTTAAGACAATACAAGCATATTAAGAAAAAGTGCATTGTAATAAATAGGTGCTTTATGTTTAAATAAATTGAAATATTTCCAATCCAATAAACATTTTACCAATATTGCAGACTATTGTAAAAGGATGGATTATGAATAGAGTGAATAATATTTAGCCTTTTGAGAGTCCAGATATCCCTGTCACTAGAGCTTCATGATTTTATTCAAATAGATTCAAAATGTGAAAATTAGTCAAGTATCAATATTTCATGCGAGGAAAGAATGAAGCCCACCTGCACACTTGTTACACATTCTGATAAGATTTTTATCAGGCAGTGGCACAGATTCGAGCCTGGATCATTTAGCATCTGACTAGCATTGGATGTGATTAAAATCGTAGAGCCCTCTTCAGATATTATCTGCTGATGACGCCAAGCGTATCCTTGCTTATCGTATGATTTGATTTCAAACTCTTGTGATATGACTCATGCTGGTCGAGGTAAATTTAACTTAGAAATTTATACTTGGGTGCTTCTTATTGATCCTTTTAATAAATGCGAGTCACTCTGTTTCATTTATGACGTCAAGTTATTTTGTTATCCATTTTTCTGAGAGATTAGGGTTGGGAATGTCACAAGTATCATTATAAAATTTGATTTAAAAAAGTTTATTTCGATTTAAAAACCGACTTACCAACCTTATTAACAAGTATTTACAATTTTATATTCGTTATCAGATGGGTCCTATCAGCAAGGTGACAGTTATTTAAAGGGTCCATCAAAAAATATCATAGTATGAATAACTGATTTTCACAAACCACTTTATAAGATTGGTTCTCACATCACTGATATACTCAAGGTAAAAATGAAATTCTCAAGTTCATGTGAGGCTTAAAGAACCTTCATTCAAGTAAAGTGTATCCTTTTATTTTCGGTCAAAGTTGCTTTACTTTTAGGGCTGGGATATTCTAAACCCGAACTAATCATTTGATGGATTACTTATCTTTTTAAAGATTGATCTTCTCCGGCGAAGTCCCATACTAATTTACCCTTTTCTTTTATAACATGGGATATTTTGTTTCAGAATTTTTGAAAAATAGTTGCAGTCGTTTTATCGTGGATTTTTTTGCACATGCTTAAAGTTTTATTCGAAAGCCTGGTTTAGTATTAAATAGTTTGATCAAGATTTAACCAGCCAAGTTTAATTATTTAGTTGATGTGATAAGACTACGAATATGTACTCATTAGTTTAACGCAAGTAAGATCCTAAGAGCCACGGATTTTAAATTGAAGTTTGACTTTCCGACTAAAGAAACACTAGAACAATAATGAAATATGTGTATTTAAAAACATCAATTAAAATCACTTAAGCTTAAATAATAACGTACTCCAACGTCATCGGTAGCGTAAATTAAATAGTCTTGTTTTAGAGAGTTTACATTCAGCCTCTGTATAAAGACATGTCAACCTACACTTTCCCCTGTACTCGTTTGGCGAAGATAATGGAAGGTAGGCAATCAAACAGGCAAGCCTGACTTTTTAGATGAAACACGAACTCCATTAGTTATGGTTGCGTGCGGTTCCTTTTCTCCCATCACATATTTGCATCTGAGAATGTTTGGTATGGGAAACAGCTTTGCATATATTAATTATCAAGAAATGGCACGGGACTATATTGAGGATCTAGGAAAGTTTGAGCTGATTGGAGGCTATTTCAGTCCAGTTTCGGATCAATACTCCAAGGAAGGCCTGATTTCAGCCACACATCGTACAGCCATGTGCCAGCTTGCAGTTGACTGCACTTCAGATTGGCTGATGGTTGACTCATGGGAATCCAGACAAACAGAGTATCAGCCCTCAGTAAAGGTCTTGGACCACTTCCATACAAAGCTCAACGTAGAGCGCAACGGTATTCTAACTCCTTCAGGTACTTTACTTTGATAGCATTTCTTAATTGTTTAGGTCACAACAAAAAAGTTAGGATTATGTTGCTTGCTGGTGGCGATCTGATCGAATCTTTTGGATTCCCTGGAGTCTGGGATCCGCTGGATGTAAGTATATTTATAGTTGGCTGTTAAATCACTCAGCTCAATAGGATTCTTGGTGAATATGGTTGTCTAGTTGTTGAAAGAACAGGAGTTGATGTATTTGGCACTTTGCTCTCCAATGATGCCATATACAAGCATAGGGTAAGTTAATCTTTTACTTTTGATTTATTTTCATTCAGAGAAATGTTTACGTTGTAAAACAGCTCATACATAACGACATCAGTTCTACTAAGATAAGGTACGTGCAACATTCAATATTTTGACTAATGTACAGGCTGTTTGTCAAGAGAGGCATGTCTATAAAGTACTTACTTCCAAATCTAGTCATTGAGTACATCAAAACTCATAAGCTTTATCTGGAATAACAAGCCATCCACTTCATTTAATATAATAATTTGGCCTACAATTTTCCAAAACTCATCTGGTTTTAAAAGACAAATATCCTCTCTGATTCTAGAACAAAGCCCCAGATTGATTCAAATATCATCCACTTGATTATTTAGGCTTCATATATCACTTATTTGAAATATTTAAGCTTATAAGCAAGTGTCTGGAATATTCTATAATTGTAATATAAGACTTCAGACTTTTTTCAACAATAGCTGCAGTTGTATCAAAGCCTGTACTCAACCATCACCAGTAAATTACTATTTCCCAAGGATACAAAAGATGTAGCTAGAATTGAGACAATAGTTTTATTGATGAGCCTAAACAGGAGGAGATTGAATTGCTTGAAATAATAGAACTGTGATGACTTTTATACCTAATTCTATGAAAAGGAGATGATAAGGGAATTATGTATAAGCAAGATTAACTCATATTTCGAATTAGAAATCTATTGTCAGGAGAAAGATTCTGAAAGCTGGAATTGAGGGCTTTTGGCTGACATCAGTTTTGGCTGAAATAGTTCAGTATTTGTGGAGATATAGGCAACCAAAGATGCTAAAAGAGGAACAAACAATCAAACAGAAGTCATGGTATAAATATCAACAAAATAGGAAATATCAGCTGAGACTTAAATTCTCAGTCTTGACATGTGAACCTAAAAGGTATGAATTTATCCAAATTTTTTAAAAAAATTAAACAACCTTTAACTTAGGGAAACCAACATGAATTTTCAAAGCACCCCACAAACTGCCATCAATCTGAATCTAATACATTAGTCAGGAGATGCACAATGGTCTCAACGTTATATTGCCTCTGGGACATCTTTAAGGAAATTAAGTTGAGTGCATATTTTCTCAACCCCAGTTTAGCATTCCTAAAATTAACTATTTACTTTTGGTACAACTAAACCTGAAAATTTCAGCAAGGTTAAGGAAATCTGGAAAAGTATCTGTCTAAGAGGATAGAAAAGAATGATAAAAGGCTAGCTTTATTGAAGGATAAAAATCCCTACTATGTCAGTGCCTACCCCAATAGTTCTACCTAGATATTTATCAGTGTTGAAGTCATTGCACTAACAAGGTCTGAAAAGTGCCTCCTGATATTTGATTTTTAGCACATGTGATCTACAGTACTATCTTCATTAAAGAGACTAAACCTACTACCACACAGGTCTGAGAGTTGGTGTTTGGGGTGCTGAGAACATAAGTTTTTTAAAAAAATCAAGGGCAATATATCTTTAACACAAAGTAAGATTCTGTATTATGTATTGAAAATGAGCATACCTCTTCCAGATTAAAGTTGTCCCTCAGAAGTTGATTCATCTCAAATAATAGTGAAAGCAAACTAATACTGTGAAATCATTTGGGTAAATAATAAATGCTAGGGCTGAACTAATAGTTTACATAAAAATGAATATTCATTTCATAATATAAATTTCTCACCATAAAGCCTGGCCAATAGAAAGTCTGCTTCCTCTTAAATTGTTGTCTGGCACAACATCTTTAATTACACCCTCTCAGAAAATCATGTCCCCCAAAAAACGGCTCAATTGCTGAGTAAAAGATGGCAGCCACACCACATCCAGATATTATACCAGGATCAGAAATTCAAATCCCTAGAGTAACAATATTAACACAAGACTAGTGACTGCAACAGTATACATGGACACTATCTGGCTTATCATAAAACTATATATAGTAGTTTTAAAAGCTGTGATGTTAAGCAAAATCAACTCATATGCAAACAAAATAAAAAAACCAGTGAATTTATATTGATTAACAGTATATTTGGATTCATTCCTTTTATCCTGAGATGAGTTAATTTTGTTTGCATCTGAATTCATTTTTCTTATATATGAGTTGATTTTGCTTGGCATCACAGCTTTAAAAACATTTGTAATACTCTTCTGCTATACTTAATAAAGATATTAGTATCTTCTTAAATTTTCATCTTTATTTTGTATTTGTTGCAACATCTTTGATTACTCTCTCTTGGGGAATTAACACCCCGAGTAAATCACCAAGCAGCTCACCAAGTGGTTCACCGCCCAGTCAATAAACTGATGGCACCACTATCAGTTAACCATCTATGACAGGGATCACTCAATCCAGATCCTAAATGGAACATAACTTGATTAAGCCTTGTGACTCAAGAGAAACATTACTCAGATAAACCCCATGACCTCCATGACGTACATGGACAACATGTGGCTTGTCATGATACTATATATTATCCTATATTCATATCCAATAAAGTATCATTCTCTTCTTAATCTTCCCCTTTATTTTGTTTATTATACTTCCCAGAAGTATAAACTTGACAGTGGTAGCACAGGTAGGTTACCCATATCTACCCAACTCAAAGGATAAATTCCTCCCAAGAAAAGAACCCAAGCAATGTCACTCTCTAACAGTTGGAGAGATTACAAAGTAGGACAAGACGTTCCCCCAGGACTTGTCATCTACAATAATCTCCTCGTACCCATTGACCAGTACAATGCACTCAAAACCTGCAGACTGTTCCCCACCACGCCAGCCACAACAGCGCCTACGCAACCTGAGATACTCAATATTCTGTTCCAACACTTACATACCACTGAGATTGGCGCCTTTGCAGGACTATGGCGTGAGAACGCCTCTCTCTGGATCAACAGTACCGAGAGAAAATTCAAACAAGTGGAGTATCCTCAAAGACTCTGGGTTAGCAAAATTGCCCTCCACGTCACAGGGACTGCATCACGTTTTGTTACCAAATGGCTAGCTCAACATCCTGACCAGAAGGAAAATTAAGAAGTGTTCAAGGCCGCATTCCTCAAAAAGTTCTCCATGAAGGAATCAGACGTGGTGATCATGACCAAACTCCAAACCTTCAAAATGACAGAAACCATCAAGGAATACATTTCCACATACAAAGGACTACATAATTGTGCGCCCAACACCATTAACTTTGATGAACCTGGACCACGCCTGGACTTCTACAATGGCCTTCCTACACATATTAGACATCATTTTGATATGACCTGCTGTAAAAACCTTGAGGATATATTCCTAGAGGGAAAACACACAGCTCAGAAGTCTGACAATCTACACATCTCCAACAAATGCAAGGAAAACCCTGAAGTTAAGAGAGAGCCTTGCCCCAATAAGCAAAACAACCAAGCCAACAGTACCCAACCTTGAAATGGAAATCACACGGCACAAGCCAACCAGGCTAGCACCAAAGATACCAACGAGGAGGGAAAAGCTCAGGGGAGTGCTTAGGCAAGCCGCCCTCCCCCTCTTCACAAGACTCATACAGAGAACAGAATGTGGACTCCATCACCATGATCCAGGTTCCCTCCAGCAACCCTCTCCTGTTTGCCACCCAATCTGGAAATAAACTCCTTACCTATCCTTTCCGTTTTTTGCAGATACCAGGGCACAGCACTATTTGACACTGGAGCTGATCAATTGCTTATTAGCAAGAGTTTCACAGACCTCATGAAGTTACCTACCATTCAAAGTAACATCAAGAGGGTCATCATGGCAGACAACCACAGCACACCAGTTACCCATAAGACCAGACCTTTCAGGGCCCAAATTGGAGACATCCAAACAACAATTAGCAGCCCCATCATTCCAATTCCCAAATACAACATCATACTTGGGTTAGATTGGATGCAAAAGACAAAGCCTCACATAGACTGGGACAGTGCCACCCTCACTATCCAGAAAGGAGAAGTCCACTATCACGTATACCTGACACATCTTGATACCCTCATGAGGGACCACATATTTGTAAAGATCATGGAAACAGAGAAAGAAACTGACATCAGCAAAATCAATTAGAGCACATGTACATATGAAGTCATCCACTTCAAAAACACAGAAATTCAACACAAACAAAATCCAATTAGAGACCAGCTAGTCAATGAATTTCCCTCCGTATTCCAAGAATCACTACCCAGGCTACCCTCTGATTGGGGCATACAACATGATATTGACCTAAAGGGTAGTGTTCCTAAAGCACAACCAATCTACCGCCTCACACCACAAGAAGACAACGTTCTGAAAGCCTACCTTGACAAAGCACTCAAGAAAGGCCTCATAAGACCTTCAAAGTCACCCTTTGGTGCCGCTGTCTTCTTTGTGGCAAAGAAAGATGGAGGCCTCCGCCTAGTCACAGACTACAGGGCCCTCAACAAGGTCACAATAAAGAACAGGTATCCCCTGCCCCTAATTGATGATCCTTTTGATGCCCTGGGGGGGTCCCAAATCTTCACAAAAATTGATTTGACAGCAGGATATCACCAAATTTGCGTGAAGCCTGAAGACATTCCAAAGACCGCGTTTTGAACTAAATACAGATCATTTGAATGTGTTGTCCTCAATTTCAGCATGACAAACGCTCCCTCTACCTTTGTAACCTTCATGAATGAAGTATTCAAGGAACACATTTGGAAAAGAGCAATCATCTACCTGGACGATATCATCATCTATAGTCCCAACCTACAACAACACTGGGAAGACGTCTGCGCAGTCCTCCATACCTTGCAAGAAAACCAGCTAATCACCAAACCATCCAAATGTGAGTTCTTCTCAACCAAACTCCCCTTTCTTGGTCATATCATCAGCAAGGACGGTATCAATCCTGATCCTGACAAAATACACACTATAACAGAAATGCCAGCCCTAAGAAATAAGAGCAAGCTCCACACCTTCCTTGGAATGGTAGCCTATGTACACAGGTTCATCCCTGACTGGGGCGCCCTAAAAGCTCCCTTGTCAGCCATTACTGGGAAAACAACCAAGTTTGTCTGGACACCTTTATGAGATCAACATTTCTGCCAGCTGAAAGAGCGCATGGTTACCGCCCCCATCCTGCAATACCCAAACTGCGAGGGTATCTATGATCTAGAAATCAACACCTCTGATTATGCCATAGGAGGAGTCCTCCATATCCAAACGGCCCAGAAAGACTTCCTCCCTGTGGCATATGAATCCAGGAAGCTATTGAACGGCAAACAAAGATACCCTATACACAATAAGGAGTTGGTTGCCATCATACACTGCCTCATGAAATGGCAATGCTATCTAGAAGGAGCCCAGACGTTCAAAGTACTCACTGACCACAAGTTGCTGATATTCTTCAAAACACAACAGCACCTGTCAAGAAGACAAGCCAAATGGATGAGTCTCATACAGAGATACCCCATGCAAATTGAATACAAGCCAGGCAGAGAAATGCTTACTGCAGACACCCTATCAAGACTATACAATAAACACATCCTCTGCACTGATGGCAACCCTGACTGGCACATGTTAATCATGGGGAATCTCCAGGAAGGGTTCCCACATGGCACCCCAATGGACATCCAAGAGAAAGTCCTCAAGAACAAACATCTGTTCAAAAATGTATATGATACCCTCCACCAAATCCTTCCAAATGGTGACACTGTACCCTACATTCTGTCAACACAAAAGAATGACACAATCCTCTGTTATCACAGAGACTTGGGACACACCTGTAGCAGAAACTTGCATGAATATCTCAAGACCCGCTACTGGTGGCCCAACATGCTAGATGATATCAGAGAAGTACTGGAACAATGTGAGGTCTGTGAAAAGTATGCCCAAACCAAAGCTCCACCCAAGTCAGTATTACCTGTATCCATCACACAACCCTTCAAGGTATGGTTGTTAGATATTGTGGGACCTATGCCTGGTGAAAGCAAAGGCAAGAAGTGCATCATCACAGCCATCAACTATGCAACCAGATGGCCCGTAGCACAAGCCACAAAAGAACACAAAGGCAATGATGTGAGACAATTCATTGGCAAGGAGATCATAGCTAAGTTTGGAAAGCCTGACCTATTAATCACAGATGAAGGCACTGAACTCAAAGCTATTGACACCAATATCTATCTTGCCAAAAATGGAATAAAACACGTCACAGCCAGCCCTTATCACTCACAAGCAAATGGATGTGTAGAACAACTAAACAGCTCTCTAGTAGAAGCCCTCAGTAAGTTATCTGTCAACAATCCAAAAGCCTGGGTTGACATGTTACCAACCACCCTTATGGTCTGCAGAACACAAGTCAACCGCAATACAGGCAAAAGCCTTTATGAACTTGTCTATGGTCAGAAACCTTCACTTGTCAGCACAACCACAGGACCATGACTGCCACTTCCAAAGAAGATACCAGACAGCAATGATCCAAAAGTACTACAATCCAGAAAGGACCAAGAAAGAATGGAACAACAAAGGGTTCAGCGGAAAGCAATCCCACTACAACAAGAAAGGTTTCAAGTCAGAGACAAGATCTGGGTTGTCAACCACAACCAACACAAATTAGACCCAGGATTACGCAGACCAGGCATTGTCATGGAGGTGAAACCCAATAACACCTACCTCATCAAAGGAATTGGAGCTTGAACCAAACTAAAACATATGCATTATGATCAACTCTGTCTGTGTAAGGCAAGGACAGCTCAACAAAATTCAAGGCTCCCTGTTCCCAACGCCAAACTGGATCAGTATCAAGCCCGTATACCAGATACCCTCAAGAAGATCCCCAAGGCTCTGCCTTCCAGCACCCCAGGGGGAGATGTCACAACATATTTGATTACTCCCTCTTGGGGAATTAACGCCCCAAATAAATCACCAAGCAGCTCACCAAGTGGTTCACCGCCCAGTCAATAAACCATTAGAACCACTATCAGTTAACCATCTATGACAGGGATTACTCAATCCAGATCATAAATGGAACACAACTTGATTAAGCCTCGTGACCCAAGAGGAACATTACTCAGATAAGCCCCATGATCTCCATGACTTACATGGACAACATGTGGCTTGTCATGATACTATATATTATACTATATTCATATCCAATAAAGTATCATTCTCTTCTTAATCTTCCCCTTTATTTTGTTTATTATACTTCCTAGAAGTATAAACTTGACATATTAAATTGTTCTCAGAAGTATATATACAATAGTGGTAGCAGAAGTAGGTTATTCACACCCACTTACATAAGAAAAAATTTCCAAAGATTTGGAGCTAAGAGATGGTACTTCCTACTGGCTGAAGAACCTAAAACAAAGGATAATACATCTTCATGGGATACACTATCTTCAACAAGGTTCCAGTAGCCATTAAACAGTACAACTTTCTCAGCACACAAGGAGCCCTGAGCCTGCCCTAACTCATGACATCCCTGAAGTATCTAACATCATGTTTCAACATCTCTTCACAGCAGAAATTGCAACATTTGCAGGACTACATAAAAAACCAACTTATGAATTCAAAGTACCCAAATCAAGTTAACACAAGTTGGCTATCCCCAAAGACTCTGAGCAAGAAAAATTTCCCTACAAGCAACATAAGCTGTGACAGAAATTGACAGATAATAAGAAGAAGTCTCCATGTGGTGGGAAATGACCACCCAAATCCTCATGGAGTTGATGATTAACCACCACCAAAGCTTCAAATACTGTTTGGTAAAATTTACAAAAAAACACTGGGGCTTAAAAAATGATTAAACCTAACCAAAGGAGTCACAGTTATATAGCCTGTGAAAGTATTAAAGTGTCTTAAGCATAGAACTCTGTACATTGAGAAGGCATAACTGTCTCAGTTTCAGATTCAGCAGGAAAGACATCAAGATTTTGGGGCATTGAAGTAATGTTAGGGGGCAACAACAAAGTACCCAAGGTGGGGCCCATCTCCTTGTAATAGTTTGACTTAATATTAAGTTATACGGGATGTAGCAGAGTAGACTGACTACTGGATGTATTTTTAAAATAAAGTTAGATCAGAAGAATATTTAGTTTATTGAGTAATTCAGGGAGGACTCAACTCTTAAGAGTTGAACTGTGAAAATTTTCCATTATGTACCAAAATTTTGACTAAGCAATACCACCTGGATACATGTCTCTTATCCCGTCTACATTATCTAAAGAGTACTTTGTCCACTACACAAAAAACTCTTGAGTGATCAATTTCTGTTGATCATTCTGATAAATGAGGTTGTATCAAGTGACTCTCAGATTTTGTCTGTTTATCAGTGTCAACTTACATGGGGTAATCAAATATAGATGACAAAACAGGGCAGCAGTAACCCATTTCTGATCAACAGTTTGGTTTAAATCTGTCAATTTGGTCAACTTGGATAATGATTTACCCCATTTCTGAGCTTTACAATTGGGACAGGTAATACCAGGCATTATGGAAACTACTGTGACAGTACCCTCCAGCAATTCCATACTGTTTTTTGCTCAGACTGAAAATAAACTTGTCACTTACCCTTTCCACTTTTGACTTTATCATGGCACATATTTATTTGATAATAGAGCATATAAGTCCCTTATGGACAAAAACCAGCTAATATTATGAAATTATCTTCCTCAAGATGAAATATAAGGAATTTAATAATTTAAGACAACATAAGTGTAGTAGTAAACAAAGAAGCAAATAATTTCTAGGCACAGATAGAAGATGTACAAACTAACCTTGATAGCCCCATCATTATAATACCTAAGTACAGCTGTAAAGAATATTCCTGAAAAAATGACACAAGGAATCAACATTTTCAACACAATGGCACCAAATAATCAAGGAGATTATTTGAAGAAGTTTCCCCTGATTGGAGGAACTGCTGCAAAAAACAAAATTTAAATTTTGACAATTCCGCCTTTTATAGGCCAGCTGCAGACTGTGCGGCCAACCGCCAGGCTCCTTCTGGCTGCCAGCCTCCCAGCCTTTCAGATAGCTGCTGGCAGCACACCATCCAAAGCTGGTTGTTCTGCCAACACTGAATGAGGAAATTTTCAAATAAGGAAGCTGAAAAAGAAAATTTCCCCAATTCCCAATTTGGGGGAACTGCTGCCCAAATTGTGAATCTTCTAAATAAGGGAGGGGTTGACAGGCTTCACTGCACCAATATTCATGCACTAACTGCACCTAATGAGTTTGGGTGCATGAAAGCATCCCAAAATTCCTCATGCTACTTCCAGCCAGGAATCAATAATACATTGCCACTGAATCCATCCCAATGCCACCCCAGAAAGGGAATCTCAGACAACACCAAGTGTTTGGGGGTTCCCAATCCAACATTTTTTATTATTTATGCCACACCAAGATCACTAGTATATAATAAAGAACATTAAATTGATGATAGATTGTACTACTATTGAGTGAAATTACCCTCAATAATATCATATAAATCACTTACAAGACTTACCTAAAGAAAAGTCCAAAAGTATTAAGCTTTGTCTGCTCTTAATCAGGAGATAGAAGATGAATCATCTTATCTTCTCTGCTGTCCTTACAGCCTGCCTTGGGATTGGGGGCCACCAACACACCTTCAAACCACACAGTCATTTCCAAGAGCTCACCAAAGAGTGCTACTACAAGGAGCCTGCACAATTAAACTCCTCCCAGCTGTACTCTTGGCCCACCCTGATTTCCCCCATTCAACAACATCCATAGCCATATATGCCTTTACGTACTATGTACTTACTTAATTTTATGGTAATTTCAGACAATTTAATGTACACACAAATGTGTTCCATTGAGTATTAATAGTATACCCAATTGTCACCTTGTTCACTGGGTTCTAAGTGTTAAACTTGGCATCATACCTTGCTAAAATACTTTCCCAAATATTGGGTATTTACAACAACATAGTGATTGTATTAGACTGGATGAGAAAGATAAAACCTCATATTGAATGAGACCGTGTCAACCTCATCATATAACAAAAAGAGGCTCATTAACATGTGTATCCAACTCACCTTAACACCCTCATGAGAGATCACATATTTTGAATATTATCAAAAAAGAAGAAAAAGATGCCAGTAAAATTGACTAGAACACCTGTACATATGAAATCATCCATTTCAAAAATGTGGAAGTCTCACTTGAACAAGACCCAATACACCAACAACTTTTCCAAGAATTCCGCTCTGTATTCCAAGAAAAGCTGCCAGGATTATCACCTGACAGGGGTATCCAACATGAAATCAATATAAAAGAGAGTATCCCTAAATCTCAACTTGTCTATCAGTTAATGCTACAAGAAGGCAACACACCAAAGAAATACCTGGATAAAGCTCTGAAAAAAGGGCTCATTTGACCTTCCAAATTCCCCATTTAGTGCAGCTGTCTTATTTATGGATACAAAGAATGGAGGTTCACACCTTGTTACTAAATACAGAGCTCTTAATGAGGCCATAATTAAGAACAGGTATCACCTGCCTCTTATTGATGACCTCTTCAAAGCCCCAGGAGGCCAAAATTGTTTAAAAATATTGATCTGACTTTAGAATATCATTAAATCTGAGTCAATTCTGAATAAAATCCTCTAATAGCACCCTGGACCAAACTGTAAGGTCTTGTCCAAAATGGAACAAGATTATAAATAAAGGTGTACAGAGCTACTGGGTTTAAATTTAAAAAATATAAAAATGTAGGTACTGTTTGCAGTAAAACCTTAAGAAAAACTGCCAAAAGTTTATAATTTGTGAAATGTGGAGACCAAGCTTGTGTCAGGATTGACAATTCTTCCCCTCTGGAACCCCAGGACCAAGAGCGGGAATCAAACCCAGAACCTGGATCCCCCTGGGCTGCCAGGCCGCCGGGCCTATGGACCGCAGGACTGCCCACCTGCATTTTTCTGGGATTGAGCCCCCACAAGCTGACACTGAAGATGATAGCCCACACAGTGAAACAGACCACACCAAGGAAATTATTGCACCAAGTGGAATGCCAATTACAGCACCTAATGGAGGTGCCAAAGCAGCAACCATTAGCTTCATGAGTTTGAAGTCTACACCAGCAACCAATCAAGAGCCAGCCCAAGGAAGAGGCACCAGCCCACAACCCAACCCCATGACCACAACACTAGAGCAAGATAATCAGGTAGCTAAATTGAGAGTCTCAACCAATGAAAGAACTCCCGGGCCAAGTACCATTTTTCTGCCTTTAGAACCAAGTACCCAATTCCCCTGGCCCTGCCTTTCCCAATGCCCTGATGATCCCCCCACAGAAAATGTTAGGTTTGGAGGTGGGGTGCTATATAGGCCCAAGGACCCCGCGCTCCAAACTTATCACCATTTTTGAATAAAGGTTATGTTACTTTGGCTTATACAGCTTTTGCCATATTTTGTATTTGCTGTCTATCAATTCAGTTCAAGATCTCCTGGCCCTCCTACCCCACTGCCCACAGTTTTCTGCCCACCTGGTGCACCCTTTGGGCCCGTTCATTTCACTGAATATCCCTTGAAGCCCAAATACAAGGACTATACACCAGAGAAAATCCTTGAACTTGACCTGCTAGCCCACATCCAATCCGCTATTAGATACAACTGCCAAGGCCTGTGGATATTCTCTACACCAAAACTATTTAGAGGAAAATTTAATTACCTCCTGGCCTACAATATCTACATGGAACAGCCTGCAACACCCAAACCAATGCCAGCTTCTTCACCTGACCATACCAGCAAGCTTTTTGGTATAGTGTACATCACCCTCACAGGGGTGATGAACACCATCATACTGGCTGCCGGCCTGTGGTTGTGGGTGGGAAAGCCTGCTTCCTACCTTCTAAAGTTAGCTCCCCTCTTGTGGTGGGTATTTCTTGCAAAAAACCTGGCCCAAGTTACCCCTGAAAACAACAGACTGGCTGCCAAAGACTGGATCCCTGACAGCTTGTAAAAATCCTAGAATTAAAATATAAGACAAATTATTCACTAAATTTCAAGTGATTACAAGTGGTATGTTCATTTTGGGAAAGTCTCCATGAGAATAATAAGTCATTACTCTATACAAATTTTCTTTAAAATTTAAAAGATTTGTAAATAAAGCAGCAGTTTGCTGAGTTACCATTTCCATTGTAACAACATTTACTCTAGATTGATAAACTTATCTGTGTTATTTTTAAATAAAAAAATTGATTTAGTTTCAATAAAAAAATAGACCACATAAATTCTATAAAGAAAAAACAAAGTGATTTTGATAAATCAGTAAAAATGAATAACAAAAATGTTAAATGTAAAATTTAAAATTTTAATTTTTTGAAATTGATTTTTAAAAGATTTAAGTGTAATAAAAAGATAAATTTAAAATTGAAGTCAAAAATTTAAGTAAATTTCAAAGATTGAGTTTTTTAAGAAAAAGAGAAATTGTTAAATTCAAAGTTGAAAGTAAAGTAAACTTCAAAGATTGAGTTTTCAAGAAAAAAGAAAAAAGAAATCTGAAGCTAAATTTTAAGTTTTAAATTTAAAATGTTTAAAATTAAGAAGCTCTAATCTTAAGCAGGAGAAAAACTTAGAATTTTGGCTTAAGCCAACTCTTCTTTGTTGGGTTTATTTATATAGAAAAGTAAGTTGTAACTGCAACAGAAAACATAAGGGGAGAGTTTGAGTAAACTTCAAACAGAAGCAGGGCATCTGCAACTGTTTTGAAATTAAGGGGTAACCAAGGTGGTTACATAACGTTTGAGCTGTAACAGGTGTTTTGCTTTTGACATCAAGCAAAAATCAAGCGTCAAGAAAAGGGAAGGGGTTTTATCTTAAAATACTGACTTAGAAATTTGGAATTTAAAATTCTCAAAGGAAGATTAATTTCCAAACCTTAAAAGTCAGAATTTAGGCTTGGAGCATGGCATAAAAATTATTTCTTTGAATGTTTAGTTTAAACTTTGGTATGGTGAACGCCCCCAGTATCTTTGTCACATTCATGAATGAAGTGTTCAAATATCATATTGAAAAACATGTCATAGTCTACCCAGACATTATATTGATCTACATGCCCACTAAGGAACAACACTGAAAGGATGTATGAGTGGCACTCACAATGTTATAAGACAATCAACTGGTTGCCAAACCACCCAAATGATAGGTTCCTGTCATGAATGACATTTTTCCTGAAAGGAATAGGGAACCCCAACTAGGGGATTTGAACTTGTAACCTTTCTCTGATTATTCTGTGGATCCTTTGGACCCCCAGGTCAGCCGCCTGTGTTTTTTGTGGCTATCCAATGAGCAAGCTGAAATAGGCAGCAATTTAAATCTGATAAATTAGGGAAATTTGCGGCTCCACCAGGGCAAGAATGTTCAGAGTGCAGAAGAGCATCATAGACAGGTGATTAATATAGACCTATCTAGACTGCTGTAATTGTTAAACCAGCATACCATCACTCCTTTCATAACTGATGGGCTGTCTGAAAAGGGAATTGTTGCTCAGCATGAAGGGTTAAATTTAGAAGTGCACACAGATGATTGACTTAAAGTTTGGGCCACCTGGCCATATGATCTCTAGTCAGCCAGTGACCAGGAAGTTACTCCAGAAGATGTGTAACTTATGGGACTAAAAACAAACCAGCTTCTAGATTATGAAGGTCCCTTGATCCAGAATGACAGGAACACTGATAGTAATGATGAAGCTATGAAGAAGTTATCAGTGGACTGTCAGGGTAGGATCATTTTAACAGAGGAAATGACAGATCAGAAGGTACAGGATGTGCTAGGAACTCTTGGGTCAGAAGAAAATGAGCAAGCTCAGCTATCTGGTGACAGGTTAAGAAGAAATTAGCATTTTGAATAGTATTTAAACTCTGTGAATACTTTTAAAATAGTATTGTAATTCTGAAATAAATACAATTATGGGACCTTGGTTCTACCATTTTATTTACATATTTAGTCTTAGTTATTTTTCATTTCACTACTGTTTCAATAGGAAATCCTGGTCTGACAGCCCACGCTTCCAAGGAAGTTCCAGAAACATGGCCTGTGTTTTATTGTCTGCCAGGAGCTCCCTTTGGTCTGCTTCCTTTATCTGATTACCCAATCAAGCCAGAATACAATTAATTTAACTTGGATAATATCCTACTCTTTGAATGCCTGGCCCAACAGAGGACCCCAAAAACAGTTTATCACAAAGGAGCCTGGTACAAACACCTAGCCACCATATTCAGTGAGAAGTATAAAATCTTCCTGTCTATCAGATAGATATGAAAGCTCCCCCAACATCCAAGCCTGACTGACTAACCCCAGCCCTGGACCATTACCTCCCACTACCAATCAATATGCAGGCATAGCCTAAATCATCTTGGCTGGACTAGCTGACACTATAGTTCCCTCCACTGGACCATGGACTTTGGTAGATTGCTCAGCATCTTATCTCCTCACATTAGCACCCCTCCTATGGTGGGCCCTTCCCTCCTCTCATCCAATTAAGTTGGCTACCAAGGCTAATGGAACCCCTACTGGGATATGATATCCTGAAAGTTCCACTTAGTTACCCTTCCTGAGACACATCATAAGTAAGGGCAGAATTAAACCTGAACCTGAAAGGATAAGAGCCATAATAGACATGAAAGCACCAAAGAACAAGACTGAACTTTGACTTTTCTTGGGAATGTTTTTATGACAGGGTATTCATCCCAGACTGAGAATCATTAACCACATCATTACCCACAATCACAGGTAAGATAACCAAGTTTTTGGACCCCACTACAAGAGCAATTCTTACAAAAAATTAAAGAACCAATGGTCACTGCACTCATACTCCATTACCCCAACCAATGAGGAGTCTATGAGGTGTAAACAGATGTCTCCAACTACACTATTGGTAGCATAACTTGAATATAGATAACAGAAAATGTGTTCCTCACTGTTTCATATGAATCAAGAAAACTCTCAGATAGAAAATACAAACATTTCATAATTTAAAAGATTTAATAGAAATCACATGCTGTCTAATAAGATGGTGTTGCTATCTGGAGTGAGTGATAAAGAGACACTTTGGGGAAGTGAGAAGTAGAGAAAAAAGAATAACTTTATTAAATATTGAATGATAGACTTATATGGTGACTGTAAAATATAAAAAGGATTGCTGTATTTCCATATGGACAGAAGAGTTGCTGAAAGGTATTCTGGAAGTAAGGAAAGTTGGAAATGAGGAAAATTCTGCAACAGCCATACTTGTATTTCCAGATTTGTCAATCTTAGCACTCTCCCTGTTTTAATAATTACTCTGTTGTTCAGAAACATATGAAAGAGGGTGTGTTTTCTTGATGGCAGCTTGGCAATCATGAAGTTGTTGGGAAGTTGATTAAGGCTCACTGAAGTGATCAGTTTGCTCACTCTAAGTCTGGTAAACGGTGTTTCTTGACAATTTTTTTTCTTTGGGAGTCTTTAATTCACTAGGTAGGTGTTTCTATCTGGTTGGTGTTGTATAACTCTTCCTGGGTCTCAATGTACTGGGTCTAGTTTCTTGTGGCTCACAGCTAGTATCCATACTTTAGTGCCTTTGGAGATTGGGGCTTCCTGAAAAGTAACAGCTTGATTTTTTTACTTTTTTGATGGAGGATATATTTGCTTTGGGTCTTAATTCTTTTATGATGGGCTTATTTGCTTCTGTAAGAGGGTTTTCTTATGGGGTCTTAATGCAAGGTTGTTTATTTTGGCTTATGGTTTCTGATTTATAACTAGAATTCAGTTCAAAGAGTGAGTACCTGTCAGGGATCTAACCTGTAGCAGGTTCTGAGGAACTAACGGGCAGTTGGCCTTCAGGCTCAGAGGGAAGGACCCACCACAGGATATGAGCTAACTTTAGAATATAAGAGAATGATTTCCTGAGAAGGACCCAAGGTCCATTGGTGAGCACCATAGAATTGATCAAATTGGTGAGTGTTATATAGAGAACACCAAATATCTGAGTGGAGGTAGATTCAGTGGCAGCTATGGATTCCTGCAGGCAGTCAGGTCACAGGGTCAGGGGGAGTTATGAGCACAAGATAGGTGGGTAGGTAGTTATATTTATCACATAATAGTAATGGTTGCTTGATCTACCAGTTGCCTTCACGTCCAATTAGTTCAGGCTCCCTATTTCAGGCTTCAGGGTCATATAGTAGAATCACTTCTAAGGTAAACTCTGAATAGGCAGGATTAGGGGGTATTCTGTGAAATGTACTGGACTGCAAGGTGCTCCTGGGGGACATTATAACTCAGGCAGCTCATCTGCAGTTTCTTGAGGTTGGTTAGTGAAGGGGGGGGAGCTGAGAAAATTAAACTGAAATAAAAAAGTGCTGAAATTAGGTATGAGATGACCTGAGAAAACCAGTGGTTCATAACACTCTATTGCAAAAACGGCAATAGGTAACTTTCTGGCAGCCCTGGAGTATAAGTATGTTAGTCTACCATGGGAAAACCTTTGCAAAGTCCTTTGGGCTGGGGGATAAAATTTTCCATGGTTTGATTATCTTCTATGGCATCAGAAATTGTTGGTGTGTCATTGGCTGGGCTTGGGGAGAGAAACTCATATTTTTTTTGAGCAAATGCTTTATCATCATCTGGCAGGCCTTGTTTTTGCAGTAATTTATGCAACACCCTATTGCGGCAGCCTGGGCTGGCACGTGGGTATTATTTGGGCCAGCACTCCTATTGACCAGACTAAGAGGATCCCTTGGAAAGTAGGTGTGGGGTTCCTGTCCGCCAGTCCCCAAGTGTGTCCTGGATTGTAGCCAGGGACCAGCTGAAATGGGTTGTCATTCTCTAGTAAGTGGAAATGTATCTCAGAAATATGCATAGGGGTCAAAATGGGCTTTTATTCACTCTCAGAAGGAAGATCCCCTTAGAAACCTTCTGGTATATGGCCCGGGGGGTCAAGAAAACAATATGGATTTGCCAATACTCAGAGTCCTCCAATAATATCTTGGACTCCTTGTACTTGGTCTTGGACTTCTGCACCTCAGTCTTGGACGTCTGCTCCTTAGACTTGGACTCCTGCTCCTTAAACTTGGACTCTGGTGCCGCAATTAGGATCCAGCTTCTTATTCTTGGGCTCCTGCTCCGTTATCTTGGGCTCCAGCTCTCTGTATAGCTCTAGTGGCCTTGGCATTCTACTTGTATCAGTCCAATCAAGCTCCTGCTGGTGATCAAAAGGCTTCCAAAAATCTCTCTGCAGAAACTCAAAAGGCCTCAGAAAGATCCCGTCAAAGACCTGGAAAGACCTCCAAAAAGACCCTGTAACTTTCCAGCTAGCCACCTTTTATAGTGTCCTTTTTCCAATAGTTCTGCCTTCAAAATGGCTTTCTTCAGAAGCTTAAACCATTGCCGCTCACTTTTTCCTATAATAACTTAAGCTTACATACTTACTTTCTCAAAGCTTAAAGTATTAATTCACTATTTCCTTGCTTATACTTTAAGCTTTTGGCTTCCAACCAATCATTTTCATCAGGAAGCCTACCAGAACTCTACCAATGAATGCAGAGCGCAGAAATAGATCATTTCTGAAGTTCCACTGGGATCCAACTAAGAAATCAATTTCCATTGCTCAAACTGCTCAAATTGACAACTCTTCACGCAGCAAATCGTTAATTGGTTCACTATTCCAGCACCAGTTTACCTTGCATTCAACTTAAATCAATTTAAATATTAGAATACTATTTAAACTGTTTTTTTGGGACCTCTTCAACGTTTTCTCATATATTTACAAATATTGTAAAATTGAAGGAAAATGTCCCACCAAAACAACATTGTATCCAGCTCTCATAGCAACATACCTTCATTTATCCTAGGAACTTAATAAATAAATATCTTGCCCACACTTCTATCCACATTCCTTCTTGATTTTAATACTAAACCAAGGAAGAATATTTCATATCTTCCCACTTTGGAAAATCAATTTGGCAAAATCTTGGCTCATTTCTCCGGACCACCAGTTCTTCACCTTCATCTTTGGATCCTTCAACCAGCTCATATTCCAGCTCTTCAGCTTAACCAGCAATCAGTTCATTAACTTCATCAGTCCTCTGGCTACTCCTGAAACACAATCTTCTGGTCCTTTGGCCAACCTGCATCATGATCAGCTAGTCCTGCATCATAATCTTCTGGTCCTTCAACTTATTCTCAACCAGTTTCTCAACAAATCCTCACTAGGAACCTCCTTAGTTCCCTCTGCATACTGAACCACATTGGTTTCCACAATTCAATATGAATCAACAGTCTGTCAAATAGCCTTCACTGTGATCAAACAGTCCCTCTTGCTAGTCTTCTCTGTTAATTCCGTGAACCACCTTGGTTCTTTATCTCAGTCCCCATTACCAGAACTTGTAGACCCAGGCATGAGTCTACATCAAACTGGCGTTTGACTGGGCCCTAGCAAGTGGCAATCCACTTAGGCCATTAAACCATAGATTACCGTCTATGCATTGTCTTTACTCACCCAGGTGATTAAGTCTGGGCTTTCAGTTGCAGAGTAATCAGCTCCACTTCCCAGAGGCCTGATCACACCAAGTTCTGCAGCTTGCTTCCCCAAGCAAGCTGCCTCAATGACACCTCTGAGCAAATCTATGCCTTTCAATGCTCACTTTGGGTCTCCCCAAAGCTCCCATAGGGGCATAAACAAGGACACCCTACCAGTCTGTTAGGTAGGGTGCTTGCTCACAGACCTCTTGTAAGCGTATTAGGGTACTTAGAGCTCTCAAAGCTCTTCCCCTCCCTGGAAGCCAGCGTTACCCGCCAGGGGTCCAAAACCTACTC
This sequence comes from Entomophthora muscae, assembly GCA_014839935.2. Lineage (NCBI taxonomy): Eukaryota > Fungi > Entomophthoromycota > Entomophthoromycetes > Entomophthorales > Entomophthoraceae > Entomophthora > Entomophthora muscae. The sequence continues at coordinate 933,795 of QTSX02000714.1, forward strand.
CCCTCAGACAGACAAAGTTCCCTGCTTGCTATTTCAGTCTTCACCCTTCTGCAGCCACAGTTTCCTGCAGGGTGAAGCACTATAGCCCCAAGCAGCCAATTCCTTATGCAGGGTGGAGGCAACATCTGTCTCTGGTAGTCCTTTGTTACCTACCAGCCAGGCCTTACTTGCCCTAGTAGTCCTATGTTACCTACTAGGCTCTCCTTACTTACCCCTAGTAGTCCTATGTTACCTACTAGGCTCACCTCCAACAAACAACCAAAATTTTGCTTGGCCAACATTAGCCCCACCTGCAAAACCACAAAACATGTGGATCATCACAGTAGGGTTTGATAATAAGTTGTTTCTTGTGGGTTGGTTTTGGAGGTTTCTCCATATTTAAATCCATTCTTGACTCAAGCCCAAAAAAACGTTGGCAGCTGGGCCTGCAGGTTAGCGGCCCAAAGGGGTCCAGGATTCAAATACTGGGAGTGGGATTCTGTCTTAAGGATCAATAATAAGAAATTCTCACTTGTGATAGTACCCTGTGCTTTGATTGGTTCTTACTATTGAGACTAGAAGGACATCTTTGATGTATTGGGGTCATTTTTTTGGCTTGACATCTATGATCTTTTCAAGAATTCAAATTAAACTGCCATTAAAGTAGTTTTCAAAGATATAGTGTTAAGAAAAATCAACTCATGTCTGAGCAAAAATAACTCCTTTGTAAATGAAATCAAATCAAATCAGATGCAACAAATCAGTACATCTCATAACAAAATAGAATTGATCCCAAACCTATTGTTAATTAATAAAAATTTATTGATTTTAGTTTTATTTGCATATGAGTTTATTTTGATTTCAGATGAGCTGTTTTTGCTTTTATCTGAGTTGATCTCATTTAAAAATCAGTGGTTTTGTTTAGTAACATGGTTTTGAAAACTACTGAAGTGTGTTCTACTTCCCCTTTTGCCTGTGGGAGATAGAGAGATATAGCAGAGTGTTTGATATTTTTATTCTTGAGGTTGTTGTTTACTATATGGCTTTTTAAATCCTTGACACAATCTTTTACTAAGTAATTGGGTGTTTCATGGATGATCACTATGGTATTTTTAATGAATCTGTTTATTGTTTCTGCTTTTTAGTCATTAGTGGACCAGCAGATAGGTCAGTGAGTAGTAAAAATATTTTCTATAGTTATGTATATTGTCCACATTTTTTTGGCAGAGGCCCTAAAATACCCAATCCTCAAATCTTGAATGGTTCTGATCTGGGACTGAATTAATGGTTGATTTGGTTGTAGAAGGGCTTGTATGCTTCTCACATGATTTAAATGTGATGAATTGCATTAAGAGCTGAGTTCTGTAAAAGGGCTAGGATCAGTAAAAAAGTTCCCTGAGAAAGGTGAATGTTTACTTTTTTATTGATCTTCCTAACCTTGGTGATTGATGTTGGTTTTCTATGCCTTGGGATGTTAGTAAAGTGCCCCTTTATTAGTGCTTTTAAAGAATAAAAAGGTGCCTGGGAATAGCTATACCAAGGGATGTAATCATCCTTAGATTAGCTGGGATGATAGAAAAGTTGGGGTTTCCCTGGGATAGATATGCTTAAATGGCATTAAAATCCTAATAACAGCTGGGGTGATAATACAGTTGGATTATTTTGACTAGCAATGGGGTTATCTGTTAATAAAGTAACAGATTTGAGGCCCGGGTGGGAATCAAACCCTCTCCTAGCCACCAGGCGGGGCTAGCAGGCAGGGGAGATTCACCTGCACCTGGATTTTCACTTTTTGAAGCAAATCCAGGTGCAGGAATTATTCCTGCCCTGGTGCTAGCTGAGGGGGCCTTTTTGGGCCCCAAAAGCTACGCCTAAGCCTTAGTGGATTTGGCTGGGCCTGGGAAGGCTATTTTTAGTTGCCCAGTAAACCCAGATCAAGTTCACCCTCCATTAAGTAATTTGGGGTCCCCAATTGAGAACCCCATTTTTAATTAAGTTCTTTTGCCTCAGGGATGCCTGTCAAGCCAGCCCAAAAAAGGCAATCAAATTGGGAAAACCCCATAACCCCAGAAGCCAAACCTGCCAGAACCAAAGACCAGCCAAGCCAAGACAGACTACCAAAAAACCAAACAACTGTTCCTGAAAACCCCAAAAATGACCATGAAGCAGCCAACCAAACAGCAGAGCCTGAGATGCCAAGACTTGCCACACAGATAACACCAGAAGAATTCCCAGAGGCACCTGCATGTGAGCAAGTATATAAATCAGAAGCACTTGAAAAAGTTTTGTATCATAATCCTTACCAAATAAAGTTTTTATGAACCTTTGGTTCACCAATCTGTTTCCATATATATTTTTGATACTCTTCCATCTGCATACAACCAAGCGTCAGTACCCACCCACTGGGATAGATAGCCAGACTCCAGTTGACAAAACCAATGTCTTTGACTACTACTGTCCACCCAACACACCATTTGGCCCTGTGCATTTCACTGAGTATCCCCCAAATCCTGACCATGAACCCTGGACCTTGGAAGACTTGCAGTGGTACACCCGCCCAAATGCACCCAAGGAACCTTACCAAATTGTCTGTGATGGCAAAGCAATTACCATCTACCCTTTGATCTTCAACAGGAAGTACAATAATCCTGCTGCCTACCTGGTCCCCATGGAACTACCCCCAACACCCAAACTAACTATCTCAAATCCACCCACCTCAGATGCCACTGGACAGAGTAGTCAATTCCTGGGAGTGCTTTACCTGGCGCTCACAGGATTGATTGACTCTGCCTTGCCAGCAGCTGGGCCTTGGGCTGTGGCTGGGAAGACCCTTTTCTATCTGGTAAAGTTCAGACCCATCATCTAATGGGTCATGCCAGTACCTGCTTTGACTCCTCCCTCACCTTCTGGAGCTCTGCAGTACTCTTTGTATCCTGAAATTATGACAATCCACCCCAAACTTGGTAACCTGGGCCCCAAGATGTTAAAAGCACTTGGGGCTATTTGTATGTTTGTTTTTATGATTATCACTTATTACTGTTATTTGGGGCTATCATAAAAAGTCTTCTTCATGTAGAAGAGAACAACCCTGACCTTGAATGATTCCAAGGATGCTCCAGAGAGCAAAGACTGAACCACAATGACCTCTTCCCAAGTACAGAATGTCACCATGAACCAAACCACCTTTAATGTGACCATGCCTCAGATGGGCAAGCTCAGCCTAGAGGAAGCTAGAAGAGCCATGCCAGTACTGCAACTACACTTCCTAGCCAATGCCGCTGTCTACCCCAACGGCACAGTCAAAGTTTTGAGAGTAGCATCCATGCTAACAGGGGACGCCTTAGACTGGTTTGGCAAGGCTACCGCCAATGACGTAGAGTTTTGCTTGGACTATGCTTGATTTGAGGCTGAACTAATGGCCACAGGAGAGGACCAGAACACCTGTCACTTTGGCTTCGTGACTCTGTTGGAGTTAAAGCAAAAAAGCTGCCCACTTCAGACCTATGTAGAAGAGTTCACCAAACCACAGACCTGTGCTATGCTGGACAACAAATTGGCCAACATCCTATTCAGAAAAGGTGTGAACCCAGGGTTAAAGGACCTCCTCAAGAACCACCCTATCACAATTGGGTTAGAAGAACTGATTATTATCTGCCAAGGGCTAAGCTTAAACCAAGAAACTCACAGCACCGCCCCCCATGGACCCCAGGAGGCCAGAAGCCCCACTGCAGCCAGACCAGCTATGACACCTGAGGAGTTGCAACAACATTACAGAGATGGGTTGTGTTTCTACTGCCATGAAGCAGGGTACCAGACCAGGGCCTGCCCCAGAAGAAACCAAACTTCAGGCTCCCTTGCCCAATTAAACACTACCTCTCAGTCTTATAAGTATATCATAGTGACCCTAGAAGTAGGAGATAAAGTATTTCACAAAAAGGCTTTCTTAGAAACAGGGGCTGATGAAAGTTTCATTGACCCCACATTAGTGTCCAAGCTGGGACTCACCCCCTTGGATACTCAATTCCAAGTCACTATGGGAAACAGTTCAACTGACATTGGCCAAGAATGTAACCAACACCTCAAGCTAAAGATTGGGCAAAACACTTACCCCTTGTCTGTTATCTTGTTGAAAGGATTACCACGCCTATTGATACTTGGAGACTCCTGGGCTGACAAGCATGGTGCAATACTGAACTACCCTGACCAAACTGTAACCCTGAGAAAGGAACCTAACCCCAACACTGTACCCATTCAGCTGAGCCCACACACAGTACCCCCACTAAACTCATGACCTTGCTATTAGACCCTTGCTCAGGGAAGCTGCCCTAAGCCCTCAAGAAATGGGCCAGTGTCTTCAGCAAAGAGGCAGCAACTCAACTACCTGAGCACTCTATTTACGACCACGCCATTGAATTACTCCCTGATACGCAACCCAGCCATGGACCCTTTTATAGTTGCAACCACAAAGAACAAGTGGCCTTGAAAGCGTACATCAAAGACATGATCAAGAAAGGATTCATCCAAGTCTCAAAGGCCCCATGCTCTTCTTCCTTACTATTTGTTGGGAAGAAAGATGGGGGAATGAGATCTTATGTAAACTACCAGAAGCTGAACAGAATCATAGTAAAAAACCAATACCCCATACCTAATGCCAATGACCTATGTGACGTCTTGACTGGGGCACAATTATACTCTAAGATTGACCTCCAAGACGCTTTTAACCAAATCCAAATCAAAGAAGGCAATGAATACAAAATAGCTTTCAAAACTCAATATAGACTCTATGAATACCTGGTCATGCCTTTTGAGCTATGCAACGCCCCTAGCATTTTCCAGAGGATAATTAACTCGGTCCTTGGAGAATACCTTGACCAATTCTGCGTGGCATACCTTGACAACATCCTGATATATAGAAAAACACATGAAGACCACCTCTGCCACCTGGAACTCATATTGGAGAAACTAGCAGCAGCTAACCTTCACGTCTAACTCAAGAAGTGTGAGTTCTTCCAACCTGAGGTAGAATTCTTGGGCTATGTAGTACAAACTGGTGGATTTGCCATAGCCCAAGATAAAGTGGATGCAGTCACAGCTTGGCCCACCCCCACCTGTCAGAAAGACGTTATGAGTTTCTTGGGGCTAGCAAATTACTGTAGAGATTTCATAATTTTTTTCTCAGATTACTCTGCCCCTGACCCGCCTTTTCTCAGACAAAGTCCAGTTTGAGTGGACCCCCAGCTGTGTTGTTGCCTTTAAAGCCCTGAAGTTAGCCTTCACCTCTGCGCCTGTGTTGGCCATGCCTGACCACACAAAGCCATTCATCCTGGAGACCAACGCTTCCAGCTTTGCCCTGGGAGGGGTGCTTCTTCAGGAAGGAGGGGATGGTATGCTGCATCCTGTAGCATATCACTCCAAAAAGATGATCCCTGCCAAAGGAAATTATACTATATACAATAAAAAAGTGCTAGCTATAATGAAGACCTTGAAGCACTAGCGCAGATACCTATATGGTGCTGAGCACCCAGTAAAGGTTCTAAAAAATCACAAAAACTTGGTTTATTTATTCAAACCATGTCATATTAACCAACAAAAAGCAAGATGGGCTCTAGAACAGGCAGACTATGTTCTAGAAATTGACTATAAACCCAGCAAAGTAAAAATTGTCCCAGATGCCCTAAGCAGAAGAGCTGACCTGATACTGTCCTCCACCAAGTTGAGAGATCACAACACCCATACCCGTGGGATTCCTGTCCATCAGTACCCAAAGTGTGTTCTGGATTGTAGCTAGGGACCAGCAGGAAGGGATTGTTATTCTCTAGTAAGGGAAAATGTATCTCAGAAATATGTATAGGGGTCAAAATGGGCTTTTATTAACTCTCAGAAGGAAGATCCCCTTAGAAACCTTCTGGTATATGGCCCGGGGGGTCAAGGAAACAATATGGATTTGCCAATACTCAGAGTCCTCCAATAATATCTTGGACTCCTTGTACTTGGTCTTGGACTTCTGCACCTCAGTCTTGGACGTCTGCTCCTTAGACTTGGACTCCTGCTCCTTAAACTTGGACTCTGGTGCCGCAATTAGGATCCAGCTTCTTATTCTTGGGCTCCTGCTCCGTTATCTTGGGCTCCAGCTCTCTGTATAGCTCTAGTGGCCTTGGCATTCTACTTGTATCAGTCCAATCAAGCTCCTGCTGGTGATCAAAAGGCTTCCAAAAATCTCTCTGCAGAAACTCAAAAGGCCTCAGAAAGATCCCGTCAAAGACCTGGAAAGACCTCCAAAAAGACCCTGTAACTTTCCAGCTAGCCACCTTTTATAGTGTCCTTTTTCCAATAGTTCTGCCTTCAAAATGGCTTTCTTCAGAAGCTTAAACCATTGCCGCTCACTTTTTCCTATAATAACTTAAGCTTACATACTTACTTTCTCAAAGCTTAAAGTATTAATTCACTATTTCCTTGCTTATACTTTAAGCTTTTGGCTTCCAACCAATCATTTTCATCAGGAAGCCTACCAGAACTCTACCAATGAATGCAGAGCGCAGAAATAGATCATTTCTGAAGTTCCACTGGGATCCAACTAAGAAATCAATTTCCATTGCTCAAACTGCTCAAATTGACAACTCTTCACGCAGCAAAGCGTTAATTGGTTCACTATTCCAGCACCAGTTTACCTTGCATTCAACTTAAATCAATTTAAATATTAGAATACTATTTAAACTGTTTTTTGGGACCTCTTCAACGTTTTCTCATATATTTACAAATATTGTAAAATTGAAGGAAAATGTCCCACCAAAACAACATTGTATTCAGCTCTCATAGCAACATACCTTCATTTATCCTAGGAACTTAATAAATAAATATCTTACCCATACTTCTATCCATATTTCTTCTTGATTTACTACTAAACCAAGGCAAAACATTCTACATTTTTCCACTTTGGCAAATCAATTCAGCAAAATCTTGGCTCATTTCTCTGGACCACTAGTTCTTCATCATCATCTTCTTATCCTTCAGCCAGCTCATGTATCATGATCAGCTAATCCTGCATCATGATCTTCAACCACATCTTCCAGATTTTCAGCCTTAGTCTCTAAACAGTTCATTCCAGTCTCCAACAGCTCAGACCAGTCATTAAATGGCCTATCAGTCATCTGGCTACTCCTTTATTATGACCAGCTACTTCTGCATCATGATCTTTGAGCCCTTCCACTTATCCTCACTAGGAACAATATTGGTTCCACCTGCATAATGAACCATTTTGGTTTCAAACTTCAATATGAACCAACAGTCCTTCAACTAGCCTTCTTTGTGATCAAACAGTTCCTCTCACTAGTCTTCTCTGCTGATTCTGTGAACCACCTCAATTCTTTATCTCAGTCCCCGTTACCAGAACCTGTAGACCCAGGCATGAGTCTACATTGAACTGGCGTTTGACTGGGCCCTTGCAAGTGACATTCCACTTAAGCCATCCAACCATAGATCCTTAAAGCCTATGTTGCTGTTTTTACTCACCCAGATGATTAAATCTGGGCTTTTAGTTGCAGAGTAATCAGCTCTACTTCCCAGATGCCTGATCACACCAAGTTCTGCAGCTTGCTTCCCCAAGAAAACCGCCTTGGTGACACCTCTGAGCAAATCCATGACCTCCAATGCTCACTTTGGGTTCCCCCCAAAGCTCCCATGGGACCAAAAACAAGGAAACCCTACCAGTCTGTTAGATAGGATGCTTGCTCATAGACCTCCTGTAAGAGTATCATGGTATGTAGAGCCCTCAGAGCTCTTCCCCTCCCTGGCAGCCTACGCTACCTGCCAGGGGTCCAAAACCTTCTCCACCTCAAACAGACAAAGTTCCCTACTAGCTATCTCATTCTTCACCCTTTTGCATCCACAGTTCCCTGCTAGGTGAAGAAATCTAGCCCACAGCAGCCAATATCTTCTGCTGGGTGGAGGCAACATCTGCCTCTAGTAGTCTTTACACCTACTAGCTAGGCCTTACTGTCCCTAGTAGCCATCATTCCCTATTAGGCCTCTACCTGCAACAAACAAACAAACAAACAAAATTTTTCTTGGCCAACATTAGCCCCGCCTGCAAACCACAAAACATGTGGACCTTCACAATACCCTGTTGGATACAACCAGTGGAAGAATACAGTTAAACTACCTGAAAATTGTTGCTAAAAAATTGGACGTATTAGAAGCCCAGGAAAAGGACCCTGCTGCCAAGACCATGGTTTCAGAACTCTCAACACAACTAGACAGCCCCCTGTACAAAAGAGGCTACTCACTAAAAGGAATCACCCTACTGTTCCAAGGAAGAATCTATGTACCAGAAGGATTAGCTCAGATTTCTGTACTAAATGACTATCATGACTCAGAACTAGCCGGCCACCCGGGCCGCCACAAAACCCTTCAAAACGTCAAAAGGAATTACCTGTGGCCCAAGATAGACACAGATGTTATCAACTAAATTGAGGGCTGTGAGACATGCAGGAACACCAAAACAAGACGTTCTAAGCCAGAAGGCCTCCTCTTCCCCCTAGATATCTCTTCAGGCCCCTGGAAATTGGTATCCATGGATTACATAGTTGAACTCCCACCCTCTAAAGACTAAAACACAATTCTAGTGATGGTTGACTGTTTCACCAAAATGGCCTACTTTGGACCCACTGCTACCCATTGCACTGCCACTGAAACTGTCTGATACTTTCATGATCAAATACTCACCCAACACAAAGCCCCAGAAGAAATAGTGACAGACTGAGGACCACAGTTCACATCTCATTATTGGACGCAAGTGATGAAAGACCTAGGAATCAAAAGATGTGTGTCCACTTTGTACCACCCCCAGACCAACGGCCAAATCAAACGGGTAAACCAGATTCTGGAACAGTACCTCCAATGCTATGCAAACAATGATCAAGACAACTGGGCAGACTCATTATCCACAGCCCAATACACGTACAATAGCAAAGATCAAACGTCCACCAGGATGTCTCCCTTCAAAGCCAAATATGGATTTGACCCACTTGGGACCCCAAGATTGGAAACCAGGAGTCTAACAAAGCAGGTAGAACCTGGATGGAACACATCCACAAACCCCAGATGACCTGCTCCCAAAACCTAACCCACACAGTACAGACTTACAAAGCCTTTGCTGATAGAAAACACACCCCTGGAAAGCCACTAGAGATTGGGGACAAGGTCTATCTAGACTCAAGGAACATACCCCTAAATGTCCCATGCTGGAAGTTAGCTCATTGAAAAAGCAGTCCCTACCAGATCACAGTCCAAGTAGGCAAAGTATTTTACCATCTGAAGTTACCTGACACCTGGAAAATATATGACATTCTACCAATCCTTGCAGTTCAAAAAGAACGTAACTTCTCTACCCCACCAGAAACTGAAGACTGCCTCTCCACCCATCCTGGTAGGCAGGTCCCTTGAACACAAAGTAGAGTATATACAAAACAACTGTACCCACTACTGTAAGCCACAGTACTACGTCAAATGGCTAGGATACCTGCCCAAGGAAAGCACCTGGGAACCAGCTGACAATCTTACCAACACAGCTGATGGTCTGCCAGTATTGGGAGAAAAAGCCAAGTCTGGTTTAGAAGGGGACAGTGTTACAAAAGTAACAGATTCAAGGCCCCAGGCGGGAATCAAACCCGCTCCTAGCTACCAGGCGGGGCTAGCAGGCGGGGGAGATTTTCCCGCACCTGGATTTTTGCTTTTTAAAGCAAATCTAGGTGCAGGAATCATTCCCGCCCTGGTGGCAGCTGAGGGGCCCTTTCTGGGCCCCAAAAGCTACGCCCAAGCCTTGGTGGGTTTGGCTGGGCCTGAGCAGGCTATTTTTGGCTGCCCAGTAAACCCAGATCAAGTCCACCCTCCATTAAGTAATTTGGGGTTCCCAATTGAGAACCCCATTTTTAATCAAGTTCTTTTGCCTCAGGAATGCCTGTAAAGCCAGTCCAAAAATGGTAATCAAATAGGAAAAGACCCCATAACACCTGCAGCCAAACCTTCCAGAACCAATGGCCAGCCAAGCCAAGATGGACCACCAAAAAGCCAAATAACTTTTCCTGAAACCCCCAAAAATGACCATGAAGCAGCCAACCAAACAGCAGAACCTGAGATTCCAAGCTTTGCCACACAGATAACACCAGAAGAATGCCCAGAGGCACCTGCATGTGAGTAAGTATATAAATAAGAAGCACTTGAAAAATTTCTGTATTGTCATCCTTACCAAATAAAGTTGTTATGAACCTTTGGTTCACCAATCTGTTTCCATACATATTTTTGATACTCTTTCATCTGCATACACCCAAGCGTCAGTACCCACCCACTGGGATAGATAGCCAGACTCCAGTTGATAAAACCAAAGCCTTTGAATACTACTGTCCACCCAACACACCATTTGGCCCTGTGCATTTCACTGAGTATCCCCCAAATCCTGACCATGAACCCTGGACCTTGGAATACTTGCAGTGGTACACCCGCCCAAATGCACCCAAGGAACCCTACCAAATTGTCTGTGATGGCAAAGCAATTACCATCTACCCTTTGATCTTCAACAGGAAGTACAACAATCCTGCTGCCTACCTGGTCCCCATGGAACTACCCCCAACACCCAAACCAACCATCTCAACCACACCCACCTCTGATGCCACTGGCCAGAGTAGTCAATTCCTGGGAGTGCTTTGCCTGGCGCTCACAGGATTGATTGACTCTGCCTTGCCAGCGGCTGGGCCTTGGGCTGTGGCTGGGAAGGCCCTTTCCTATCTGGTAAAGTTAGGTCCCATCATCTGGTGGGGCATGCCAGTACCTGCTTCAACTCTTCCCTCACCTTCTGGAGCTCCGTGGTACTCTTGGTATCCTGACATTATCTGTCTATGACTCATGGATAGCTTTAAGAAAGTCTTACTGCTACTGTGCAAGCATAAATGGCCCAGAACCATCATTAGGGTGGATGTCTAAACAAGAAGTTGCTGAACTTAATTATTTGGAAGTGTCTAGGGAGTGAAGTTGGTTAATTTCAACCAAAAGACCAAATAACCACTTGGTAAGTAAAAGCAGGGGTGTGATATTAAGAAATACCCATCCCTGAAGGCCTAGTTAGAGACAAATGATGGGGGCCCAGGAACATAATTAATATATATTCTAGGTACTAGGCTGTTAGTGCATGTTTGGAACAATATGGGGAAATTTTAAGGAAAGTACATAAATGTTTTCTCCAAATCAAGGTGCTTGAAAAGTAGAAGGCAGATCAATTTGGGGAAACGTTTTGCTTTGATTTTGCTGTAAAGACAAAATTGAAGAAAAACATTGAATAATCAACAGAGAAAAATTCTCTAATTAATTTCCTATGAAAAAAGTCAAGCTAAAAGATAGCAAAACATTGAAGAAAATTGTCATGGCCTAATTTGCTCTCAGAGGATCCTTCAGTCAAGGGAAAAGGCCTGGTCTGAAAGGCCTAGTAGATGATGGGAGCCATTCTCATCACATAATTAGCAGCAGTAGCCCAAGGAAATTATGCTATCATAAGGGGAATAACTTGTTTCTGTGAGTCCCAGTATGATGAGATAGGTAAAACCAAGTTTTCTGTAATCATATAGGGGGTTAAAAGGGACAAGAAGGAGCTCTCCAGTTGCAGTGTTCATGGGCTTGCTTGATAGGGAAAGTTGACAGATGTCAGGGAAGCTTTATTATAAAAAGCACATATGTAGAATCTACCTCTTTATCCAGGTGTCTGATGGAGGAACTGGCACAAGTGTTGATTCTGTTGAGGCAGTAGAAATCTTCCCAGTTTCTCAGCACTGAAGTTGAAACTGCAAGTATTCCCTATTTAAAAGTATCAACAGCATTAAGTTAGTTGTGATATAATAATTTCCTGAAAATATAATAGGCTCAAATTTCAATAATGTTGCAACCAAGTTTCCAGACTTGCCTGCTAACATATCTTACAATACCCAGGGGGCGCTTGATGAGTTGCCCCTTTACATATCTAACAGCATGGATTAATCTGATGGCCAATATCAAATGACAGGTACTTCATCCTAATTAGGAGCGGTATCAATTTGACTTGCTGATCCCTGTACAAGTTATTCCTGGCTTTGAACCTTACATGGAACTTCCCACTATGCCACCCCCTTGTGGCCTTGTGACTTTCCCATATGGTATATTAATCACAATACTCTACAATAAACAATACCTTATTCTTATTCTGTCCTTTCTATTGGACTGTTGTCTTCCCCAATTCCAAATACTGAATCCTCATAGGTTCAGTTGCAACAATAACTTTCAGTTGTTTATTGAAAGATGTCAACATATAAAAAAATCCCAACTTCCCCAGATATATACTGCTTAGAAATTTGCTTTTGACTAGGTAAAACATCCTAATTGGCTAGCTGGACATCTTCTACAGTTTTCCTGGCACTGTCATCATCTTGTTATTTTTAGGCTCAGAGGGTTGGCCCAAGCCTTGGGGGTTCCTTGATGACTTTTGGGCCCTGATTATCTGACTTCTGAGAGTTTTGGTCAATTAAAGTCAATTCTGACAGATAGCATTGTGTTTTGTGCCATGAATAGTGTCATCATGACTGGAATTGACCATCCTTGTAAAAATAAGCAGGAATGCCCAGTATAAAACCCCCTTAAAAATCTGGCTGATTTAAACCAGGTCATTGAAAACAAATGAGTTGTGGCAAAGCACATAAAAATTCTTTCAGAACCATCAATTGTGCCCCAAAAGCTACCAGAAACGCAAAAAAAACAGGTAACTTGGTGCTTTTTAACTCCAAAAACAATTTATGATGCTACTCATATTTTGGTCACTTCTGGAGGCTTGGTGACAAAAATTGAACCCTGCCACATCATCACCATTTCCAAGCCCAATATTGCCTGAAAATTCACCAGAACTACTTCAGTAGTTCAATAACACTATAGCTTTAAAAACTCATATTCAGCTTTAAGTTTTGCAGATCATTTAATTGTATATGTAACTACTTGTTGAGTACATGCTTGTGTGGTTTCTTGCAGTCTGTAGCTTCAATTTTGTAGTGTCTGCAGCCTCTGCACTGCTCTCTGGGACTCCTGATCTTGAAATTGAAGATATTGTGAAGCCAATTTTAGAGATTCTTTACCTACAAAATCCAGTGAAAATTTCTCAATCACCTTTATTTTTTCTGTCTTCTATTATTTCTCTTGGCTGTATCTTGCCTATGCCTTTGCTTGGAGATTTTTGTCTGCACATTTCAACTTTAAATTTTTTATTGCTTCTCAATTCTTTGAGTATTTGGTATTTTATTCCTCATTTTGTGAACACTTGAAGATTTTGCAGAGGCTCCACCATTACATTTTGGGTGCCTCTTGGTGTGAGCGCCCACAGGGCATCTATTCTATTTTTGAAGGAATAGTTTCACGGCTCATATCAGAGTCTGACTGGACTCTCATAGGGGAGGCCGGGCCTGGAAGGCCATGTACACAATAGGCGCAATACGGATCAGGTAGTTGAGAGCAGTGGCTAGGGGGCGCCAACTCCTGGTATGGGGCATGACTTGGTCAGCCAGCCCCAATACTGTGATATAGAAAACCCCCCAACTTACTGAAGTCTTGAGCAGGAGGTGTGTTGGGAAGGGGAGGAGCAGTAGGAATCTCCTTCATAGTAGGCAGCAGATCCAGATGATGGGGGTGGGAGTACTCCAAGTCAAGAGCGTGGGGTGGTTTGACTGAAGCAGCAGGGGTGTAACAAGGAGGATAAGGATATGCAAGTTTATATTGTGTTGTGGATTCCCAAATAGATGGAAAAAGAATAATTAAATTTGAGTAAAAATAGATCATTCCTGCAATAAGATAATAATTTCTGGGCATAAACTTGTTTTATTAAGATGTCAACAGTAAGGAGGGCTTCTCCCCCCTCACTACTTATACCTACTGGGGATTATGTGGCCTTTTTTGCTACCAGGGAGCTGATGGCATTAATTTGAGTGGAATTTACAATTTTTACTGGAATTTGTGTACTTGGGCAAGGGGGTGAGAGCTCATTGGTTGCTATAACATGAACTTTTCTTGAACTGCAGCATGCCAAGGTGCCACTGTTATTTATAGATCCTGTGAGTGATTGAGCGCCCAATTGCGCATTTGAACAATTGCACTCCCAATGTACCATTTCCTGATAGGTGAGTGGCCCAAATTCAATAATAGGCTCAAAGCCAGGGATTAGAGGCTCATGAGCCTCTCAAATGTCAGGCCATTTTCTAGTCAAAAGGGGGGTTTCTTACCCTGGAAGATACTTTGTGTGGGTTCCCACACTGTGGGGTTTTCACCTCTAGGCAGGCCAGCTGACTATCCAGGGCAATCTGGGCCCTGAAAAATAGTGACATCAATTATGAAACCTTGGTCAATGTCCCAATCAAGCAATTATGCAATCACATGATTTTAAATTTACATGATTCTAATTCAATTTAGAATAGTGCTTTGTTGGTGTCAAGTATATACTTCTTAGAAGTATAATAAATGAGATAAAAGGGAAAATAAGATAAGAATGATACTTTATTAGATGAGTTTAGAGTATTATATAGTATCATGAGAAGCCACATACTTTCTATGTACATCATGGCAGTCATGGGGCTTGTCTAAGTAGTGTTCTGCTTAGGACTCAAAACATTTGATCCTTGTAATAGATGTGTGATTGATAATAGTGCCACCAACTTAATGCTTAGTTGAGGAATTGTTTGGGAAGTTACTTGTGGAATTACTTTCCTGAGAGGGAGTAATCAAAGATTTTGCAACATTGGACTCATTTGGGGTCCAACACCAATGATAGTAAGCTTGAGCACCTTCAAACTATGCCAGTTGCTCTTTTCACCAATTTTTGAACCCTTTCCCTAATAATTTTCTCTTATACTTATCTCTCTATTTTTTTAGTTTGATACTCTTAAAATTTTCTTTAATAATCAGTTATCATATATGTATATTATATTTTTTAGCTTATATATAGTATACTCAAAAGGGCTTATTTTGGATGTACTGGCTTTAGAGATTTTTGCAACCTTGTTGCTACTAAAAGAACTCATTATTTACTGTAAATTTAATATCATGATGCCTTTTTTAGTCTATTTATGGCTCTGGGATATTTTGTATGTTCTTTATATATTGTTTAGCTCCAAATTTAAACACCTGTTGAGGTGGTGTGTTTTTTATATGTGATGCCATAATTTTTTATAGCATAAGTTGAGATGCTGTCTTTGATATGCCATGCCCTACCACTAGAGTAGAGATGGGCATCAAAATTATCACAATCTGTGTTGTAACAAAGCTTCACCTGTGATAATCAGTTTTGTGATTTTTAAAGCTGGTCACAAATCATTTTATGGCCTTCAAGTCACATCACACTCCATACTGATCTGTTTTGTGACCTAAGGAGGCAGGGTAAATTGTAAGTGCCATGTTTTGTGAACTGCTTCTAAAGCCATAAAAAACCTGTGTGGATTGTGCTATGACTGAGTACAGTATCTAATATGGTTTTGGGTTGTGATCAGCCATAGCCATGCAATCTCATACAAGCTATTACTTTTGCTAATAATATATCTTTATAAATTTAAATAAAAAAGTATCTTTCTATAATCAACTAGAATAAAATGTGGTCTGATTAAAACTATTGTTGTAAGGTATTGTAAAGCCTCCGGAATAATTTAATAGACTTGACCATTTTTCTTCTTGGTTTATTGGGTAGACAACCAATTGCCATTCTGCTGGTTTGATTACAGAAGCATCAACTTATCATGCTCCTTGGGTACGGCTAGAAGTACATTGATAACTACTCCAAAGATTGATCCTGATCCAAAAATGGCCCACTCATTGGATCAAACCTGAAGAAACAGGCTTGATATTCCGGGTCACAATCACAGAATGTTAAACAGCCAATAAGATGAAATGCTCAGGAATATTAATGCAATATGGTTGACGCCAAACATTTGCACTTTAGACACCTCAAATTCCATGACCAATATAGAAGGTTGTTCAGCTGAATGGATGCATGATGCAAAATTACAGTAGACAGAGTAACTAAACTCACATATGCATAAACTACAAACCAGATGCCGCCAATACGCTGATGAGATAAGCTGAGGCCCAGTAATCTATTGAAGTCCCACTCTAGACCGGCATGGCTGCCTAGCTCTGGGGGCTGAAACTAGCAGTCTGGGGAACAGATAGACTGACTAATAAGAGTTAGATGCATCAGACTACAATCTGGCAAGAGGGCTTATCCACCCTATATCATGTGCTCTCCTGATTAGATATCAAGCAGAATATTCACCCTTGAAGATAGAGATTGAAGGATCTCTATTGTTGTATCACTACTAGCCAAAGCCTAGTAGTAAGAATTATCCAATTAGAGCGTGTCACTGTCTACTTGCAGACCCGTGTGTTTTCTCCTACAGACTTAGAGTACTGCCAGGCTGTAGCCTCACCTAAGACCCAATTGGTAGCTACAGACTGTTTCCATACAGTCTCCTATCAACACTCACATTAACATGTCCTTTAATAAACACAATTACTCAAGACCCCAAAATATTGACAGTGGTGCTCACTACAAAAACAAGCTACCATCGGAGTCAAGTCAAGGCGCTGCCTTGCCTCTTTCCTGCCCCAGCTTTGTTGATAAGTATGGGGGGATGCATGGACACTAGTGATACTGAAAGGGACATTAGTATCTGCCTGGCAATTATGCCACACAGAGCCATTGAGCTTCAAGGTGACTGCCTTCACTTGGACCCCGCCAATGTCCCAGGACCACACCAACCTTGCCAGTATTCCCTAGAAGAGGTCTGCGCCATGGTAGGCGCACTGCTCCACAGTTGTTGACACAAAGGGGCCCAACAGGATACGGAGTTCACGCTTTTCAGCTACAATCTGAATGCTGTCAACCTTTGGAATGCATATTGCCAATACCAGGAGGCAAACAGCATGCAGATCAGACATCTGTTGAACAAGGAGAAAGGACAAGTCAAAGACTTCATTCACCCAAGCATCAAGCACTTGCAGCAACTTGTTGAAAGACAAAGCTTGGAACTTACAGAGCTAGGGGCTAGCTGCAATGAATTGCAGGACGCCCACTTGGCTAAAAATCATAAGCTAAACACCAGCTTTGACTTTTTAGAGGGTATCCTGAGAAATCTGTTTGATACCACCAACCATGTCCACTTCAGAGTGGATGAGATTGTGCAACAGTTTAACTCTCAGGTGGGACACATTGTCATGGTAGGTTCCATCATGCCGGGTATTATCCGCCCAAGCAAGAAGGCTCAAAAAGCTGGAAAACCTTTATCAAAATTGACCAAGTTAAGGGATTTAAATCAAACAGTTGATCAGAAATGGGTTATGGCTGCTCCAGTCTGTCAGCTGAAACCAGTTCCCCTTTTCAAATTGACATTGATAAATTGGCGTAATTTGAGGGTCACCCAATATGAGCTTGTCAATCAGCATGGTCATCAGAAACTAGTCACACAAGGGTTCTTTGAAAACTAGACCAGATACTTACTTGACAATGTGGAAGGAATAGGAGGTCAAGACTCAGGTGGTATTGCTTAGTCAAATTTTCTGATTTATATTGAATAATTTTCACTGTTTCAACTCTAAGAGTTGAGTCCTCCCAAAATTTTACTCAATAAAAATCATTTATCCCAAGTTATAATTTACTTTTTTAAAAAAAATGCATCCTGTGGTTGAGTTGTTACAATATATTCTGTAAAATCTGATTCTCAACAGAATCATTTCTGGAAGATGGGGTCCTGCAGTTGGAACTTTGTTATTGGTGCTGCCCAATGTTAATTTTGCGCCAACCAATTTTGCAGCTCCTCCCCCATTCTTGAAACTGAAAATTGTGTTGCCTCCCAATGTCCAGAATTTTATTCTGAAGATTTGTTGATGTTATCTCAGGCCATTTATCTTGGGCTACTTTGGTTAGGCTTAATTGTTCTGCTTAATCCTGGTATTACAATTGGAAATTTAACAAAAAGATATTTGAAGCCACGTTGATGGTTAATCATTAATTCTATGTGGATTTGGGTGGTAATTCCCCATCACTTAGAAACAGCTTCATACTATCCTGTGATTTCCATCACACACATAGTTGCCAATTGCTTTGAAAGCACTGGCATCACTCCACAGTGAATTACCAATGTGACAGCTCACTGTATTAGCCTTACAAGAAGGTTCAACAAGTTGGCCCAGCATCTGATCCAGAGTGAAGGGACTCCTGACAAAGAAGCTCTGCGCCGTATGCTGGACAACGCTGACAACCAAAGTACCAACCAATATAATGAGCTAGTGGCTTACGTTAAAAAACTGGCCAGTAAGTTAGACAGCCTGAGAAAAGGGAAGTTCCCTCCCCAGTTGGGCATTTCTTCCCAGGAGCTTGCCTTGGAACCCCATGATTGTTGCCTATACCACAACGCCTACGTGGATAACAAGAACAATCTTTGGGAGACCATCAAAAGTGTATGGGAACTGGCCAGCTTTCTGTACGAGGATCTTGAGTCTGCATGCAAGCAAATCACCCACTTGGAGGAAGGACGCATGAAGGACAAGCAACACCAGGGTGTAACTTAACTCTACAGTCCTTATGCTGGAAGAGAATCACAGTAACCTTCTGGAACAGCTGGTACAGGAACAAGCAGCTAGAAAGGAGATGGAGCTCAAGTTTTCTACAAGACTAAATAAGCTTGAGACACAGGCTAGCAGAGCAGGTAGTAGTAGCTCTGGCCAAGGCCTTTCACCCCTTCCTGCCTCTTCCTCAGAAAGGCAGAAGACTTCCTCTCCTGATTACTTCCACAAAGTAGGGTCTGATCCTGAGAGTAATGGCTCCCAGTACACATGTAATGTACCCATGGGGGTTGCGGCACTGCCTCCTCTCACACCAATGACCTCCACCAGGCTTTTTTCTATTACCACCAGAGGACCAATGGCCACTCCTATAGAAAAGACTATGGTGCCTGATCATAAGTTCAAACCACTGAAATTACCTAAATTTGATTGTAATGGGAACATCAGAACGTTTGTACGGCTATTTGAGATGTCCATGAGAGGGTCATCAGACCACATGAAGGCTACCACCCTCATTAATGCCCTGGATCCTGCTAGTGTAGATGTTATTATACCACAGCTTCTGCAGAAAAAGTGGACATACACAGACGCCAAGAAGGCGGTCATTGATGAATTTGGCAGCAAGACTAAACTTCAGGCCAGAAAGGCGGAGTTTAGCAATATCTCCTTTAAAAAATACAAGACTGTCTCTGACGTTGACAATCAATTCTACCACAAGGCGCAGATTCTCCTTGGTGCCAGGGTAATTTCTGATTTAGATTGTTGCATTACTATGAGCAGAGCATTACAGCCATATTGTGAGCTTGCCAATGTGATGTTCTTGGTACTCAACCAGTCCAATGACACCCAGAGAATTACTAGCTATCTCAGCAGACTTGGTTCCCAGTTTGAGGCACCAAACAAGGGACAGTCAGGTAAAAGTTTTAAAAACTTTAAGGAGCGCGCCTGAACCCCAAAGCCAACCAATTCCACACCTGACGCAGATAAGCCAAAGGGATAAAACAAATCCTATCAAAATTCTGGTAACTGCAATAAGTGTGGTAAGCGAGGCCACTTTGCAGCAGACTTCCAAAGAGGAAAGCCTAGTCCTCCTTCTGTCAAGGTGGTCACAGTAGCCAAGCCTGCAGAACAGGGAAAAGGGAAGGCAGGCCAGTAACAGAATGTACTGGTCCTGCCAATCCCCTCCCTATTCCAAAAGATCCCAATCAAGAAACAGCCAGCCAGTGCCCAGAGGTTAGCCCTACAGTCTCCATGCCTACCAGCAAGGAGACATCACCTACTCAGGCAATATCCGCAGACACATCCACGGCCAGCAACCAGCCCCTTCCTGATCTCTTCTTACTGGAAAAAGACTTTGAGGAGGACTCTATCCATAAGCTAGTAGTGGACAATCTGTATGCAATCCCCACCTGAGGGAGAGGCCGCCCCAGGAAAATTGACGCCAACACAATAAAGACTGTCTCCAAGCCCTACACCACTCAAGTTCAGGAGGTATGTACTGGTTCTAACCCAAACGTATCCAGCAACCTTCCGCCACTGAAAGGTGTACAGTTCTCCATGCCACTGGAGACCATAGAAACCAACTTCCCTGAGATTGGCCAAAGCCTCTGCCAGTATTTCAATACCCCAGGACCACTGGGTATCCATCTATTAAACCTCCAATCCAAATCTTATACTGAATGTACCTATGCTGATATGTCCGTGAATAAGGTAAAAGTACGGGCCATTATAGATAGTGGGGCCCTCATCAATATAGTCTCAACCCGCCTGGTGAAAAGACTGGGTCTGGCTCCAGATGTAACCCACCCCAAGGTCTATGGTACCGCCAGCATACATACCACTACTTCAGTTGGAGCATACAGTTCACTGCCAATGAGATTTGGTTCAATTGCAGTTTCCTTGCCTGCAGTAGTCTTGCCCAGTCAAAACTACAATATACTGATTGAGACAGCATTCCTTTGCAAGTATGGGGTTAAGCTAGACATGGAAGTGGACACACTGACACTGCTCAGTCAGACAATCCCGCTGTACTACTCTAAGGAGAAGATGCCACCAAAAGAGACTAAAAGCATTCACCTGGCGTACAAGGACGGAGTGGTAGCAGTAATATGAAATCAAAGGGAAAAGGGGCAAGTGGCTACCCACGCAGATAAAGGAGCACAAGGGCATTTCCCTCCGGTCAAGGTCAACCTTCATACTCCCAAGCAGCACCCAGATGGTCATCAACTTGGGGTTAACCTTAGACATACCTGAAGGACTCTACGGGGAAATCCATCAGCCTTGGAGCCGCTCCTGTTTTGAACCATGTGTTGCCCCTGGAATCATCATTCCTGGGCAACAGGAAATTCATGTTCTTTTGGCTAACTTACAATACTTTGATCTAAAGATTAAGAAGCATCAGATAGTTGCCTTTGTACACCTCCTCCCCATCATTGAAATAGAGGAATTCCATTGCATAGGTGACTTCTCTGACATGGGATTGCCAGATCAAGTAGAAGCCTCTGCTTACGCAACTACCCCTTTGGCTGACCTATCCTCTTTAAAAGATGAGGAACGCAAGAAGGCCAGCGCGCTTTTCAAAAAATATTGCTGCATTTTTGAAGAAGATGATTTTGATCTAGGATGTGCCACGGATGTCACCCATCACATTGACACTTGTGACAAGAAGCCTATTTGCCTTTGTCCTATCATAAGGTCCAAAGCCAGTGAGGAGGTATTGAGCAAGGAGATTAAGGAGCTCTTAGATAGAGGCATGCTAGTGCCATCTAAGAGCCCTTGGGCGTCTCCTATGCTCATAGTTAAGAAAAAAGATGGTAGCAATAGGATTGTAATTGACTACTGACAGCTCAACTTGATAAAAAAGAAGGATTCATACCCTCTCCCACAAATTGATGATGCACTTAATTGTCTAGGTGGAGCCAAGTATTTCTCTGCTATGGATCTAATTTCTGGTTACTGGCAAAGTGAGTTGCCGCCTGAAGAACAAGAGAAGTGTGCAATAATAACCCCACAAGGGTTATTCCAGCCAACATGTATGCCCCAGGGTCTGTGTAATGCCCCAGCCACGTTCCAACAAACCATGGACTCAATTATTGGAGACCTCAAGCTGTCCTGTGTTCTGGTATATTTGGATGATATTAACGTATTTTCCAGGACCTTCAATGAACATCTGGATCATCTAGAGGCCATATTCAAAAGACTGGCAGACGTCAATCTGAAGATAAAGCATTGAAAGTGCCAGTTCTTCAAGGATCAGTTCAAATACCTTGGCTTTGTTGTGGACACAACTTGACTTTGGCCTCAACCTGCTAAGGTTGAAGCAATCACAAATATGAAGCAACCAGAAAGCAAACGAGACATACAAGTCTTCCTAGGGATGGTTGGCTACTACTGGCGCTTTATTCCAAATTTCTCCCGCACTGGCAAGCCACTGTTCAATCTCCTTAAGAATGGAACTATCTTTGAGTGGACTGCAGCGTGACAGACTGCCTTCAATTCTCTTAGAACCAGCCTTTCATCCAGCCCTGTCCTAATGTATCCAAATTTTAGCAAGTCTTTTATTGTCCACACCAACACATTGTTGTCAGCATTGGGAGCAGTGCTATCCCAACACAACAATGAAGGAGCTGAGCATCCTGTAGCCTATGCCAGCAGGTCCCTTAATGTCCACGAGTGAAACTACACTATCACAGAAAGAGAATGTCTTGCTGTGATATATGCCTATAAGCAGTTTAGGGTGTACCTACATGGTGTATACTTCACTGTGGTAACAAATCATGCCAGCCTCAGTTGGCTTCAGAATCTCAGAGAGCCCAAGGACGCCTTGACAGATGGGCACTGAAACTCCAAGCCTTTGACTACAAGATAGTTCACTGCCCTGGATCCAGCCATCAAAATGCTGACTGCCTGTCTCAACTATCCACCATAGCACTGGTATCCTCACAAGAAGACAACATGTACAACAAGATGGTAAAATCCACCTTTGATGACAAGCCAGAGAAAATCCAGGCAATTTTGAGGGAGCTAAGAAAGGACTGCCGGGTAGATAACAGTAAACTCTACAAATATCACAAAGGTAAAAATTACTCATTCCCTTGCCCATCAGAAAGGCCCAAAATCATACTTGCTTCCCACAAGGCCATAGGCCATGGGGGATTCCGCAAGACCGTTGCTCAGCTGCAGCTCCACATTATTGAGAGTCCCTGCTGTTTGACTTCAAAGAGACCCTCACCTGCTGTTCCAAATTACAGAATGAGAAACTATTTGTGGGCCACCACCAGTACAAGAAGGTGGAACCAAAATTTGCTTGGCACACTGTAAGCATAGACGCCGTAGGTCTGCTTCCAATGTGCATAGGACGCCTTTGATATATCATAGTGGCCATCAATCACTTAACCAAATGGGTCAAAGCCAAGTCACTACAGAGAGTAAGCGCCGAGGCGACGGCCACCTTCATC
Organism: Entomophthora muscae; assembly: GCA_014839935.2. Lineage (NCBI taxonomy): Eukaryota > Fungi > Entomophthoromycota > Entomophthoromycetes > Entomophthorales > Entomophthoraceae > Entomophthora > Entomophthora muscae. The sequence goes on from QTSX02000714.1 coordinate 956,834, forward strand.
TTAGAGTGTATCATTCATTGACATGGATGTCCTCAGTTCATCCTCACAGACAATGGTACTAATTTCACTGCCAATGTCACTCCCAAGCTGAGCGAGCTCATGGGCGTGAGGGGAGTCCTCTCCACTTCATACCACCCTGAGTCAAACGGTATGGTGGAGATAGTGAATGGAACTTTAGTCTCCATTCTAAGGAAAATGGCAGATACTTGTACCTCAGAATGGTACCTGTTCCTGCCTGCTGTGGTCTTTGTCTACAACATCTCCATCCACAGCACCACTAGGTTTTTGCCCTTCCAGCTAGTATATGGACGCCACTCTGCTATTTTGCCAATCCTGTACTCTGCCATGGGCAATCCCAAAGATATGACTTATCAGTAGTACCTAACTAAAATAGCCAAGACACTGATCAAGCTTTGAGCTGAAGCTTTCTCAGAAACCTCCCTGTCCAGAACAAAGGGCCAGATAGCCAATAACGCAAAGTGTTGTCCTTTGATGGAATTCAAAGTGGGAAGTCAGGTTTCATACCACAACAAGGTCGTGGCTGATCCCATAAGTTGGATAGCTTATGGAAGGGTCCTTTCAAGGTTATAGAAAAAACCTCACAGGACGCATATACAATTAAGAATCTGGCAGACGGACAACTCATAAACCAAGTACACACCAGATTCCTTAAACCCTTCTTTTCTATGCCTAGTATTGGCAAAAATTAAACCTTACAACTTACATATGTAAACTAAAAATATAATTGTAAATATAGGTGTTTATTAGATGGCTAAGGGTCGCCTTCTTGATATTCTGAACCTTCTTCCTCCTCCTTGTCCTCCTCCTTGTCCTTCTCAGTCTCTCCATCATCACTAGGGTCTTTGATCACTGGAGTTTGATGCTCCACCACCACCTCCTGGACCTGCTTAGACTGGTGCCATCTTTCCAACTGAGCCATGCTAAGGACAGGAACAAAAGGAAAAGTACACCCTCTGACAAAAAAGGAGGTAGCAACCTGCAGCCACACTCTACAAACTGCAATTGGCTGTTGGGAGTACTGAACAAGTGGAAGAGGAATAGAGGCCTTCTGGGCATCCAGTTGCCAAAGCCCAGCATCCAGAGGGAAGCAGCACAAAAAAATCATGCAGTTGAGCATGAAGTCGGAAATGTATTGATAGATTTGCGGCAAAGGAGCTTGAATACCACCTATCTTGTTGTGATACTTCTCCCAGTGCGCCGCCATATTGTCAAATGTTCCCATAGGCAGACAAAGGTCTGGAGTCAGGAGCAGATCCCCACACAAGGCCATTCCTCAAAGAGCCAGCTTCTTGTTGCCACAATGAAGTGCCTCCCAGGCCCTCCTAGTAGCCCGACAAATACGGCTGTCACATGCATCAGAGTTTTTGACTCCCAAGGAACTATAAACCCTGGAAAAAGGATCCAAAGGGGAAATCCAGCTGTTGAGCGCCTCAAGGGCAAAATCAAGGATGAACCCCAAAATTGGCATGTCCACTGCCCTCACAGTTGCTGGGTCCGCAAGAAGATCAGTCAGGTCTTGCAAAGCTTCCTGCCAAGAGGATGAGTCTTCTATCACGTAGAAACCACTGGCCGTTCTCTGAATATGCTTCTTCAGATCAACCCAAGGACGCTTCTGTGTTGCCACAAAAAGAAACAGAGGAATGATATCCTCACCTAAGAACAGATTCCTCACGGAGAAGCCTTCCTCTCCCAGGCAGAACTGCATGAACACAGACTCTTGGGTTCCTCCAAAGGCGTCATAACAATCTTGAGCTGGGGTCACGACTAATTCTTGCCCTTCTGTGGCCTGACTGGAAGCCTGGGTAGCCTACTTTGGCAAACGCTCATTGACTGGCTCCTCTGAAGGACGCTTCCTGGAAGCAGTTGTGTCAGTCCTCTCCAACTGCTTGCTGTCTTCCTGTGTATCTGACTGAAAAGGGTCTTCTAACCCAGTAAACGCCAACTCCAAACCACCATCTCAAAGTCCCTGGATCAACGCCCTCCTGGCCTTAAGTGAAAGATTGTAGAACACCTTGCGCTCCTCCTCTGACATCTCTGTGATGTACTGTCTAGTGTCTGTCTTGCTAGTATAGTTGTAGTAGTTCAACAAGTTATCCATATGTTCAAGGTCTCTGGTCAAGGGGAGAATATATGGTCCAGTCTAGCTGGGGGAAATGTCAAGCCTCTGGAATAATGCAATAGACTTGACCATTTTTCTTCTTGGTTTATTGGGTAGACAACCAATCACCATTCTGCTGGCTTGATTACAGAAGCATCAACTTATCATGCTCCTTGGGTATGGCTAGAAGTACATTGATAATTACTCCAAAGATTGATCCTGATCCAAAAATGGCCCACTCATTGGATCAAACCTGAAGAAACAGGCTTGATATTCCGGGTCACAATCACAGAATGTTAAACAGCCAATAAGATGGAATGCTCAGGAATATTAATGCAATATGGTTGACGCCAAACATTTGCACTGTAGACACATCAAATTCCATGACCAATATAGAAGGTTGTTCAGCTGAATGAATGCATGATGTGAAATCCCAGTAGACAGGGCAACTAAACTCGCATATGCATAAACTACAAACCATATGCCGCCAATACACTGATGAGATAAGCTGAGGCCTGGTAATCTATTGAAGTCCCATGCCAGACCGACATGGCTGCCTAGCTCTGGGGGCTGAAACTAGCAGTCTGGGGAACAGATAGACTGACTAGTAGGAGTTAGATGTGTCAGACTACAATCTGGCAAGAGGGCTTATCCACCCTATATAAGGTGCTCTCCTGATTAGTGATTGAGCATAATATCCACCCTTGAAAATAGAGATTAAAGGATCTCTATTGCTGTATCACTACTAGTCAAAGCCTAGTAGTCAGAAGTATCCAAGTAGAGCGTGTTGCTGTTTACTTGCAGACCCGTGTGTTTTCTCCTACGGACTTGGAGTACCGCCAGGCTGTAGCCTCACCTAAGACCCGATTGGTAGCTACAGACTGGTGCCATACAGTCCCCTATCAACATTCACATTACCATGTCCTTTAATAAACACAATTCCTCAAGACCCCAAAATCTTGAAAGGTATTAAGGGTAAAGCTTTTAATAATGTATCCTTAAAAAGTAAAATGTTAGGGGTGAAAACTTGTCTAATTTTACATCCTATACCTTGCACAATATGATATTGCATGTTTCATCCTTGAGAACTATTCTAATTTTACATCCTGTGCCTTGTACAAAATGAAAACATCTGTTTCATCCTTGGGATTAGCCTTCCCTTTTTTATTTTATGACCTACATAAGGGAGTGAGGCACAAATTGTGACCTGCTCTAAAAGTTCAAACAAACCCAAACAGATTGTTTTGTGACCTGATCTAAATCCTTCTTAAAAACGAGGTTGTGGCTGTGTGATCACACAATTACTGTGACTATTGTGAGGTATTTCAAGAGGTTCACCGTGCCAATGCCAATCTATCATGATTTATGCTTGTAAATTATGTGGATTGATGAATGAACCTCTTGTGCACCTCTGTGATTTATTATGCTAAATCTGTGCATTATGTCATTGAGATTTGGCATGATTCTTAGTGGTATAAGTAGAGACCTTTTCCACTATTTTCATCATCATTGTAACTGAATAAAGCTTCATAAGTGGAACTGCGCCTTGTGTACTTTGGTTTATTTAGTAAGATATCCTCAATGGATATTTTATCATCCCAACCTACCTATCGCAGTTAAGGCATTGGATAGGGAAAATCATATTATTCTGCAAGTGCTTGGTCTGTTCTGGGCTAAAAACGGTGTTTCGGTGGAATAGTGTAGCGGTGAACTACAAAAAACTAAAGATAAAGGAAGGGGATGAAGAGCAGTTTATTTGAAGTGTATAACTTGAATAGTTATTAGATATCGTTAATCGATCATTCAAATTTATCGAGTTTCAAGTTAACGCTGTCACAGTGGTACATAGATTTTGAGTCATCTGGAAGCTGCAGTGAAAGATCTTAGTATCCTATTGACAGACGGTTAATTGATTGTTTCCTCATCACGTTATTGGACCAAACGCAGGTGCCACTTAAACACCTCAAACCCTTAACGCCACAGCCCACATAGTTGAATTGTCCACCTCAGTAAAGGGGAAAGGAACAAAGTCTGAGATTGAACTATATTAGCCAGCACAGCATTCAACTTATAATATTCTGCGGCCTTGGCGTTCAAATTTTGAGCAAGAATGCCTTTAAATCTAAAAGATAGCTCTCCAACTAGCAAGCGGACATCGTTTGAGGAGTCCGGCTTGGATCTGGATTTGATTCCCAAGCCGGGGGATGAACTGGTTACCGAGGAGCAGAGTAAAGCTTCCCAGGTCTCCCTGGACTTTGGCGAGTTTGACAATAAAGATTTCAATAGAATAACCCTCATTAACAGGTTGATGCCCAATCGTAAGTTTTTTGTTTGGCGGAGTTTATAAGGGTTTAGTCTGAAATTCGGTTTACGTTTGCAGATCTATCTTTCATTCTAGCTCATGTGAGATTATTTAAAACTATTTTTCAGGTTTTTTCATTGTGCTATTTGGGATTGCAAGTATTATATTACTGTCGAAAGCAATATGTATACTTTATTTTTTATTTGTTGGTTTAGTTTTATCTTCGCTTTAAAACTAATCAGATTCAGCTAGCGAACTTTCAAAGATAGAAACTCTTGATAAATTAATTACGAGGCAGCTGAAGAAAACTAATAACGAGCTTTGTGCTCTCCTTCATAAACAACCCAACCAAACGGCATCTGGTGCTTCACTGATGGATGGTACTAAACAAAACATTAAAGTATAGTTAGAATTTTTATTATTTTGATATTAATTTATCTGCAGGAATTGCTAGAGAAAGTTGAATTGCTTCAGGGGAAAGCTCTCAAGGCAGAGAGCGTAGTCAAAGAAATCACTGAAGGAATCGCTGGGTTGGATATTGCTAAACGCAATCTTGTTCAGACCATTAAGTTTTCGCGCCGCCTTCAGATGCTATGTAAATGAAAAATGTTATTTAAGTTAATCTTTTAGTGACAGCAGTTGAGCAGCTTCGTGCTGCAATTGACTGCCGAGATTACGCAACAGCAGGACCTCTTTTACAGGTTAGTAGATTTTGATTCCCCTGGGAAGTAAACTGATGAAGATCTATGGCCTTGATAGGGTTTTGCTGACATGCTGTCGTCTAGGTGGTGGTAGAGCTCTTCAGTCACTTTCAGGGGGTCCGCAACATTAGACATATTTTTGAACTGCGATCGACTATCGCTAATTTACAAAACTCCCTTTTGAGAGCCGTAATGGAAGAAACTAAATCTAGCATTGGGGCCCAAGGCCAAGTCATAGGAGCGGCTCCACGCGTAGCCTTGGCTTGCGCAGCAATTGATAACGGACATCCTGATGGCAAGCGCCAAGTGATGGACTATTTCTTGGAGCTTGTTCTTCAGGATTATGCAAGTTCGTTTGTAGCAGGCGATGAAGTGTCAGAGCTTAGTAACGTTCCACAACGGTTTGCATGGCTCAAGCGCTTTATAGAAACTTATGAAGCAGGTGCAGCCCATGTGTTTCCATCGCATTGGGGTGTGGCATGCAAGGTTGCTCAAGCTGTCTGTGAGGCTATAGCGAATGACCTTACCCATCTCCTAGAGGGTGAAACAGACGTTGGATTGATGGTTCGCACTATGCAGATTGCCCTTGCCTTTGAAGGGCAATTAGACAAGAAGTTTCCTGTGTCGAAGGAAGGCTGTGGACCTCTCCCATTTGCAGGGATGTTATGCTGCTGCTTCGAACCTCACTTGCAGCGATTCATTGATCGTGAGGCAGCTACCCTTAAGACCAAGCTTGCAGAATTTGCAGCAACACCCCCCGCTGCTGATCCTGAAGCAGCAGTACGTGTCCTTAGCACCAGCACTCAGTTACTTCTTCTCTATCAAGAAAGCCTTGGAACTCTTTGCAAGGTGACCCGCGGAAAGTTTCTTCTAAGCCTTGCTCGCCTCTTCTTTAAAGGCCTTGAGGATTATGCCACACAACTTCCTGTGCTGCTTGCCCGAGAGGACAAGCGGTTGTTAACGGATGAAGAACTAGAATCGGCTTGCTTGGTTTTAAACACTGCCCATTATTGCCATGCTGCAGCGGGACAGCTTGCGACCCGAGTAGAAGATCTGCTTGACACCAGCTTCCGTCAGCAATTAGATTGTTCCAAAGCTCAAGAAGCGCTTCTTGAATCCGCTTACATTTCTACACGACGCTTGGTAAGAGGATGCGAGGCTCGATTTGATGCTGGCTGGGCCCAATTGTCCAAAACGAATTGGTCCACTTGGAAGCCCACTTCTAGACCAGAATATGCTCGCATGTTAATGACGGCCCTTAGTGATGTGTCGGCCAAGGTAGCCATTCATTATCCCGTCGCTCACCGCTCATTTTGCGATCGACTTGCTGAGTAAGCGAATCACTCTCTTTATGCTAACCTGAAGGTATTTTATCTCGCGATGGGCTGACACCATTTTGAAAATCAATAAGCTTCCTACTGTTGCTGCTCAGCAACTTATTGAGGATGGCAGCCAAATCCTTGACTGCCTTTTCATTTTGCCTGTTTCAGCAGATTTCAGAAAGGAGCCCCCTGCAACGTAAGTCGCCCATTCTTTTGCAACTAAAATTTCAAGCTTCCAGAGAATGGTGCGTAAGCAGTACGATGCGCGCATAGGCTCTTATTTGGAGTTGGTGTTGTTCGAACTCGAGCCCCCATATGATATGTTCCTTGAAAAGTTTCTCGCGTTTGCTGTTCCGCCCCAGTTCCCAATATTTCTTCGCCTCATGGAAGTTCGGGTAATTGGCTTTTCATGTACATCTAACATACAAAGGGTATTAAACGTACTGATCAAGGCCCATTACGCGAGGCCCTTCAGGCATGCATAAGCGTTTTGTCTACCAATGATGTTTTAGGCACAGAACTAACAACCTCCGAATCGCCCTCTACTCTTAGTCCTCGTGCTTCAGTTAATTCGCCATCCTTCTCTTCCTCCGAGATGTCTTTCCTGCACTCGCCTATCTTAAAAGCCAATAGCTTAAGCTTTACTCCACAACGTCTACAAGATAACTTTCGACGATTTGTAGGATTAAGCGTCACTCGCGACGATCCGGGAACCGCCAATCCAGTAGAATCAACTACAAGCCCTTAATTTTCTAAAAATATGTAGACCTAGTTGCTTCAGGCTGTTTCATTATCGATTCCTTTTAGATTCCCAATCCTCTTGTCAATACTAAGCATTCATTATGGCTAGTCAACCCTAGATTTTAAGCCAAGTCTGATCCGATTCAAGCAAGAACCCTTTTTATATGCTATTGCTAAAATTAGGTGACCTACGCTCCCAAAAGAGCAATGATTACAAGAAGTAAACACTCTAAATCTAAACCATTTTCTCCACTTAATAAAAATCTATAAAGGAAAGGATAGTTAATGGCCTACGCTAACCATCAAATCTATCATTTTCTTTAAAAGGTTGACTTCAGATTAAAAGAGCAAAGTTATTTCATTAAACTTAAAGCTTACTATTGAAAGCCAATACAGTAATATTCTAAACCATTGAGATAAACAAGATCAAGTCAGCTTAGAATGAAGGAGCAGATTCCAGGTTTTAAAGTATAAGTCCAAAGCCCCTTATCAACAAATGGTCAAATACAAAATGAAGATACAGCCAATGTAACTCAAAAGTGATACCAAACACAAAATCAATATAGTATGGAGTGATGCTGGCCTAGATAGAACATGACAGCCATTCCAGGATATAAAGTAACCTTTCAGTTATACCTTTAATTCAATCTATATCTGTGGCGTTGATAGCAAAATGGAGTCAAGTACTGAATGGAATTTCACATGCATGCAACTTCCAGGGATCCACTGGTCTGGAAGCTGCTCTCCGATTGAGTGGACGAAGGCTCCCAAATCAAACTTGATCAGTGAGGATCCAACAGGAATCCCAATTATCTGCAGGTCAACGAGATGGCCAACACGATAAAATCTCCCCAAAATGAGAAAAAACTAATTGATGGAGTAGTAAACACTAGTGAGGGCAAGAATATACCATGAGGCATTCAGATGGATAATATGAGGGGTATGGGCTTGTTCAGCGTCGTAACCCCGACTTCTGGGATATTAACAATTAGACGAACAGGTGTGTCAACATTCAGTAATGGTTGCAAAATCGAGGGTTTTCGCTTTCGCTCTGAGGTGTTTGGTTTACCCAAGAATGGATCGAGAGCAATTAGTGAACCAGCCGCGCCTCTATCTGTGGTATGCCACATTGGTGTCGCCACTAATGATACATTGATTGATTCCCTTGGTATTTAAAGAAATTTCCCTTCCCAAATAAATCTAAGTTTATCTGAGTTCTGCTCTTGCACTTTCCTTTTAAGCTTCAAGCGCCCTCTTCCTACCATTTAGGAAGATTTATATTTACATTATCCCTTCTCTGGGCAAAAAGATAATACACTTTACCTTGTTGCAACGCCCAGGTTGCTAACTCCTGCTTAGCTTGAACTGCAAGTCTTTTGTCATAAAGACTTCCTGCCAAGTTCTCTCCTATTCCAGTATAGAAGAGCGCAACTCAACATTCAGCATAGGGAAAATGCAGACAACAAGGATCAAATCTATACTACACAGAGTCAGTTGAGGGTTCAGGGGGTGTGAGGCCAGGTTGACCAAATCCTATATTGGCATTATCCAAAAAGAACAAAATAAATATCAGAGTGGTCCAAAATATGTTGGGTGGCTTAATAATGGGAAACCCTAGCACTAAATTGAATCCTACTAATCAAATGAAAATATAGAGATTTGTTGATGTTGCAACTGAGTTCTCAGACTTGCCTGCCAATGTATCTTATAGTACACAGGAGGAGCTTGATGAGTCGCCCCTTGACATATCTAATGACATGAACCAATCTGATGACAATGTCGCAACATCTTCAATTACTCCCTCTCGGGGAATTAACACCCCAAGTAAACACCAAGCGGCTCACCGGGTGGTTCACCGCCCAGGCAATAAACTGGTGGCACCATTATCAGTTAACCATCTATGACAAGGATCACTCAATCCAGGTCCTAAATGGAACACAACTTGATTAAGCCTCGTGACCCAAGAGGAACATTACTCAGATAAGCCCCATGATCTCCATGACGTACATAGACAACATGTGGCTTGTCATGATACTATATAATATTCTATATTCATATCCAATAAAGTATCATTCTCTTCTAAATATTCCCCTCTATTTTGTTTATTATACTTCCCAGAAGTATAAACTCGACAACATTATTGAACTGCAGGCACTTTCTCCTAATTAGGAGCGCTGCCAATTTGACTTTGCTGATCCCTGTGCAAGTTATTCCTCAGCCTCAAACCTTACATGAAACTTGCCACTGTGCCACCCCCTGTGGCCTGGGGGCTTTCCCCATATGGTATATTAGTCACAATATTCTACAATAAAATACATCTTATTATACTCATTCTTGTCCTTTCTATTTGGACTGCTGCCTTCCCCAATCTAAATACTGAACTATTTTTGATTCAGTTGAAACAGTGGTAGCAGATGTAGGGTTGACTAGCAATCTATGTATAAGGAAATTTCTCCCAAGGAAGGACAGAGTACGGGCTGTATGGCTACTCCCCACCAAGAAACCTTTCTTCTAATCCCCGAGGGGGACCTCCCCAAAGGATATGTTATCTATCAAGATCAACTGGTGCTTACAAGCATGTATAAGCAACTCTGCCTTGGGCAGCGCAACGCAAGTGTCACCCTGCCTCAACCAGACCTTTCACAAGGCATGTTAAACTTTCAGCTCAAGTGTCAGGGCCCAGAATGCCCTGGACAGTCAGCTGGCCTGCCTAGAGGCAAAAAAACTCTACAATGTGAGAACCCACACAAAGTATCTTCCAGGGCAAGAATACCCCCCTTTTGACTAACAAATGGCCCAGGATTTGAGAGGCGCTCAAGCCTCAAATCCCTGGCTTTGATTAAATTATCAAATTTGGGCCCCTCAACTATTGGGAAATGGTACATTGGGAAAGCAATTGTTTGATTGTGCTATTGGGCGCTCAATCTCTTGTGGGATCTATAAATAACAGTGGCACCTTGGCATGCTGCAGTTAAAGAAAGGTTCATGTTATACCAACCAATGAGCACCCACCCCCTGGCCCAAGTACGCAAATTCCAGTGAAAATTTTAAGTTCAACTGAATTTGATGCCATCAGCTCCCTGGTGGCACAAAAGGCCACAAAATTACCAGTAAGTATAAGTAGTGGGGAGGAGAAGCCCTCCTCACTGTTGACATCTTAATAAAGCAAGTTTATGCCCAGAAATTATTATCTTATTGCAGGAATGATATATTTTTACTCAAATTTAATTATTCTTTTTGCATCTATTTGGGAATCCACAACACAATACAATCTTGCCTACCCATATCCTCCTGGCTAAGCTCCTGCCATCTCAGTCAATCCACCCCGTGCTCTTGATGTGGAGTATTACCACCCCTGCCATCTGGATCTCCCACCTGCTATGAAGGAGATTCCTGCTGCTCCCCCTTGCCCAATGCGCCTCCTGCCCAGGACTTCAGTAAATTGGTGTTTGTCTACATCACAGTATTGGGGTTGGCCAACCAGGTTGTGCCCCATACTGGGAGTTGGCGCCCCCTAGCTACTGCAGTCAACTACCTGGTCTGTATCACGCCTATTGTGTACATGGCCTTCCAGGCCAGGCCAGGCCAGGTCAGGCCTGCCTCCCCTCTGAGAGTCCAGCCAGACTCTGGTATGGGCCATGACAGTATGTCAACCATATCAAAACTAGTAACCTGGGCCCCTATTCTTCTTTGATTATAGGGGCATCTTGTATGCCTTTATTTTTGACCTCAGCTTACTACCTAAGACAGTATATGTCAGGGAACCAACCCTGATTGGCTGGCTTGCTAGTGTTTGAAAACTGGCGGGTTGCGGACTGGTTGGGCAGAGCCCACCAAAGGATTGGTGCTAACTTAATGAGGTAGGACATTGACTTGCCCACCCATGACCACGGACCAGCGGCTGGGACAATAGTATTTATTACTCCCGTGAGAGTAATATATACAATTCCAAAAAGCTTGTTGGTATGGTCCAGTGGGAGCTCAGCGGCGGAGGCAGGCATTGGTTTGGGGGTGACAGGTGGTTCCATGTCCATTTAGTAGGCAGGAAGGAAGTTGTATTTATCTCAGAACAGGCGGGGTTTGGTAACGTACCAAGGGACTTCACGGTTGTATCTGGTTAACTCGGTAGTTCTGGCCAAGGGATCCCAGGCTAGTATGTTGTTGGCGGTGTAGTCCTTGTACTCAGGCTTTAAGGGGTACTCTGTGAAATGGACAGGACCAAAGGGGGCACCTGGCGGGCGGTACGTAGCTGGAGGGCTGGCAGGGGGGCGGACAATCTTGGGGTTAACTGGAAGATGGCAAGAATAAAATACAGCAATAGTTGGGGAAACCAATATCTCATAACCTTTATTTGAAAATCACAATGGGGGTTGATCTTGGCCTGGCAGGTATTTATACCACGCTGCCAGGCTTCACTACCTGGTTGGGTTTTCTGGGCTTGGGCGGGTTGGCATCAGGTGTCTCAGATGGCAGTGTGGCGCTTGGCACTGGCAGTTTGGCACTGGCTGCTTTGGGGTGAGAAAACTTCAAATCCTTCTGTTTATCAATTTGGGTATTGGGTGCCTCTTTGGGTTCAGTGCCTTCCCCGGGACTTTGGGGGAGTTCAGAATAACTTTCAGTGAGAAATTTGTCTATTTCACTGGGAAAACTGCCAGTATTAGGCGTTGGCACCTCAGGGAAATTCCTGGCATCTTGCACTGGCAGTTTGCTTGCAGAATCCTGCGGGGCTCTAAGGGTTTGGGTCCTGGCGGGCTGTCATCAACTTCATCAATTAGTAGTGGGTTATTGCGTTCCCAGCCTATGAGTCTGGCGGTCCACAAAGGGTTTTGTCCAGGGTTTGACTACAATTCCGTATTTTGAGATTTAGGAGCATCCAAATTATCATTCCTGATATCATCCCCTTCTTCCCCCAAAATTTCCCCTTTCAGGGCCTTCTTCTCAAGGTATTGTTGGATGGCCTGTTTGGCATTGATTAGGTTGCTCAAAGGTTCCCAGGTGCTTTCTTCCGGGGGGGGGTAACCTGACCACTTGATGTAGTACTGGGGGATCTTGTAGTGGACTTGGTTGCCGTGGATGTACTCAACTTTGTACTCAATTGAATGGTCCTTCCGGATTGGCGGGGGGCTTGACTTGATCTTCTGGTGGGGAAGGAAGTTTCCATCTTTTTTGAACAGCAGGGCACAGTGGAACATGTTATGGATCTTCCATGTGGGGGGTAGGTCTAACTTGAAGGCAACTTCTCCAATGAGCTTGGTGATCTTGTGTGGTCTGCTTCTTCTGTGAGCTAGTTTTCTGCAAGGCACATGCAGGGGCACATTACAGGAATCCAAATAGACCTTGTCTCTAACTTAGAGGGGTTTACCAGGGGTCTGTTTTCAATCAGCAAAGGCCTTGTATGTCTGTACTGCTTGGTTCAGGGTTGCTAAGCATATAGTTTGGGTGTCATGGATCTGTTCAATCCAGGCGCGTCCAGACGGGTTGGTTTCCTTGTTTCCAATGCTAGGGTCCCATGTGGGGTCAAACCCGTAGTTGGTTTTGAAAGGGGACATTCCAGTAGATTCATGGTCTTTGCTGTTGTAGGCGTACTGTGCCATGGGTAGCATCTTGGCCCAGTTATCTTGGTTAGCGTTGGCATATCATTGTAGGTACTGCTCAAGTATTTGGTTTGCTTGTTCAGTCTGGCCGTCAGTCTGTGGGTGGTAGGAGGTTGATACACAGCGTTTTACCCCCAAATCCTTCATCACCTGAGACCAGTAGTTGGAGGTGAATTGTGGTCCTCTATCAGTGATGATTTCTGCCAGAGTGCCATGTTGGGCTAGGATGTGGTTGTGGAAATGTCTAGCTGTCTCTGCGGCAGTGCAGTGGGTGGTGGTAGGGACAAAATAGGACATTTTAGTGAATATATCTACCATGACTAGGATTGCATTGAACAAATTAGAAGGGGGCAGTTCCACAATATAATCCATTAAAATGGACTGCCAGGGTCCTGCTGGTATGTATAGTGGTCTTAGCAAGCCTTCAGGTTTGGATCTACGGGGTTTGGTTCTTCCACATGTCTCACAGCCTTTGATGTAGGCAGCCACGTCTTTGTCCAGTTGGGGCCAAGCATAATTCTTCTTGATTCCTTGGATTGTCTTGAGTCTGCCAGGGTGGCCGGCCATCTCTGAGTTGTGATAGCTATGAGTACTTTGGTCCTTGTTTCACCTTCTGGTATGTAGATCCAGTTGTGTAATAGCAGGGTGGTTCCTTTCAATGAGAATCCCTTCTTGTAGTGTCAGCTATCTGGGTCTGAGGTCAAGTTGGCAATGAGTTCCGCTGAATACTTGTCTAATTTCTGCGCCTTAATTATGTCAGGCTTATGGGCCATGATCTTCATGAACATCAGTTGGATGCCTAGGCTGGCAGGGTCAAGGAGTACATGGGTGTTGTGGTCCTTGGTCTCAGCTGTGGTGGGAATCATATCTGCTCTTCTACTCAGGGCGTCAGGTACCACATTCACCTTTCTGGGTTTGTAGTCAATGGTCAAGGTGTAGTTGGCCAGTTCTAAGGCCCATCTGGCCTGCCTTTGGTTCAGCTGTCTGGGTTTAAAGAAGTAAACCAGGTTCTTGTGGTTGGTTAGAACTTTTACTGGAAACTCAGCGCCACATAAGTACCGGCGCCAATGTTTCAAGGTCTTCATTATAGTGAGCATCTCCTTGTTGTAGATTAGGTAGTTTCCTTTGGCAGGCAGCATCTTCTTGGAGTAATATGCTACAGGATGTAGCAGACTATCCCCTCCCTCCTGAAGAAGGACCCCTCCCACCGCAAAGTTGGACGCATCGGTTTCCAGCACAAAAGGCTTGGATGGGTCAGGCATGGCCAGGACAGGGGCAGAGGTGAAGGCAAGTTTCAGGGTCTCAAAAGCAGTGGTGCATTCTGGGGTCCAGACAAAGGTGACCTTGTCAGAGCACAGGCGGGTCAGGGGCAGGGTGATGAGAGAAATTTTTTGGATGAAATCCCTGCAATAGTTTGCCAGGCCCAAAAAGCTTCTCACATCTTTCCTACATTTGGGCATTGGCCAAGACATTATTGCTTCTACTTTGTCCTGTGCCATTGCAAACCTGCCAGTCTTCACTATGTATCCCAGGAATTCAACCTCAGACTGAAAGAATTCACACTTCTTGAGCTTAGCATGTAAATTGGCTTGGGAGAGTTTCTCTAATATGAGGTCCAGGTGGCGCAGGTGTTCCTTGTGAGACTTGCTGTAGATGAGGATGTTGTCCAGATATGCCACACAGAAGCGGTCAAGGTATTCCCCTAGGATGGTGTTAATCATCCTTTGAAAGGTGCTGGGGGCGTTGCAGAGGCCAAAGGGCATCACTAGGTACTCATACAGCCCATATTGGGTTTTGAAGGCAGTCTTGTACTCATCTCCATCCTTGATTTGGATTTGGTTGAACACATCTTGGAGGTCAATTTTTGAGTACACCTGGGCTCCAGTCAGTACATCACAGAGGTTGTTGGCATTGGGGATGGGGTAGCGGTTCTTCACTGTGATGTTGTTCAGTTTTTGGTAATTCACGCATGGGCGCATCCCACCATCTTTTTTCCTACAAACAGCATGGGTGACAAGCAGGGGGCCTTTGACACTCGGATGAAACCCTTTTTTGCCATATCTTCCAGGTATGCTTTCAAGGCTACTTGTTTGCAGTGGTTGCAGCTGTAGATGGGGCTGTTGTGAGGTTGGGTTCCCGGTATCAGGTCTATGGCATGGTTGTATATTGAATGGCTGGGTAGTTTTGTGGCTTCTTCTTCACTAAACACATGGTCCCATTTCTGTAGGGGGTAGGTAGTATTCCAACACTAGGCTCTATCTTTATGGTTAAGAGTTTGTTGGTAGGGGTTTGGCCATGGCTCATGCAAAAAGGGACGGTGTTGCAAGATTCAGGTTGGCCCAACATGGTGGTTTGTTTGCAATAGTTCAGGATCAGGCCATGTTTGTTGGACCAGGAGTTGCCCAGTATAAGGGGGTGGGGTAGTCTGGGTAAGAGGATCAGGGACAACAGGTACACATTATGTCCAATTGTCAACAGGAGTTCTTGTTCACACTCATAGCCAGTGTCCAGAGAGCTGTTTCCCATGACTACTTGTAGGCTACGCTCTGAAGCTATCATGCCTAGTTCCTTTGCCAGGCTGGTGTCAATGAAGCTTTCATCAGCTCCTGTATCAATAAAAGCTTCTATCTGGCGCTTGTTTCCCAATAGTTCTATGGTCACTTGGATGAATTTGTAAGACTAGGAAGAAGTGTTTATTTGCGCCAGTGAGACTGGGGCAGTGTTCTTATTAGGGCAGGCTCTGGTCAAGTGGCCTGCCTTGTGGCAGTGGAAACAGAGTCCTTCTAAATAGTGTTGTTGGAGCTCTTCGGGTGTCATTCCTGTTCTGTTGGGGGTTGGTGCTTGGGTTTGGCGGGTCTGGGAGGGGCCAGCATTCTCTTGGTCTATGCTAAGGCCCTTGCACAGGGGAACCAGATTGTCTAGGCTGAGGGTGTGCGGATGGTGCTTCAACAAGTCCTTCATTGCTAGATTGACTCCCTTTTGGAAGATGATGGCTTCCAGTTTGTCTTCCAGTTGGGTGCAAGTCTTTAGTTTGAGGAATTTGCCAATGTAAGCTTGGATGGGGCAGGCGCCCTGCCAGATTTCCAACAAGGAGTTCAGGGCGTAGTATCTGGTGTCACGGTCTTTCCCTGTGGCCATCAGTTTGGCTTCAAACTTAGCATAGTCTAGGCAAAATTCCACGTCTTCAGCAGTGGCTTTGCTAAACCAATCAAGGGTGTCTCCTGATAGCATGGCAGCTACTCCAAGTACCTTTTTGGTGTCACTGGAATAGGATGGGGCATTGGCTTAAAAATGTAGTCAGAGCACTGGCATGGCGCGGCGGGCCTCTTCAAGAGTGAGTTTTCCCATCTGGGGCATCTCCACTTTGGAGAGGGATTGGTTAACTATCACATTATGAACCTGAGAGGAGGGTCCTTTGGCGGTTTTGGCGGCGGGGTCAGAGTTCTTGGGATTGTCTGGGGGTCACGTTTGTATTCTTCCACACGGGAGAGAACAGGTTCTTGGTCCTCATAAATGTGTAATAAGTGATTATCATTATAAAAAAATACAAGATGCCCCAAGAATAATCAACATCTTGGGGCTCAGGGTACCAGGTTTAAAATAGATCATCATAATGTCAGGGAACCAACCCTAATCAGCCAGATTGCTAGTTTTTGGGAACTGGAGGGTTGCAGACTGGGTGGGCTGAGCCCACCAAAGGATTGGTGCTGACTTAATGAGGTGGGACATTGACTTGCCCACCCATGACCACAGGCCTGTGGCTGGGACAATAGTATTTATTACTCCCGTGAGAGTAATATGTACAATTCCAAAAAGCTTGTTGGTATGGTCCAGTGGGAGCTCAGTGGCAGAGGCAGGCATTGGTTTGGGGGTGACGGGTGGTTCCATGTCCATTTGGTAGGCAGGAAGGAAGTTGTATTTATCTTGGAACAGGCAGGGTTTGGTAACATACCAAGGGCCTTCTCGGTTGTATCTGGCTAACTCGGTAGTTCTGGCCAAGGGATCCTAGGCTAGTATGTTGTTGGCGGGGTAGTCCTTGTACTCAGGCTTTGAGGGGTACTCTGTGAAATGGATAGGACCAAAGGGGGCACCTGGCAGGCGGTACGTAGCTGGCGGGCTAGCAGGGGGGCAGACAATCTTGGGGTTAACTGGAAGATGGCAAGAATAAAATACAGCAATGATTGGGGAAACCAATATCTCATAACCTTTATTTGAAAATGACAATGGGGGTTGATCTTGGCCTGGCAGGTGTTTATACCACACTGCCAGGCTTCACTACCTGGTCAGGTTTTCTGGGCTTGGGCGGGTTGTCATTGGGTGTCTCAGATGGCAGTGTGGTGCTTGGCACTGGAGGTTTGCCACTGGCCGCTTTGGGGTGAGAAGACTTCAAATCCTTCTGTTTATTGATTCAGGTATTGGGTGCCTCTTTGGGTTTGGTGCCTTCCCTGGGACTTTGGGGGAGTTCAGAATAACTTTCAGGGAGAAATTTGTCTATTTCACCAGGCAAATAGCCTGTATCAGGCGTTGGCACCTCAGGGAAATTCCCAGAATCTTGCACTGGCGGTTTGCTTGCAGAATCATGCAGGGCAGCTAAGGGTTTGGGTCCTGGCGGGCTGGCAGAAACTTCATCAATTAGTAGTGGGTTATTGCGTTCCCAGCCTATGAGTCTGGCAGTCTGCAAAGGGTTTTGTCCAGGGTTTGACTCCAATTCCGTATTTTGAGATTTAGGAGCATCCAAATTGACATTCCTGGCAGTATATGACCAAGAAACAAGAAAAGAACAAAAGCCAAGAAGAAATTGTTGCCAAGCCCTCCCAGGTCCAGACTGTGACCATCTCCACCTCAAACCATAATGCTGCTGCCCCCACAACCTTTCCTGATGTTGCAACTGAACCAATGAGGATTCAGTATTTGGAATTGGGGAAGACAACAGTCAAATAGAAGGGACATAATAATAAGAATAATGTATTGTTTATTGTGGAATACTATGATTAATATACCATACAGTAGTTTTAAAATCTATGGCAACAAAAAAATGAACTCAGATTTAAACAAAATGAATTCAGATTTAAGTGAAATTTAAATGAACCAAAATCTATTGTAAATCAATATAAATTCATTTATTTTTAATTTTGTTTAGATCTGAGTTCATTTTGTTTAAATCTGGATTGTTTTTGCTTGTTGGCATAGCTTTTAAAACTACTGTATGGGGAAAGCCAAATGGCCACAAGGGAGGTGGCATGGTGGCTTGTTCCATGTAAGGATTTGAGCCAAGGAATAACTTGTGTGGGGATCAGCAGGTTAAATTGGTAGTGCTCCTAATTAGGGGAAAGTGCCTGTCATTTGATATTGCCATCAGATTGGTCCATGCTGTTAGATATGTCAAGAGGCGGCTCACTGAGCACCCCCTGTGTATTGTAAGATACGTTGGCAGGCAAGTCAGGAAACTTGGTTGCAACACCCCCCTTGTCCCCTGCTCATTATCAGGCACCCAGTTCAGAGTCTGCGGGAGATCTGGGAAGGTCTGCATAAACAACCTTTGTGTGGGAATGGTGCAGCAGGAGCACAAGCAATTGTAGTGGAGTGTCTTTGTTTTTCCTTGGGCATCTTTGAGCCAATAGGTGTGATTGTCATAGACTGCAGCTATCTTGAAGGGTCCTAGGTGGTTAGTCTCCAACTTAGCCAAATTGAGGTTGAGGGTATAGACAGGGTCATCTACAGCGTATCTGACTTTGAGGTGCTTTGTCCCTCCTTCAATTTGTTTATGCTCAACTTCCTGGGCTTTAGCACACCATTGGTTTAGGGATGAAGTTGTCAACAGGGGGCTTTCCGGGAACTGTAGACTGTAGCTTCCCCTGTTCCACTCCTGTTAGACTTTCAGGAGTCCCAAAAGCCAAGGCGCTAGGGATGAATCCAGTGCCTTGATTGATTCTTGCTTATAGGATAAGTAGAGCAGTAGGCAAGTGTTCAGTCCACGCGGTATTGGGGTGCTCCTGCAAGAGCTTGGCAATCAGTTAGACCAGCGAGCTGTTTAATTGCTCCACACGCTCATTGACGTGCAGATGGTAGGGAGTAGTGACTATCTGTTGGAGGGCATTCTTGTGAAATTACGCCTTCATGACCTGGCCAACAAGTTTGGGACCACCATCTGTGATGAGACGTTTGGGCTGCCCAAGACAGGCCACAATTTCCTTGCCAATGAAGCAGGTGATGGTGGTATTGATATGATTAGTTGTTACCCAAGCCACTGGCCAGCAAGTGAAGTAGTTGATGGCAATTATGATGTATTTCTTTACCAGTCTGTCTTTGGGGGAGGGGACCAACCACATCAAGGGCCCACTGCTTGAAGGGTTCCATGGCCTTGATGGGCAGGACAGACTTGGGAGGTGCAGGTTTGGGTGTATTCTTTTTGCACAGCACACATGTTTTGAGGAGATCCAGGATATCCTGGCGCATACGCGGCCACCAAACCTTTTGTTTCATGATCTCAAAGAAGTTAAGTCCTCTGATGTGACCCAAGGTGCAGTGGTAGTGCAGCATTGTGTTGCCCCATTGTGTGGTGGGGATGTAAGGCGTTTTTTCCCCTGTCTCTGCCCGGTGGCAGACATTGCCAGCATTGGTGGTGAACTGATTTTCATTGTCCTTCATCTTGGAGATGGCTATTGAGTTAAGGCCTTTGTAACAAGTTGCCTCAGGACAGAGATAAAGCATTGGTCAGTCTGGGTCTAAATCATTGTCCCCGGTGATAGACACTACATAGAGCCGTGAGAGGGCGTCAGCTGTGACAAGTTCCTTCCCAGACTTGTACTCAATGTGCAGCTGGTAGGGGGATAGACACTCAACCCAGCTTGCTTGGCGGCATGTCAAGTGGGACTGTGTGTTGAAGTACTGAAGTGACTTGTGGTCTGTCAGGATGCGGGGTGGAAAGGTGGCACCTTCCAGGTAACAACGCCATTTCTTGACACAGTGCACAATTGCTGATAACTCTTTGTCATATATTAGGTAGTGTCGCTCTGAGTTGGTGAGCTTTCTGGATTTGTAGGCCATGGGGAGGAAGACACCTTTGTCAGTTTTTACCTGTAGTACGCCCCCTATGACCCTGTCAGAGGCATCAGTATTGAGTTTGTACTTGAGGTTTTGATTGGGAAACTGTAATACAAGCGCAGTTTTAAGTCTTTGCTTCAACATTTTGAAGGCTTGATCTCTGACAGGGGTCCAATGGAAGCGCTGTTTGGTGTTCAGAAACTCAGTGAGAGGTGCAATTAGTTCCCTGCAATTGGAAATGAACTTGCGCACATAGGCAATCATTCCTAAGAAAGTACACACCTGACCAACATCAGTGGGAGGTGGCATACTGGTGATTGACTTGATCTTGGCAGGATCAGGATTTATCCCTTGGGCAGAGATGATGTGCTCAAGGAACAGCATCTCTGACTTAAGGAATTCAAATTTGGAGGGTTTAGCTTTTAGCTGGTTTTTTCAAAGAGTATCAAGGACAGTACAGAGGTGTTGGAGGTGCGTGATTTGATCTTGAATGAAGACAATAATGTTGTCAAGGTACACCACCACACACTTCCCAATCAATCCCTCAAATGCTTTGTTCATCAACATAGCAAAGGTGGAAGGAGCGTTGGTCATCCCAAAGTTCATGACCTGACACTCAAATAACCTGTAGTGTGTGAAGAAAGCACTTTTTGCTTCATCCCCTGGTGCAATGTGAACCTGGTTGTACCCCACAGTGAGATCAATCTTTCTAAAGACCTTCACACCTGCAAGTGTGTAAAACAGGTTGTCAATCAGCAGCAGGGGGTACTTATTCTTAACTGTCACCTTGTTTAGGGCACGGTAGTCTGTGACCAGGCAAAGGTGTAAGGTCTTGCCCATAGTGGTGCAAGGTTATAAACTAGCACATGTAAGGCATTAGGATTCAGATTTAAAAGGTATAAAAAGATGGGAACTGTCTGCAAAATAATCTTACATAACCCTGCTAAAAACCTATACTGAGTTACAAAAGGAGTGATTGAGTTTAAGAACCCTAAGAAAAGAAGATAAAATAAAGTGTTTAATAGTGATTAATTTTTAACTAAGGGAATGTCAATATTTGGATATTCTCCATCAGCAAATTGGTACATAACTATTGAAAGATTCCTTAAGGGAAAATAATGGATACAACAAGCCTAAGACTTGTTGTTTTACAAGTTCCATTTGTTCAAGGAAAGAAAAGGCCAAACTGTAAAATGAATTTAATAAAAATGTATAAACTTCTAAAAATTAAGATCTCAAGTTTAAATTAGATAAAGAATTGAAGGGTAGAAATCACTTAGAATCTTGGCTTAAAGCCTACTCTTCACAAGTTCTTTATTATATAGGCTTGTTTTGTTCTCAGTTTAGAGTGATGGACAGGGAGAGAAACAGCCAAGAAAAGGAGCAACTGGAGAAAATCTGTGTAGAACCTGGAGAAGAAGGAGAACTAAAAAAACCCAACAGAAGTTGCAGATAAGCAGCGTGAAAACTAGAGAAGCAGCAACAAAGTAAGCAGGAGTTTTGAAAAGGTGAGCAATAATGAAAATATTCTAGCTTTAAAGTAGAAATATATAAAAATATAGAAATAAGAAAGACAGAACAACAACAACAAAAATTCAAAAGCAAATAGCGTAAAGCAAGGTAATTTAACTTAAAGTACTTAATTATTTAATAATTTGAACTAAACTTTTCAAATATTAAAAAATAAAAAAATATTAATTGAACCAAAAAACAAAAAAGTATCTAAGAAGCCTACCCTTTAGGGCAGGGCATGAAAAAAGGGACCCATTTTTCTTAGCTACAAAGAAGACAGTTGCCCTGTATGGAGAGAGCAAGGGGCAAATGAAGCCCTTGTCAAGTGCGTCCACAAGGTGCTGGTGAAGGGTCTCATCTTCTTTTTGTGTGAGACAGTATAAGAGACGTGCTTTAGGTAGCAACCCTTGGAGTTGTACAGCATGCTGGATTCCCTGGGGAGGAGGTAGTTGTTTGAGTGTCTCACTGAACATGTCCTTATACTCCTCAAGGAGGGTGGCAAGCACTGGTGAAGGTACAGTGGTCAAGGGAGGGGCCACAGGTGGTTCAGCACAGATAACTTTGACTGAGCATTGAGCAAAGTATAGCTTCCCCCCTTGAAATTGTACAAGCCTGTTTTGGTTATCCTGACAAACACAGTGTCATGAAGAAGCTTGCCCATTTTGACAGGATAGATCTGGAAGACCACCCCATTTCTATTGAGGGTGATGACAGATGTATCCTAATTGATGTAGGGACAATTGTGACAAAGACAGTCAAGGCCAGCAATTACATTGTGGCTGAGACCTGCCATGATTGGCCCAGAGAGTTTAACCTGGATGTTCCCCATTCTCACAGAGAAGGGGACTGTCTTGTGGATAATGGCTACTCTGTGTGAGTCAGCTACTTGTACTGCCTTGAATCTGCTGGGTACACAGTCAAGCTGCTGTGCATCAGCAAACGTCTGGTCCACCATGGTGTGGTTGGCCTTGGTTTCCACCAACAATTTGTGGGTGTTTTCACAAAAATGGAAGGAATAAGACAAGTGGGTTAATTTATTGAGGGAGTGGCTCTCTTGTAGCACAGGGTTGTCACTGTGTACCTGGAAGACGTCAAGGGTTTCAACTTTGTGTACATTATAGTTGCATGGATTTTTGGCAAGGAGAGATTGAGAGTGCAGGTCAGCTGGGGTTGTAGGACCTCTCGTACCTACAACCCCCAGGCTTTTCCCTGGTCCTCAATTTGAGCTAGCTGGAGTTCCCCCTTACGGGGGCATTTAGTCTCATTATCCTGCTGATGGGGCTGGCAGCGGCCTACTTGGTTGTGGGCACTGCCAGGTGTTGCATAAGGTTGAGGTGGGGTATCACTTGTATGGCAGAAGACCATCAAAGCCTGGTTGTTGGCCTCCACAATGGCCTTGTAGCAGTCATTAATGGAGATAAAGCAACCTACAGGGACCCATTTACAGATGTGGGGCTTTAGCCCATTAACTATTAGGGTCAGAAGTATAGCATTTATGTCAGTCACAGCTTTGGGGGGCAGCGGCAAGAGCCTGTTGCCAGGTGGCAAGGTATTCAGGGACAGATCCAGTCTGTTTGATTGCTAGAAGGGGAGTTCCCACCACAATAGGAGAGAAGGTTTTGCTGTAGCAGGATCTTGTGGCGTCCCTGAATGCTGGCCAGGTGACTTTGATTTCCTGACTGGCCCAGTTGATAAACCATACCGCGGCAGGCCCTGTGAGGCGCCCTGACGCAGTAGCAACCCACATGGGCTCATGAACTTGGCAGATACAAAGGCAGGTCTCAGTGAAGTGAAGCCAACTGACAATGTTGGCTCCTTTGACCCCACACACAAAGGATTCCAGTTGGAGGTTGAGCATGCGCTGTGAAAGGTCTGACTGAGGCAGGGTGACACTGGTATCACACTGTCCAAGTTGGAGCCAATTGTATACACTTGTAAGAACTAACTGGTATTGATAGACAACGTACCTGTCAGGGATGTCCCCCTTGTGGATTGGCAGGAAAGTCTCTTGATGGGGAGTAGCCATACGGCCTGTACTCTGTCCTTTCTTAGGGGGGATTTTTTCTTTAAGTAGATTGTAAACCTACTGCTGCTATCACTGTTGCAACTGAACCAATGAGGATTTGGTATTTGGAATTGGGGAATACAACAGTACAATAGAATAGACAGAATAATAAGAATAAGGTATTGTTTATTGTGGAATACTATGATTAATATACCATATGGGGAAAGCCACACAGGCACAAGGGAGGTGGCATGGTGGCTTGTTTCATGTAAGGATTTGAGCCAAGGAATAACTTGTGTGGGGATCAGCAGGTCAAATTGGTAGTGCTCTTAATTAGGAGGAAGTGCCCACAATTTGATGTTGTCATTGGATTGGTCCATGCCATTAGATACGTCAAGGGGCGGCTCACTGAGCGCCCCCTGTGTATTGTAAGATATATTGGCAGGTAAGTTGGAAAACTTGGTTGCAACACTGACCTACCAAAAAATTGACTTGGTTGGCTTCAGAAAAGGAATTATCATGATAAACACCCTGTTCTGTGCCCACCCCAAGAGCTTCAGAGATGACACTCAGAAGGTTATGATGGTGACCACCCAACTATATAATGACGCCAGAGAAACCTTCTTGACCAGCCTAGAGAAAGATCCAGACCTCATACTTTCCTATGACCAATTCCTGGAGAGAATGAATTCTGCAATCACCCCTGCTGGGGCCAAGATCCAAGCCTACATGAGGCTCATCCGTCTGACCCAAGGAAGGGACAACCTGGAGACCTACATAAAACAATTTCTACGCCTGGCAGAGGCAGCCAAGATCCCTGACGGCATATTGGGCCTGCATTTCAGAAAAAGTCTGAACCCAAACCACACCAGCCTAATGAGAAACCACTGATGTGACCTCCCCTAAGACAAGCTCCTGGCTATTGCCAGAGGTATGGACTTCAGCCAAACACAAGGATACCACACTTGCCAATCCCAGAACAACCAAACCACTGGTGCAAGTAGGCCCTGTTTGAACATGACCCCCAAAGAGTACCAACACCACGTCAGAAGTGGACTATGCTTCTATTGCCACCAGAGTGGCCACTTATCCAAGGACTGCACTAGCTACTCCAGCAGGACCCAAGGAGCCACCATTTTAGCAATAAACAACGCTTCCCAGTCTTATCCTATCATTGACACTATTTTATGTTACTATGATCATGAGGTGAACACTGTATCCCTCCTAGACAGCGGGGCAACCCTCAAATACATGAACTTAGCTTAGCTGAGAAACTGGGTGTACCAATCCAGGGAAACTCCTGACTGGTAACCTTGGGTAACAAGATAACAGACCTGTCCCATAAATGCAAAGAGTCTGTCTTCCTGAAGTTAAATGGGAAACTCCTGACCACCAGATTCCACATCATGGAGAAGCTTCCCAAACCTGTAGTGATAGGGTTTGAATGGTGGGTTGACCACCAATTGAACTTGGAATATAAGAACTATCAGGTGACTGTCACTCATGAGAGCCAACCTTTAGAGGTTCCCTGCTTGAGCACTCAGAAGACCCCTGAGTTAAACAAAGTTTCCAGGGGAATCTTACAAAGCTGAGATCCCAAAATGTTTGAAGCCTTGGGAGTCCATCTTCTCAGAAGAAGAAGCCACCGCCTTGCCTAAACACAGTCAGTTTGACCACGCCATTGACCTCCTCCCCAGAAACCAACCTAAGCATGGACCTGTCTATAGTTGTAACATGAAGAAACAAGCTGCCTTAAGAGAGTACTTGTAAATGATGTTGAAGAAGGGATATATATGTGTCTCCAAATCTCCTTGTTCATCCCCTTTACTGTTTGTTAAAAAGAAGGGTGACAACCTACTTCCTTGCATCAATTACCAGAACCTAAATAGCACCACTGTAAAAAACAGATACCCTGTACCCAATGCCAAAGACCTCTCAGACCAGCTTTCAGGAGCAATGCCTTCTCAAAGGTTGATTTGAGGGATGCCTTTAACCAGATCCATATCAGGCCTGGTGACAAATGTAAGACCACCTTCAAGACTAGACAAGGTCTCTACAAATACCTGGTTATGCCGTTTGGGCTGTGCAACACACCCAGCACCTTTCAAAATATAGTGGAAATGGTCTTGGGAGGACTCAAGGAGCAGTGTTGTGTAGCCTACTTAGATGACATCCTTATCTACAGTTGCACCCCTGAAGAAGATGTTGAACACCTTCAAGCTGTCCTACAACGCTTCAAGGAACACAGACTCTTTGTTAAAATCCAGAAATGTGAGTTCTTCCAAGAGGAAGTAGAGTTCTTGGGTTACAATGTACTGAAAGGAGGATTTTCAATGACACCTGACAAAATAGAAGCCATGATGTCATGGCCTGAAACTAAGAACTGCAAGGAGATCAGAAGCTTCACAGGCCTGGCAAACTTCTGATGGGAATTTGTCCAAATTTTTTCTTCAAACTGCTTGCTCTTGACCCGCCTTACCTCTGAAAAACACCCCTTTGTGTGGGATGACGCCACCAAATCTGCTTTTGAGTTGCTAAAGAACGCCTTTGTTTCCGCCCTGTCTTGGTAAGGCCAGTTTACAATAAGCCCTTCATTGTGGAAACAGATGACTCTGACTTTTCAATGGGGGGAGTGTTGCTTCAGGAGGGGCATGATAGTAAGCTGCATCCTGTAGCTTACTAATTGAGGAAGTTCACTCTTCCTGAGTTGAACTACCCCATCTATGATAAAGAGATGCTTTCTATCATCCAGTCCTTGAAACATTGGAGAAGATACTTGTGTGACACCAACCACCCAGTGAGAATCATGACCAATCACAAAAACCTGTCATACTTCTTCAAACTGCAACAGCTGAATCAGCGTCAAGCTAGATGGGCCTTATTCCTATCAGATAACAACTTATCAATCAGCTACAAACCTGGCAAGATCAACATTGTACCTGATACCCTAAGCCAAAGAGAAGAACTTTTTCCTAGCGCCAAAGAGATTGAAGAATTAAACACTAAATCCTTGCTATCTCTAAACATGATTGATCCAATGCTTCTATTCCTGGGACTAGCCAGTAGAAGGGAAGAAATCCAACTTGCTTAGACTGTAGACCAGAACTGCATTTTCATCATGGAAGACTTAAAGAAAGATATCAACAGTCAATACTACTGTCAGGGCCCAGAATGCCCTGGACAATCAGCTGGCCTTCCTAGAGGCAAAACACCCCACAGCTTGGGAACCCTTACCAATTGTCTCCTAGAGAAAAAAACCCTCTTTTAATTAACAAATGGCCCGGGATTTGAGAGGTACACAAGCCTCAAATCCCTGGCTTTGATTCTATTATCAAATTTGAGCCTCTTAATTATCAGGAAATGATACATTGGGAGCACAATTGTTTGATTGGGCAATCTGGCAATTGATTGCTTGCAGGTTCTATAAATAACTGTGGCACCTTGTCATAATGCAGTTCAAGAAAGTTTCATGTTATACCAACCAATGAGCATCCACTTCCAGGAAAAAGCATGCAATTTTTGGTCAAAATTGTAAGTTTAACTGAGAATGATGCCATCAGAACTCAGGTGGTACTAAAGGCCACAAAATTACCAGTAAGTATAATTAGTGAAGAGGAGAAGCCTCCTCACTGTTGAAATCTTAAAAATAAACAGCTTTATGCTCAGGATTCATTAATTTCTTGCAAGAACTATCTAATTTTGCACCAATATACTATTCTGTTTGCATTTATTTGTAACTCCACTACATTTACAACCTAACGTATCAGATCTCTCCTGTCCACTAAGAGTGATCATTTTGCTCTCCATTCTGGAGATTCCTCCTACTTCCCCCTGCCAACTGTGCCTCCTGCCCAGGATTTTAGTAAGTTGGGGGTTGTCTATATCACAGTATTGGGTCTGGTTGACCAGGTTGTGCCCCATACTGGGAGTTGGTGTTCCCTAGCTACTGTAATCAACTATCTTATTGGAATTGTGCCTATTGTTTACATGGCCTTCCAGGCCTGGCCTGCCTCCCCTGTGAGAGTCCAGTCAGACTCTGGTATGGGCCATTCCAGTATGTTAACCATAACAAAATTAGTAAACCTGGCCCCTATTCTTCTTTGATTATAGGTGCATCTTTTATGCTTTTATTTTTGACCTCAGCTTACTACCTAAGACAGTACATGGCCAAGAAGAAGGAAACAAACAAAAGCCAAGAAAGAGATGTTTCCAAGTCATCCCAGGTCCAGACTGTGACAATCTACACCTCAAACCAAAATGCTTCTGCCCCTAAAAACTTTCCTGGCCTGCCAAAAATGGACTTGGCTGGTTTCAGAAAAGGAATTATCATGATAAACACCCTGTTCTGTACCCACCCCAAGAGCTTCAGATATGACACTCAGAAGGTTATGATGGTGACCACCCAACTATATAATGACGCCAGAGAAACCTTCTTGACTAGCCTAGAGAAAGACCCAGACCTCATACTTTCCTACAACTAATTCCTGGAGAGAATGAACTCTGCAACCACCCCTGCTGGGGCCAAGATTCAAGCCTAAATGGGGCTCACCCTCCTTACCCAAGGAAGGGACAATCTAGAGAGCTACATACAAAGATTCCTACGCCTGACAGAGTCTGCCAAGATTCCTGACAACATATCAGGATTTCACTTCAGAAACAGTCTATAACCACACCATGTCAGCCTAATGAGACACCACCAATGTGACCTCCCCAGAGATGAGCTCCTGGCTATTGCCAGAGGCATGGACTTAAGCCAACCACAAGGATACCACACTGGTCAGCCCCAAAACAACTAAACCCCTGGTGATAGTAGGCCCTGTCTGAACATGACCCCAGAGGAGTACCAAGACCACTGTCAGGATACTGCGTCCCAAGGGAAGGCCTGTTAGCCTCAGCTGCCAACTTGCTCTGTTGGGAGGAGGGTAGAGCCCACCATAAGAGGGGTGCTAGATTGATGAGATAAAATTCTGATTGGCCTACTAAAGCCCAGGGTCCAGAAGCTGGAACCATAGTATCAACTAACCCAGCCAAGGTAATGTAGGCAATGCCTGTATATTGATTGGCTGTGGGAGGAGTCAGACATGGGGTGGGTTGTAGGCAGTCAGGCTTGGGTATTGGGGGTGCTTCCATATCTGTCTGGTAGGCAGGCAAATAGTTGTACTTCACACAGATGTTGGGGGCTGGCTGCTTGCACCAAGTATCTTTGTGAAAGACTGTTTGTGGGGTTATCTGCTGGGCCAGGTGGTCTGTGTGGGGGGTTTCCTTCACAGTAATATCCCTGTACTCTGGTTTAAGCAGATAGTCAGAGAAATTCAGTGGGCCAAAGGGAGCTCCAGGAGGACAATAAAACACAGGCCAGGTTTTGGGGGCTTCCTCAGGAATGCAGGCTGTCAGCCCAAGATTTTCTGTTGGAACAGTAGTAAAATGGAAAACAACCAAGACAAAATAAGGAATACATTGGTGGAACCAAGGTCCCATAATCTTATTTTTATTTCAAAATGACAATACCAATTGTCAAGACTTCATGGAGTTTAAATATCATTTCAAATGCTAAGTTCAGAATCTAGCCCATCATCTAATTGCTAAGTTGCTCAGTTTCTTCTGGCCTGAGAGCTCTGGCCCCTTCCTGGATTCTTTGTCCTGTTGTTTCCTCTGCTGAAATGACCTCCATTTGATGAACCAACAATAATATCCTCATGGTCTTATCATTGCCACTGATGTTCCTGTCATCCTAGACCAAATGACCCTTAGAAAACCTGTTGTGTTCTGAGGCGCAGCACAGACACACAACGGGAAATCCTAACCTTAGGATTGGATTCATACTAAGTCTTGGTTAGATGACAGGGAAGGCTGTGTGTTTACCTTGCGGCCCTGGAAGAATAATCTCTACTTTTTGTGGCTAGAGAGAGGCGTGGAAGTACAGAAGACACAAAGACAAAAATTTGAATAGAACTTAATTTTTATTAGTGAATATGAAATGGAATATATAGTGGTTAGGAATACCACAAAACACTACCAGGACAATAGGATCACTTGCCACCAAAGGCAAAATCAAAATATGGTGAATAGCGGTATTCATGACATTGCCCTCCCCTAGATTGGCCTTAGGGGGTGGTATTTACAAAGGAACTTTGCGTGCACTTGAGCAAAAGGACAGCCACTGGAGAGGAGCTTTACAGTGTATTTGGACCCTTGTTTAAAGGTCAATTATAAAGGGCCAATCCACAGAGAGTCTAACTTATGTGCACAACCACCTAACCTGTGTTGGTAGTAAAGTACATGGTCACCAACATTGAATTCAGGAAGGGGGGAGCGTCCAGCATTATTGGGAGAGAGCTCAAGCATCTTAGTTTTGTATGCAGAAGTGTAGGCAGTGGCATGTATATCAATTATGCGGTTGATTAAATCCTTGATGTGGTTGTCAGGATTCACAGCCTTATCAGAGGTAAGCAGGGGGGCCCAAGAGTGATGGGGTAGTAGCCTCTTGCCCATACAACATAGCAAAAGGGGAGCATCCAGTGACACAATGTTTTCTAAGGCGGTATGCAAAGAGAGCAGCAGGTAAGTATAGGTCCCAGTTGGCAGCGTCAGAGTAGGTGAGCTTCCTCATGATAGAGACCAGCGTTGAATTTGCACGCTCAACTGCCCCATTGGTAGAAGGATTCTAGGGGGAAGAGAAGGACTGGTTTGATCCCAAAGCTTTGACAACAGAGGTTACCAAATTGGCATTAAAGTTAGTCCCATTATCTGAGAGCAACACTTGAGGACAACAATGGTAGTAGAAAACATCTTGTAACAGGAAGACAGCAGTTGTCTTAGCTGTGATGTCTTTTGTAGGGCAAGCCTCTACCCACTTGCTGAAGTGATCAACAGCAATCAGAATAAAGCAACACCCAGAACGTGAGCAGTGGAGAGGACCTACCACATCAATACTGACAGTGTGAAAGGCATGTTGTGGGGGAACTAATTTAAACTTGTGAGCAGCAGCTTGAGGCCTCTGCAGATGGCAGTTGTGATAGCTAGCTATGATGTCTGGGATCAGCAGACAAAGGTTTTCCCAGAAGTAATTCTTTTGAAGCCAGTCAAAGGTCTTGGCAATGCCTCCATGACCAGTCTCTTTATGAGCTTGCAACACCAACAAGAGGCAAAGACTGGGTCATACATAAGGCAGATACTGGTATTATACTTTCTTGAAGAGCTGATTGTTGAGCATGAGGGTATCTTTGGATAGCTTGAACAAGGCCAGTTGTACCTCTTCTGTTTCACTTTCCCAGGAAGAAGGGTACCCAATTAGTTTGTATAACTGATCAGCCTCTTCAGGATGCAATGCAAGAATGGGCATTCTGGAGAGCCCATAAGTGTTCTGGTGTTGAATCCCAGGGCAATGGAGAACAGTGAAGTTGTATCCTAGCAGACGTAGAGCCCATCTAGTTAGGTGCCCTTCAAGCTCTTTAAGCTTATGTAACCACTTAAGCAAAGCGTGATCAGTGACAACTGTGAAGCGGGTACCATATACGTAGTGACAAAACTGTTTGACTGCATGCAACATGGCAAGACACTCATTTTCTGTGACACTATAGTTCTTCTCATGTTTCTTTAGCACGCAGGAAGTGTATGCCACAGGATGGTCTACACCCTTGTTGTCTATTTGGGCCAGAATAGCTCCAATAGCAAGATTGCTAGCATCGGTGTACAGGATGAACTCCTTATCATAGTCAGGATACACTAGGATTGGCGCCTCTTTGAGTTTTTTGCTTGAGAGTCTCAAAGCCTTGCTGCTGACTGGTGGTCCATTCAAAAGGGACATTACGTAAAAACTGGACTAGAGGTTCACTAGTATTGGCAAAGTCAGGGACAAACTGTCTATAGTAGTCCTCTATCCCTAGAAAGACTTGTACCTCTTGCAGGTTGGTGGGTGGAAGCATTTTGTTGATGGCTTCAACCTTCTTAGTCATTGGGAGAATCCCGGTCTGGGTTACTTCATGGCCCAAGAATTCAAGACTTTCTTTGAAGAAAGCGCACTTGGAAGGTTTTAGCTTAAGGTCAGCTTCTCAAATCTTTATGAACACCTCTTTGAGATGAGCCAGGTGATTGGTGAAGGTAGATCTGAAAACCGTTATATCATCCAAGTATACTAGGATGCACAACAATTTCAAGTCAGGGAGGATGGAGTCCATGGCCCTCTAGAAGGTGGCTGAGGCGTTGCAGAGTCCCTGCGGCATGCAAGTAGGCTCAAAAAGCCCTTCAGAGGTAATGAGCACGGCTTTCTGACAATCCTTTGGCAATAGGTCAAATTGCCAGTATTCAGATGCCAGATCCATGCAGAGAAGAACTTAGAGCCTCCAAGACGTTGGAGAGCATCATCGATACACAGCAAGGGGTATGAGTCCTTCTTAGTCAAAGAGTTCAATTGGCAATAGTCCATCACAATATAGTGACCCCCATCCTTCTTCTTTAAGATGAGTAGTGGGGATGCCCAAGGACTTTGGGAAAGTTCCAGAAGCCCAGCGTCCAACAGTTGTTTGAGATCTGTAGATACCTGGGCGTCCTCTACACGGCTGCAGCAATATGGTTTAGCACGGAAGGGAGGAGCGTTGCCGGTGTCAATCTGATGGATAACACCTTTGGCTAACCCATAGTTGGTACTGTCCTTTACAAAGATATTAGAAAATTAGTCTAGCAAGTCTAGCACTTCTTTCTGTTAAACCAGGGACAACTGTGGAAAGACTTGCGCAGTGAACAAGAATAGGACTTGGGGCTCATCCTCAGGTAGGTTAAAGTCTTGGAACATGCCAAAGGGATGAAGAGACAGGACATCAGGAGTGCTCAACAACTTTCTGTATCCAACAACCTGCCCCCTAGACACAGTCATGGGGAGAGCAGTCAGGTTGGCTATCAATAATTGAGCAGGGTCCTTATGGGAGACATCTAGGATTTCAGGACAGAGATAAGGTTTGTTGTGTCCTAACAAGGGGGGAGAGTATAACTCCAAGAAGGTTTGTCCAGGTAGTTCATATTATATCTGGGAGTCTAGGATGGCCTGGGAGCCAGGTGAGATGATGACAGCAGATGTGGCTAGGAGAGGGATCCCTTCAGATGCAGGGCAAGCCATTGGTGGACATTTCATGTTTGAGGAGTGGGTGCAATATTTGAGGTTGAAAACCCCAGTGGGATATTCCAAGGCGCATGTCTTAACTGTTTCCCCGGAACTTTAACCGGCTCTTCAAAGATCAGAGGGACTTTATACCCCAGAATAGAGAGGTAACCATCTTTCAAGTTGATTATACCATTATATTCCCTAAGGAACTGGGTGCCAACTAAGATATTATAACTCCCGTTTTCCAAGACAACTGCTGGCGCAGCTAGGGAGAAGCTTGCTAAACTGCATGGGTAGAGCAGAGTATACCCCTATGGCGCGGGTCATAGACAGTCCAGCTGTGTCATACAACTGGTGATAATTAAGGTCAGGAGCAAGTTTGAGTTTCTTCTTAAGCTTGGAGGAGACAATGTTGACTGGCAAGCCAGTGTCTAGAACAGCCTTGATCTTCACTTTCTGAATGGATATCTCTACTCAAGTGGTAGTGTAACCAAAGGGTGGAAGGACAGCCAAGATATCTTGAGTCTTGGCTAATTCCTTATCCCACTTCTCAATCATGTATCTTAATCCCAGAAACTCCTTATAAACAGTCTGGAGGGGGAGCAAAACAGATAAATTCTTGAAGACAGCATCAGTGACCTTGGCAGCTTCTTCTGATGGCTCTGCTAGCACAAGGGACCTCTTAGAATGAGTGAGTTAAGGGCAAGAGACAACTTCTTTGGCTTAAGGCAAAGGCTTAGCAGTAGTGATAGTCTTTCCTGAGCGTAATTTATAGGGGAATGTAATGGTTTCAGAAACAGTCAGAAAAGAGTACCTATATGCCTTGGCGTTGTCAGTATCAGAGTCATCCAGGTCAGAGTTGTCAGAGATATTGTGAAACAAGAGGAGGATAGGAGGAGCCTCGTTATCAGCAGGCTTGGCATCAGATATAGAGGGATGGATTGAAAGAGACTGGGAAGAATTGTCAACCAAGAGCGTCTCTGCCTCTGGGTTAACTGGTATTTTCCCGTCTGCTCTTTTGGATTGGATCCTTCAACCTGTGGGTTGGTGCAGACTTGAGAATGATGACCTATCTGACCACAGTTGTGGCAACCTTGGTTTCAAGGAGGAAATTGCGAGTTCATGGTAAGAATGCAAGGACCATAGGAAGATAAACCAGAGTTAGAAGTAGCTCAACCTTTCCTAACAACTGCTCCAGAATGAGTAAGGTGCATATCCTGTAACAACGTCTTTATGCTCTTCATGGAGGAAAGCATAGCCCTATGGGCTTTGAAGTGAAGGCACAGAAGTTGATTAACTTTGAGGGCTTGAGCGCAAGCCATGTAGGCTTCATGGGCTTTCAACTGTCTGCTTGTGATCAGTTGCTGTCCTTCCATGTAGAATCTGTCTGCAAACTTGGCTAGCATCTCTTTAGGCTTGAAAGCAATATACATGAAGGTGTCCTTCTTTACTTCCAGGATAAGGTCACCACCAAACTTGTCAATCAGAAGCTGCTTCATATCTTCCCACATCTCAATGGAGGGCAGCTCAGGCACCACCACCTCCTGGCAAGTTGGATGTAGACAGGTCAGAATATGTTCTTTCTTAACTTTGTCTGAAGCTTGTCTCATGGCAGTTTTGTAGATAGTTAGGAAAGCTGCAATGGTTGAGGTTTTGGGATCAAAGACTTGCTTAAAGGTAAGCTTGAAGTGTGCTTCAGGAGTTGGGCCACCATTGTTGCTATCAAGTGCGTATATACGCAGGAAAACTCTGTATTGGACTCAGAAGGGGGCTGCCTAGCCCATAGTTGACAAACACTCTCTTCAAGGGTAGTCAGGGTCTCAACAGCGCGGGCACCCATATCAAAAGCTTGAGTGGTCTGTTGTGTAGTAGTATCTAAGCATTGACCTTGGACAGTCACTATTGTGGAGAGCTCAGCCAGTCAAGAAGTAAGGGATGGCCCCACTGAGAGGCAAGGGGCAAACCTATCATTCACAGAATTGATCAAGTCATTCATCTCTTGTACGTCTCTATCCAGTTCAGTATGGTCCTGCTTCAATTGGTCCACCTTGTTAGCTAGGGCAATCAGTTCCCTAGCGCATTGGATTTAAGGAGCTCCTGGTAAGCCAGGGCAGCAACCATCTTCATTGACCCCCCAACTGGACTAGCAGCATTTGCCATCATTTCACTTAGGGCATCAAGTTCTTACTGTAGCTCTGCAACTTGAGCAGTCAATTCAAGCACCTGGGGGTCAGGTTGAGAAGCTTCAGAAGGACGTCCTTGACTGCAAGTAGTCATACGTAGTTCTCAAATAGTGTCCCATATTCTTTGCTCTCAATCTTCAAAATCATCAGAAGGGGGAGAGGGCAGAACATCTGGCTTGGGCGTAGCTAATTCATTCACTTGACTCTGGAGTTTGGCTATAGCAGCAGCGGTGGCAGCTCTTTCTTGATCAAACACTGCACTGAGTTCATTAAGGCCATTAACAGCAAAGTCCTCTACCTGCTGTAGTTGCTCAAAGGAATACATGCTGAATGCATTTAGCTGTTGCACAAGTCGTTTGAAGTTGGTGAGATAAGCGTTTAAGGTGGAATCTACTTGAGTTTGCCAGGGTTGTTCTAGCTGGTGAAACTTGTGTAGACGCTCTCTCACGTATTTGGGGATGGACTGGCGCATTTGTTTGATAGAATTAACCAAACAGGTCTGGGAGGTAACAGAGTCATGCTGATTGTCAGATACCAAGTAAAACAGGGAATGAATCCACTGTTGGTAGGCAGCAAGCTGGTCCCAGTGATAAGTAGCTGCTGCTTGTAGAGACAAGATTTCTTGGACGTGGAGCCCCAACACCATTTGATGGTGGGCCAAGGCAGGCTGCACAAAGGACAATAATAAGTGCTCAGCAGAGCCAGCTGCTGAGAGGAGATGTTGTGGAAATTGAGGAGCCACAATTAATTTGTAGTATTCTGCCCAACTGAACTGCAGCTGAAGGCAAGGGATGACTCCTTCATGGGCTATCCCAAGGGCTACCAACATGACTTGTTCTAAGTCAGGGGTACCCATGGGGTAAGCAACTAGGCAGGGAACATTCCCAAGATTCAGTACAGTAGGGACAATAGGCAGGTTAGCAATATCTTTCTTGATAGGAGGGCTAGTAATTTCAGGTGAAGTCGCCTCTTGTATAGGCGGAGGCAAAGGACCTGAAAACGTGGATGCAAAAGGGATAACCAAGGGGCTTACAGCCCCTGTAGTGAGCACCTTTTTTGTTGTGTTCTGAGGTGCGTCACAGACACACAACGGGAAATCCTAACCTTAGGATTGGATTCATACTAAGTCTTGGTTAGATGACAGGGAAGGCTATGTGTTTACCTTGCGGCCCTAGAAGAATAATATCTACTAGTTGTGGCTAGAGAGAGGCGCAGAAGTACAGAAGACACAAAGACAAAAATGTGAATAGAACTTAATTTTTATTGGTGAATATGAAATGGAATATATAGTGGTTAGGAATACCACAAAACACTACCAGGACAGTAGAATCACTCACCACTAGCATGAGTGGGGCAAGTGAGTTGCGCAGGATCAGAAAACCAAACAATTGTACTTCATGATTCAGTCATCAACTCATTTTGAGAGGCAAAAGCAAAAGCAAGGGATTTGTCTTTAAAATAGCCCACTGAAGACAAAATCAAAATATGGTTAATAGCGGTATTAACAACAAACCCCAAGCGGGTCAACCCTGGTCCCATGGTCTGAACAGCTTAGGGAGTCACTTTGAGGTCACCAGAAGCCTGTAGATCATGTGGCCAGTGGCCCATTTTTCTAACCTATCATCTGGGTTTCCTTGAGACTTTAACTTATCAATCTGGGCAGTAAATCCCTCCCCAGATGACCCATCAGTCAATATAGGATTTATGGCATGTTAATTCAGCGCTTCTAGCAATCTAGGCTGGCCCAGATTAATCTATGTCTTATGATGCTCCTCCATACTTTGCAAATATGTAGCCTGGCGGACCTGAAAATTTTGCTGATTATCCAGGTTCAAATCACAACTTGTTCCAGCTCTTTCATTGGCTAGCCACAAAAACACAGGCGGTTGGCCCAAGGGTCCACAGGATCCTCACAACCATCAGAATCAGGTCCCAAGTTTGATTCTTTTAATTGGAGTTTTCTACTTATTTTGGGAGAAATGACATTCATGACAATGGCAAGGAAGGTTGCTCAGCATAGGGTATAGAAACAGCATCAACATCCTCTTGGGAAAGCATAATTTCTGTACAAATCACCTGCTTCCTTGTAACTGCATTGACAGCCAATACCCAATGTAGCAATTCTTTATTTATTTATTTATTTCTTCTTTATCAGACAAGTATCTTTTGGGAAAGGCTTCTTGATCCAGCAAGCAGCCGTTGCAGTCAGGAATGTCAGGGTCTGAGTTGATAGTTGGAGAGGGGTGGTTACTGCTGGCAGTCAGGGTTTTCTTCTCAACCTGACTGCTTAGCAGTTTTTTGACTCTTCACTATCTTCATCTCTTTTCTCTTCTTCCTCTGTATGCTTGGCATCTTTGTTTTCTTTGTGGCCCAAGTGACAGACATTGGCCTTGAGCTGCTTAAAATCCCAAGAGAGATGCCCTAATTGTCCACACTTTTAACATGTGCAATTATTTGTAGTGTTATTGGTTGAGGGCGTAGCAGCAGTTGTTGTCTTCTTCCAGGGATCTTTTCCCCAGCTCTTGTCCTTGGATTTTCTTGATGGAAAGGAGGTGGACTTCTTGTAGTCTGGGAAAGGGATATCAAACTACTCTTTAAATGACCCCAAGCAACGCATTAACTCTGGAACTATTTGAGCACCATAAATACCAGACTTAAGTGTGATAGATAACTCACAATTAGGACACACATAATTTATAAGAGCTCCTTTCACATCCTCAAAAGTAGCAGCTCTCATAGAGGGAAGAGTCTAAGCCTCTAAGTAGAAACATTCTGAAAACTCCACGGGAGTTTCATCTTTCTTGATATTCCCTTCTGTGAATTCCATCTTGTGACAGAAAAGGGCTTCCTCACTTCCAAATTCTTTAATTAGGGCTCTGGACACATTCTTGTAGGTCCATCCTTGTTCTGGCAGTCTTGGCATAATTATTGTCTGTGTTTCCAAATCCAAATAGTTGAAGATAGCCACATTCTTCATGGCATTGTCTGCGCCATACATCAAATTTTTTCATAAGGGGAGGAACATTTGAAAGTTGGACTTCTTATCAAACTTGGGGAGATTTTTTGGCTTAAAGTTCTGAATCACAGAAGAAGTACTAAAGTTGTAGATTTTTCTGGGCAGAGGGGAGGTATCTCTCAGATTTGAGGCACAGAATTGCGCCTCAGACACTGTGTCTCTTGCATTGTTGCTAGTCCAAGATGTTGAAGCTGCAACCCCATGTAAAGGTGTCTCACTACTGTCTAGTAATAGTTCAGCCATGTAGACCTTACACATTGTACAGCCTATATTGTCCTCATTGCTCTCATAACTATGAAAAGAGTAGCAGTATTAAGACAGTGTCTGGCTGTTGGTATAGAGGACACTTGGGCTTCTTCTGGAAGTCACCTGTGGCTCTGGCTTCAACCCTGTCTGGCGCAGGTACATCTGGAGTAGTTGCTCCACTTGACCTTGTAACAGCTGGATATTTCTGTGTTGCAATTGTACCTCCTGAGCCAGATCCTTAATTGTTCAATTGGCTGCATGTAGTTTGTCTTCAAGCTTTGCATTGTGAGATTCCTGTCTTTCAAACAACACAATGTTCTTTTCCTGTGCAGCCTGCTGGCTATTACCTAATCTTTCCAGGTTGTTGTGGTTCTCTTCTGTTCAATTGTAGTTATGGTCAATATGCTTTACTAGCTTAGGCAGTTTCATGTAAAAATGGCTACAGTCAGAAAGGGATTGTTGAAAACCTTTGTCAATCTCACTAATGTGCTTGGATAGCTCCTTCATGTCCCGCTGGAAAATGGCAGTGGCTTTCTTGTTAGGCTCTGTAGTAGGCCCATCATTGATCATTCTCACAGAATGGCAGAGCAACTTGACCTCACTGCATAGATAACAAAATTTAGCTTCTGCTCTCTTGACGTAGTGGGTTACCATGCAAAGCCAATTTTTGTCTACCCCCTTATACTCTAGCATAGTCCCAAGTATTGTGACCATTTAATTGGTCAGGCGTTCATCAAGCTGTGCAGACCAAGTAGCAGTTTAGTTCTGGTGAACAGCCAAACTATTGATTTGATAACTGATGTTGAACATATAACCTACAAGCTCATTGTACAGGCATCAAAGAAATGTCTGTTGGTTATCAATCAAGTTTCCCTGGTGTGATATAAGATAGAGTTAATACCCCAAATGAATATGATTGTGGCAAATTTCAGGATAAGAAAAGCTATGTATATACTCTGTTGCTTGTTCAATTGTTTTCACCTGCAAACAAAGCTAGTTGGGAGTGATCCCAGTGAAGTTCCTGGATTTCTCTTTGCCAGTCGTGACATAAGATGGATATACTGCCAACTTCTCATGAGCTTCCCTGTTTTGGTAAGCACAGCGGTCCATGCTGACTATGGCCTTCTCCAGCTGTTGCTGGGTAGGATCTGCATTCCCATCCACTTTGAGTGGAACTGGAACGTCCAGGTGCAAGATGGAGTGGTCTTCAATTTGACGTGAGTGTTGCAAGTCAGTCATGAATTAACCAAACACAACAAATTTGCTAGGGAGACCATCCCTTGTACCAGCAAGGCAGTTGATCTCAGTAAAGAGCCCATTGGAGTGGTCCTGCAAACGGCAGAGGAAAGCATGGAGAAGATCATCTCCATTCCCTCCCTGGGCAAAAGACAAGTCCCTGGCAGGGCAAAAAGTTCCATTGGGCTGTTGCATGCTGAGTGAGCACCAAATGTTGTAACCTTGGCTATGATATAGTGATAGTTGTTATTTTCTTTACTCAATTACAACCTATGTATTACTAAAGACTAAGTTAAGATAATTATCTACTTAGTGCATATAATAAATGTATAGTTAATGTCATACCCTTCCCCAAAGGGTAGGCTTCTTAGATACTTTATTTATTTTTTGTTTTTGTTTAATATTTCTTTTATTTTTTAATATTTGAAACTTTAAGTTAAACTGTTAATAAATAAGTATTCTAAGTTAATTACCTTGTTTTTACGTAGATTTGAGTTTGAATTGCTGTTGTTGTTGCTGTTGTCTTTCTCATTATTAGCTTATATATATATCTACTTCAAAGTTAGAAGATTTTCAATCTATCTTACCTTTCAAAACTCCTGCGTATGTTGTAGCCGCTTCCCCAGTTTTCATGTTACTGATCTGCGGGCAATACTGGCTTCTGTTTTCCCCTTTTCTCCAGGTTCTTTTGCAGATATCTCCAGTTGCTCCTTTTCTTGGCTGTTTCCACCAGGCCTATCAATCTGCAACCAAAAAAGCCTTCTTCTATAAATAAAGAGTTTTTGAATAGTAGGCTTTAATCTGAAATTCTAAGTGATTTATACCCTTCAATTCTTTATCAAATTTTAACTTGAGATCTTAATTTTTAGAAATTTGTACATTTTTATTAATTCATTTTTTATTTTAGTCTTTTCTTTTCTTGAATAAATGGAAGCTGTAAAACAACAAGCATTAGGCTTGTTGTATCCATTATTTTCCCTTAAGGATTCTTTTAATAGTTATATGTACCAGTTTGCTGATAGAGAGTATCTGAATATTGACATTCCCTTAGTTACAAATTGTTCACTATTAAATACCTTGTTTTATCTTCTTTTCTTAGGGTTCTTAAACTCTATCACTCCTTTTGTAACCCAGTATAGGTTTTTAGCAGGAGTCTGTAAAATTATCTTACAGACAGTTCCTTCCTTTTTGTACCTTATGAATCTTAACCCTAATGCTTTACACACTTTAGTTTATAGCCTTGTACCACTATGGGCAAGACCTTACAGTTAATGTAATATCAATTCTTTATTTAATAATACAAGGGAAGAGTTATATAGGGGATTTGTGATTAATCTTAAGCCACTGATCCTCCAATCAGACTTCACCTCAGATTATATTGGCTCTTGGCCCATCAATTGGTATGATTGTTTGATGGGCTAATTAACCCTCTGAGGTTGTGACCTGTTGGTCAACCAGACTAGTTGTTCATCCAAACTACAGGGCAATGCAATCCTTTGCACTAGAGTCTAATTGATGGGAGGTATTGACGTCAGTAATGACTAGTTTACACTAGCTGCATTACAACAGCTGGCAATGACCTATTTGGTTGTGGGAACCCCCAGATGTGGAAAAGGTTGTATTGCAACCAAGTTTCCCTCCTTGCCTGCTAACTTATCTTACAATACACAGGGGTGCTTGAGGAGATGCCCCTTGACATATCTAACAGCATGGATCAATCTGATGGCAATATTAAACTGTGGGCACTTCCTCCCAATTAGGAGTGCTGCTAATTTGACCTACTGATCCCCACACAAGTTATTTCTTGGCTTCAAATCTTACATCAAACATGCCACTATGCCGCCCCCTTGTGGCCTTGTGGCTTTCCCCATATAGTATATTAGTCATGATATTCTACAATAAACAATACCTTATTCTATTCATTTCTGTCCTTTTTATTGGACTGTTGTCTTCCCCAATCAAATACTGAACTCTAACTGATTCAGTTGCAACAGTGGTAGCAACATTAGGTTCACAACCTACCTAAAAGAAAAATTTCCCAATAAAGGACAGAGTACAGGCTGTATGACTACTCCCCATCAAGAAACTTTCCTTTCACTCCCCAAGGGAGACATCCCCAAGGGGTATGTTATCTACCAAGACCAGCTGGTGCTCACAAGTGTGTATACTTGACTCTGCCTTGGGCAGAACAACGCAAGTGTCACCCTGCCCCAATTGGACCTTTCTCAATGCATGCTGAATCTCCAACTTGAGTCTTTTGTGGGTGGTGTAAAATAAGCTGACATTGTCAGTTGGCTCCAATCTACTGAACCCTGCTTTTGTATCTGTCAGGTGCCTGAGCCCATGTGGGTTGTCACTGCTTTGGGGCGCCTTACAGGGCCTGCTGCAGTGTGGTTCACAAACTGGGCCATCTAAGAGTTAGATGTTACTTGGGCATTGTTCAGGGACACCGCAAAGTCCCGCTACAGTGAAACCTTTTCACCTATTGTGGTGGGAACTCTCCTCCTGTCCATTAAACAGACTGGGTCTGTCCCTGAATATCTTGCAACCTGGCAACAAGCCCTTGCTGCCACCCCAGAAGCCGTCATCAATGGGAACACCATGCTCCTTACCTTGATATTTAATGGGATTAAGCCCCATATCTGCAAGTGGGTTCCTGTGGGGAGCTTTACTTCCATTGACAACTGTTACAAGGCCATTGTAGAGGCCAATAACCAGGCTTCTATGGGCTTCTGTAGGTCCAATGAGGCATCACCCCAGTCTTGTCCTGCACCTGGAAGTGCCCACAATCAGGTGGTCCACCACCATCCCTGCCAACAAGAGAATGGGGGTAAGTGTCCCCACAAGGAGGAACTCCAATTAGCGCAAATTGAGGACCCAGGAAAAAGCCAGGGATTGTAGATACAAGAGGTTCTACAACCCCACTTGACCCTTGCTCTCAATCTCTCCTTTCAAAGAACCCCTGTGATTACAATGTGCATGATGTTGAAACTCTTGATGTCTTCCAGGTTTATAGCAATGGCCCCGTTCTCCAAGCAAGCCATTCTTCA
Source organism: Entomophthora muscae (assembly GCA_014839935.2). NCBI lineage: Eukaryota > Fungi > Entomophthoromycota > Entomophthoromycetes > Entomophthorales > Entomophthoraceae > Entomophthora > Entomophthora muscae. The sequence continues at coordinate 999,002 of QTSX02000714.1, forward strand.
AATAAAGTAACCTGCTTGGCCTATCCCTTCTGTTTCTGTAGGAACACCCACAAACTTTTGGTAGATACTGGGGCCACCACACTATGGTTGACCAGGCATATGCTGACTCTCACAAACTGGACCAAGTGCTCAGTAAATTCAAGGCAGTACAAGAAGCTGGCTCATGCAGAGTGGAAATTACCCATGAGACAGTACTCTTCTCTGTGAAAATGGGGAAGGTCCAGGTTAAGCTTTCTGGGCCAATTATGGCAGGGCTCAGTCACAATTTCATTGCTGGTCCTGACTGGCTGCAGAAAAACTGTCCCTATATCAACTGGGATACAACTGTTATCACCTTTAACAGAAATGGGGTGGGTTTTCAGATCTATCCTATCAAAATGAGCAAGTTACTTCATTATACTGTGTTTTTCAGAATCACAGAGACAGGTATGTATGATTTCAAGGGGGGAAACTGGACTTCATCAATGTTCAGTCAAAGTTATCCACACCAAACCACTTGCAACTCTCCCCTTGACCACTCCTCCCCCACCAGCACTTGCCGCTCTCCTTGAGAAATATAAGGACGTTTTCAGTGAAACACTGGATCAACTGCCTCCCCCCCTGGGAGATACAACATGTTGGACAACTACAAGGGTACTGCCCAAGGCACGTCCCTTTATTGTCTGATGCCCAAGGAAGACAAAACTCTCTGTCAACACCTTGTAGACGCACTCAACAAGGGCTTCATCTGCCCTCCCTCTCACCCTACAGGGCTGCAGTCTTCTTCATAGCCAAAAAGAACGGGTCACTTTGGTTAGTGATTGACTACCGCGCCCTAAGCAAGGTGATTGTCAATAACAAATACCCCCTGCCGTTGATTGACAACCTGTTTGAAACGCTTGTGGGTGCAAAGGTCTTTAGTAAGATCAATCTCACTGCAGGGTACAACCAGGTCTGCATTGCACCAGGGGATGAAGCAAAAACTGCCTTCTGCACACACTACAGGTTGTTTTAGTGCTGCGTCATGAACTTTAGAATGACCAACACTTCCTCCACCTTTGCCATGTTGATGAACAAAGCATTTGAGGATCTGATTGGAAAGTGTGTTGTTGTGTACCTTGACAACATCATTGTCTTGAGTCAAGATTAAACCACACACCTCCAACACCTCTGTGCTGTCCTTGACACCCTTTTTAAAAACCAGCTGAAGGCCAAGCCTTTGAAATGTGAATTCCTCAGGTCAGAGCTCCTATTCCTTGGGCACACCATCTCTACCTAAGGGATAAAGCCCAACCCTGCCAAGATCAAGGAAATCACAAGCATGCTACCTCCCACCAATGTGGGCCAGGTGTGTACATTCTTAGGCATGGTTGCCTACATGCACAAGTTTATTCCCAACTTCTGAGAACTAATTACATCCCTCACTGGGCTCCTAAATAACAAACAGTGCTTACATTATACCCCTTTCAGAGACCAAGCCTTTGATACACTGAAGAAAAGACTTACAACTGCACCTGTATTGCAGTTCCCCAATTGGAACCACCAGTACAAACTCAAGACTGATGCCTCTGACAGGGCCATAGGGGGCGTGCTACGGGTGGAAACTGACAAAGTTGTCTTCCTCCCCATGGCCTACAAATCCAGAAAGCTCACCAACTCAGAGCAACACTACCCAATACATGACAAAGAGTTATTAGCAATTGTGCACTGCGTCAAGAAATGGCGTTGTTACCTGGAAGGCGTCACCTTTCCACCCCGCGTCCTGACAGACCACAAGTTGCTCCAGTATTTCAATATGCAGTCCCATTTGACACAACGTCAGGCAGGCTGGGTCAAGTGTCTGTCCCCTTACCAACTATGCATCAAATACAAGCCTGGAAAGGAAATTTTCACTGCTAACATCCTCTCTAGGCTCTATGTAGCATCCATCACGGGGGTTAACATCCTAGACCTGGACTAGCCAATGCACTACCTGCATCCAGAAGCAACCCACTACAAAGGCCTTAACTCCGCAACTATCTCTAAATTAAAGGACAACAAAATTCAGTTGACCACCAATGCTGGCAATTTCTACCGCTAGGCAAATACAGGTAAAAAGAAGCCCTACAATCCCATCACACAACAAGGCAACACCATACTACACTACCACCACACCTTGGGTCATATCAGAGGACTTAACCTCTTCAAGATCATGAAACGTAAGGTTTAGTGGCCACATATGCACCAAGACATCTTGGACCTCCTCAAAAATGTGTGCTGTTTTAAATTAACATGTCCAAACCTGCACCCCCAAGTCAGTCCTGCCCATCAAGGCCATGGAACCCTTTGAGCAGTGGGCCCTTGACATTATGGGGCCACTCCCTAAAGATAGACTGGGAAAGAAGTGCATCATTACGGCCATTGACTATTTCACCTGTTGGCCAGTAGCGTGGGCAACCACTAACCACACCGCCGCCACCATCACCTGCTTCATTGGTAAGAAAATTATGGCTTTCTTTGGGTGATCCAAACACCTCATTACAGATGGTGGTCCCAAACTTGTTGGGCATGTCATGAAGGTGTACTGCGCCAATAATGCCCTCCAATAAATAGTAATAACTCCCTACCACCCTCAAGCCAATGAACGCATAGAGTAGTTGAATGGTTTTCTGGTTCAACTAATTGCCAAGCTCTCACAAGAACACCTTAATACTGTGTGGACTGAACCCTTGCCCACTGCCCTACTCATCTTAAAAGCAAGAGTCAACAGAGGCACTGGGCTCAGTACCAGCACCCTGGCCTTTGGGACGCCTGATGAACTGGCAGGAGTAGAACAAGGGAAATTACAATCCACAGTTCCCAGGAAACTCCCCTGTTGACTACCCCTCCCTGAGCCAGTGGCGTGCCAAAGCCTGAGACATTAAACACAAGCAAATTGAGGGGGTTATAAACCACCTGGAGGCCAGATACGCTGTAGATGACCCTGTCTATGCCCTCACCCCCAATTCAGCTAAAGTAGAACCCAATCACCTGGGGCCCTTCAAGATAGCCGCAGTTTATGACAACCACACCTATTGACTTGAAGATGCCCAAGGAAACACCAAAAAGCTTCACTGTGATTGCTTGCGCCCCTGCTGCGCCATCCCCACACAAAGGTTGTTTGTGCAGACTTTCCCAGATCTCCCGCAAACTCTGATCCTGGTGTCTGACAACAAGCAGGGGGCAAGGGGGTGTTGCAACCAAGTTTCCCTCCTTGTCTGCTAATGTATATTATGATATACAGGGGGCGCTTGAGGAGACGCCCCTTGAAGTATCCAACAGCATGGATCAATCTGATGGCAATATTGAACTGTGGGCACTTCCTCCTAATTAGGAGTTCTGTCAATTTGACCTGCTGATCTCCACACAAGTTATTTCTTGGCTTCAAATCTTATATGGAACATGCCAATATGCCACCCCCTTGTGGCCTTGTGGCTTTCCTCATATAGTATATTAGTCATGATATTCTACAATAAACAATACCTTATTCTATTCATTTCTGTCCTTTTTATTGGACTGTTGTCTTCCCCAATCAAATACTGAACACTAATTGGTTCAGTTGCAACACCAAAAATAATCAATATTTTTTAAAAAAAAAATGATTTGTTTTTTGTTTGAGTTCATCACTTTTGTAACTGAACCTCATACACTCTCTGTTTGTATCATATTTTCCACACACTAATAATCAAATTTTATATAGAATGCTTCAGGAAGTGACTAGATTGTGTGTTATAAATTTTAGTTTCATGTGTTTGCTATCTCACTTTTTAGAATTCAGCATTTGTTTTATTTTTGTTTTGTGATTGACTATTTTTTTCTCCAGCCCTAGATAAACGGAAGCTTTATTGAGTAGATTAACCTAAACTGGTTCCAGTTTAATTTTTTTGTGACTGAGTCCATGCGTTCTAAACTAACTAATATACTTTTATCTCAGCAGGTTTGAAAACTACTGTATAAAGAACGCCAAACAACTGGGTAGAGATTGTATTGGCAATAATCTTGTGTTCTTGCAGGCAACTGGGTCTGGGGGTCACTGGCGGTGTCATATGTAAGGAGTAAAACAGCTAGGAGAATAATCAGAGTGATATGCTGGGCCATAGAATATTGCTGAAAGTCAGAGTAATTTGGGCAGCTTGATGTCTGCTTCTGGTAAATGGTAGTCCAGCAGGGCAGGGTTTGAGTAATTTTTCTTTGAATTTAAAAGTTCTAAAAGTAAGTATGGGATAACTTGGGAGAAAAAAAGTTTCATAACGCTTTTATTGCAGGAATAGAAATGAGCAGCTTTCTGGCAACTCCAGGGTATATGTAGGCTCATCTGTCATGGAAAAACTTTTTCTGCTTCCTTTGGGACGGGTGCCGGAGTCTACCTGGGCTTGGGAAATCTTGGTGGTGTCAACTGGCAGTGGTGTGTTATTGGCTAAGCTCAGATAAAGGATTTCAGTTTCCAACTTAGTCTTAGGAAATTTGTCATCATCCTGCAGCCTGCTGGGCCACAGAGACAGGTGTTAGCCTTGGGTCCAATTTTATGACACCTCATTGGAAGAGTGCTGGAGGTCCACAGAGAAGCTGTCCAATTTTGGGCAACTAATTACTAGGTCAGGAAGGTCCCTGTCCAGGCACAATTAACAAGTAGTTAGTGCTTCATTAGCCAGGATCAAAAATTTCTTCATAATTGGGTTGGCTCCTGGTTTGGGTCCAATGATCTGGGGCTGATGGTTCCTAGTGTTGAAACAGCAGGCTTAACCCACCAGCAAGGTTCCAAGTAATCAGGTTTGTGACCCACAATCCAACTATTCAGTCACTTGGAGCCAGACTAGGAAGTCAACTTGAATTTTCAAATCCAACAACATTAACAAATGATGATCCCTTACGGTGGATACCTTGTTTTGGTGCTTGACTCATTACTAGGATCAAGCCACCCCCTTCACTATTCCACTGTGTGATCTACACAATCATGTTCCTGTTATCCATGACTCACATTAACTATATAATCATTATTTCTCAATAAAGAATATTATCTAGTTTCTAAATATTTTCCCCTTGTAACTCTTCTAAAACAGCACATTTACAACACTAGGAATTCAGGTTTTGAACCTGGGGGAAGGACACTGTCTCTTTGTTGGTCAGCAGTAATTTGTTATTAGGATCAAATTTCAAGTCACACGTGTAATACCCAGACATTGTCAGTACTACTTGAAGAAGATAGGGCTGGAGATTAGAAAACTGGAACCTGGTCAAGGCAGTGACAATTAGGTAAATGGTCATCAACCACTGGAATACTTTGGCGTGGATGTTGTATCTCCCAAAGCTTCCTGCAAAGTAGGTAAGCACTTAGTACATGGAGGTATACACTTCAATAGACATGGTAGAGTTTGGTGATACAAGAGGAGGCCAAGATCTGGTGTGTGAAAAGTTGATCTGCCCAGGTTCATAGTGATAGTTGCAGCCTAACCCTTCTGTCAAAGGCCCAAAGGTCCCTGGTTCCTGTTGATATCCTCCAATCCCAAGGCAAGCTGTAAGCACATCTGCAAAGACAAGATGGTTCATCTTCCCTGGATTGGAGGTTGTAGGTGGAGGTAATCTAACTAAGAGTTGACCTTGGAGATTGAGATTTGAAAACTAGCTTTATTGAGGGTATTAAACTCAATAACAGCACAAACAATTACTGAGGAGGGATCCTTTATTTATAGTGCTTCCCACTGTGCAAAGTTTTGTAAGTGGGAGTGAAAACAGGAAAGGGGGATCCCAAAAGTTTGGAGCATAGGAATGGTAGTTGGGTTTTGGGAAGATGACCAAATCCTTGCTCTTTGGTAATCTGTTGTTGGTTTGGCCATTCTTGACTGGAACCAATAATTTCTTCTGGACATGGGATCAGGTGGTGGTGAAGACTAATGGAACTTTCAAAATCTATTTTTGCTTTGGAAGGCATGGTTTGGCTGGGGTCTGGACTTAAGCATGTGGTTTTATCCTCTAGTTCTATTGGTTTGGAGTAGAATTGTTCTTAAGATTTGAACTCTGAATTTCCCCTTCTTCTGAAGGGGTTCAGTATTCTGGAATTTTTGCCCTGCAACTAGGGAATTTTCTGATTGGCTGCAGTGTATGGGGACTTCTGATTGGCTGAGGAGTGGGGACTGGGGCCCAGATGGGTGGCTGGCAGTTGGCTGGGACCCAGGGAGCAAGTGGGTGGGCAGGGGACTGGCAGCGGGCCCAATGGCAGCTGGCTGAGCAAGCAAGGGGCTGGTGGGTGGGTCAGAGGCTGGCAGGAGGCCTTTTGGCAACTGGCTGGGTGGTGGGAGGCTGGCAACGGGACTGCTGGTGGCTGACTGGGAAAGCTGGTGGCTGGCAGAGGCCTGGCTGGCAGCTGGCTGGGTGCTGGAAGGCTGGTAGAGGGTGCTGGTGGGTGTGGCAGGCGCCTTCCCGGATGAGGAATCATTCTGGGGATGGCCAAGTCCTGTTTCAACTTTCAATTTAATTTTAATTTTCCCAATAAATGGGGGGAATCCAAGTCTAATTATGCATTTCTTGGTTTGGCATTTTTTATCTTTTCCCAACTTGGTGTTTTGACAGAAATTTGGTTAATTTCAGGAATATTCCTGACACATGGGCAGGACACTGTCCCTTTGATTATCATTAAGAAAATATCACTTGTGACACTTATTTCAAACCTGCCACTGTACAATCCCCTGGTGAACTTGTGGCTTTTTGATATGGTCTATTAATTATGCTATTTGTCAGGCACTCACCCACTAGGGAGTAAACTCCCTAGGTGGTGAATGATTGCAGAGGGGAACAATCCCGTCACCAGGGATCCCACAGGCAAGGAGACCATTCACAGATGGAATAACTCTCCAAGGATCCGGTACCTGCCTAGCAGGGGATTAAAACGCCCCAAGAAGAAGTACACACCTAGATAACTCAATAAAAAGGCTGAAGCCAATGGACGGAACACTTGAGGCTTGTTCACCTGGGTGGAGGATCCATAAACCTTGGTTTCTTCCCGGACAGGTGGATTGTTGGAGAGAGGAGTTGTGGTATACCAGATGCCTGGGATCACACGGCGCCAGGAGCTGTCAAGAAACTGAGACTCTGACGTTGTACCCAAATCAGCGTATGAACCTATAGAAACGCTGGCAAACACTGTTGTAGTCAGGACTATCCAGAGTAACCACTTATACCCAAACCACTCCCTAAGAGGAGTCTTGGGTAATTTCATGGTTTTGGAAATTCAGAGGGTTGTTAAAAATAAAAGGTTAACAAAACAATCACTTGGGTGAATGTAGACTTTATTGATTGAACAAGTAATAGATCATAACTTACCAGCCTTATATAGCATGGTAGCAAAAATGATAAACTGGAGGAAACATAAAGGAGACCAAACTCATGGAGAAGAAGTTGGAGATATTTGGAGGAATTTGGAGATCATGGGGAGTTTTGTATTAAAACTAGAATTATTTTCCTTATTGGAGCCATTATACTGACCTCAGAGTGGTTTAAAACAATATTTGATTTAAATTAACAACCCACAGGAACAGTCAAAAGCAGGAGATGACCAGCTATTCCCCAGTCAAAACTGGGGAAGGAGAGCAGGGACTAGCACCAGAAACAGCGGGCAACGGGCAAGTTGTGACCAATTCAAAGCTAAAACTGTTGTCAACGTCATTGTAATGCTTAAGAGCATCTATCAAAAGGATTGCTACAATAGCTGATTGGCTGAAATTGTTAATTGAAGTTAACAATTTTTTTAACTAAACTAATGTTTTCATTAATTTGAAAGTCAACACGGACAGAGGAAGACCTGGGTTCAAAACCTGTTGTTGAATTCCCTTTGTCCAGAACTATATTGAAGCAATCAAATTCAGGTAAAGTAGAACAGTTGCTACTAACTAACCCAACAATTTTAGGAGACCCAATTAACTCCATAGAAGGGGGTATTTCTGCTAATGTGCCAAGAGAAAATTTTTTGTCAGTAGGGTCTGGAAGAGCACTCCTGACACTATTGGACTGTTGCCTTCCCCAATCTAAATACTGAACTAGCATTGGTTTTTTTGCAGCACAGTGAGGTATTATGATACACTTCCTGTTTTCTTAATGTTTAGTAGAGAAGTTTTCATGAAAATAGTCAAAAGAACTTCACTGTAGAGCAAATTAGAAGCCTCTTTGAAGTTGACCCAAGTGACCTAAGTATTGTGGCCACTCCACTTAGTGAATAGGCAGCAGCAGTAATATCAAGGTTTCCTAAAGCTGTGGCAATTCATGTAGGTTTTTAAACTTGCCAGATACAAAGGTAGGCTTATGTGGAGTGTAAACAGCTTATAATGTCAGTTTCTTTTAAGCTTTCTATAAGGGTAGCCACTGTTAGTTTATCATATGTTCCAAGAGATTGGACTAAGGAGATTGTTGTGTTTGGCTCCTGGGGACAACATCCAGGAGGACACGGTGGGAAATCTTTATAATAAAATATTTGAGGTTCAAAGCTAGCCTTGGGTTAGCCTTCAGGGCAAATTTAAGGACATGTACCTTAATTTTCTGGAATGAAAGAAGAGGAATTCCTTTTGGGAAAAATGAATGAAAAAAGCTTGAAGAATATTAAAGCCAACACAAATGTGGATAAACTTGTCTTTATTAGGAGAGGTGATTCTACTTAAATAGTAGACAATGCTCAATGATCACTCAATAGGTAGACAGAGTGGCAGAGGGGGTCAAATTGGGCTGAAATCATACCGGTATTAGTCAAGGGCAGGTATGGTATTCTATAATGGGTGAACATTGATGTCAACTCATTTGTGGAAGGCAAGGAATATCCAAAGTTGAAAGCAAAACCGGCCAAATCTTTGCACATATCACTATTTGAAGGCCATATTGAAATAGCATTAATGGCGTGATTTCCGACAGAGATGATATATTAACACCTTGTTGACCTGGTTGAATTTCAATGTAAGCTCTTATAAACACAATTTGGTATTGATAAATAATATAGCCTTTTGGTATATCTCATTGGGGATAGGTAGGAAGGGTTCTTGAGAGGATCAGTCATGTGTTCCTTGCTAAATTCTTTCCCAGGGGAAATTTTATTAAAGGTAGGTTGGTAATTCAACCTACTGCTGCTATCACTTTTAAAACCAAAAAAATATAGTCTGGCATGTTTTTTGAGAAAATAAAACAGTTCAAGTGGAGGACTGTCAGGAATATTCATGACATCAGGGGGGGTGACTACAAAAACCCAGCTAACAAGCATTAATGTAATATGGTGCAGAAAGGGGAAATTAGCAAACAATTCACCCAATTGTAAAAAACACAAAGCACTGGAATACTAGCAGCAGTCTCTCCTGATTGGGAAAACTGATACAAAAGAAAAATTAAGGCAAAAATGTTTTTTCATAACCTTACTTTAAGTAATTATGCCAAAGCATTGCGCCATTCTGCTGGCCCAGGCATCAGCACCCCCAACCCAACCAGCTATTCCCAGTCCAGCCTGGAAACCCCCACTCCCACTGGCTCCTTGTTGTAAAAGTTGCAGCAAAGGGTTGCTAGTTTCTATGAACAGTTAGTCAGGGACCTAATTCTTATTACTATACCTGTTGATGGTATAGTGGCAGCCTATGAAAGGACAGAAGAATAATAAGTTATACAGACAAAACTAGTATTTATTTAGATTATATTGCACTTATATAATGTGAGGCGGGGGAATTGCCACCAGAAGCAGGGAGGCACAGACAAGAGGACTTCCCTAATGGAGGAGAGTGGATTGGCACAGCTAAAAGTCCCGCGCAGGAGAACAACCGCTTCCACATGGCTTTCCTTAAGGAGGTAGATATAAATAACTTTGTTGTTCTATTTCTAATCCCAGAAGTAAAGCCCATGCCTTATGCCCATTCAAAAGACAAATCAAACACCCGTTTTAGAGGCGTTTTAAACGTCTTTATCACTAGTAAATTCAGGATGCAATAGCGCAATTGCGCAATTGTTCTGTTGCTTAATCCCTAGGTGGACAGCTTTACGTCTAATCCATTCAGGATCTGCAACATTTCCCTCCACTGGATTAGACAACAGGTTTAAAAACAGCTGGCGTCTCAAGGTGATGGCTATGGTGAACAGTCCCTTTATAAGAGTCACATGAAGAGTCTTGAAGAAGGTGCAAGTGTTAATTCCAAAGAGGTGCAAGCATCCCAGGCCAGTGGAGGTGGTGAAGGCAGAAGAGAAGCAGGTAGTCCTGCATGATGTGGACGGCAGCTATCTGGACTTGAAGGTTCACCTAGATCAGCTACTGGTGCCTCAGCTGGCCTTAGGGGGGACAGACCCATTGTTTGAACCGCTGTTCCTGGCTTTGAGTGAGCCCAGGGAGGTGACAGGAACTGGGTTGCAAAAGGGTAACAGTATCCATTGGCAGTTCTCTATGAAGGAGGCAGAAGAATACTTGAAGGCTCAGCTGAAGGAATTCCAATTGGAGGGTCAAGGGCTCTCAGTCTTGCAACAGGGGACAGTATCCAACATAGTGAAGTCAGTCCTTTGCGCTTGGGCAACACCTGGGGTTGCCAAGACTCAATCAGTCAGTTTGAAAACCTCTGACAACTTTGAGCAACGTCTTTGGCAAGCCTTCCAGGAAGTGTTGAAGTCATACACAGGGGAGGGGACTACCCATCTGGTATCAATGGTGATGGCTGGCAACCTTGTTCTTTGAGGAACCAACTGCTGTGATACCAAGCAGGAGGAGAACATGGGGGTCTTTCTTGAGTGGGCCTTGTCTGTATTCTAAGGGATGGGTGGTCAGGTCCCAGTAGAGTATGCCCTTCATGAGAGTCTTCTGTGGGACTGTATCTTCTTGGGGGTCGCCTTTCCTGTGGACATTGGGGTCAATTGTGTGTCTTGCTTGGTGGGGGTTTGTTGCCCAATCCTTGGTCATTGGCTTTGTGGATCTGTAGGCAACCAGTTGTGTTTCTTGACTGTCATTCAGGTGGTAGAACAGTTGGTGCGGTACTAGAAGAGTCTTGTCAGTCTCCAATAAACACCTTGTTCTTTTATTCTTATTCCTCATACTTTGGTGCAACACTATTGCAAACAGGACAACAACCCATGGAATTTTTAATTAGGCTTTTGTTTTTTGGGTTATTGTCCTCATTGGGACTTACTCTTGGTCACTAGGAGCAGCACGCATATACTGAGCGTGTACTCTAGTGATTGATTGCCCAGAATGGGGCTCCTTAAGGGTGTAGGAGTCAGGGCCAGTCTTCTGGATAACTTGAAATGGGCCTTACCAAAGGGAGGCAAGTTTGGATTTGTGGCCGTACCCTCTATTGCTGAAGAAGTAGACTGAGTCTCCTACCAGGTAAGTGGGTAAGGCAGGGCGTTTGGATGCAGCTCATTCTAGGTCCTGCAACTTATGGTTTAAGTTTACGTGTAGGCCTCTGATTACAAGCAAATAAGAGTTTGAACCAGCTTGTTGAGGTACGCCTCTGGGGGCACAGCCAGGCTGGGCTTTACCAAGGAATATAGTAAAGGGGGATTCCTGGTTGCTGGCTGTAGAGAAGTTATAAGGGCAGCTTGCCAGTGGCCCAATGGTACCCAATGTTATATGCAAAGGTGGCCGCAGGCGGGAAGTTATCCCATTCAGTCTCATGTTGGTGACTGAGCTTCTGGGGTATCTGGACCAGGCTCCCATTAGTGCGCTCTACCATGCCATTTGTCTGTGGGTGATAAGGATTGGATAGTGTCCCACAAATTCCCATCAGTTGGTTGAGGCAGGGGATGATATAACTGGTAAAGTTGGTACCATTGTCTGTCAGCAGAATCTGGGGGCAACCATGTTTTTATATGATATTCTCCAGGATGAACGTGGCTGTCACTAGTGCAGATTGATTGGGAATTGCCTTGGCCTCTACCCATTTAGTTAGATGATCAACTGCTATAATGATGAACTTGTTGCAACTGTTGGTAGCTGGCAGGGGGTCCACTACGTCAATGGCTACAGTGTGGAAGGCAAACCCAGGGCGTACAAATCTGTGTTGAAACTTGGCAACCTTAGGCCTCTCAATGTTGCAGTCATGACAGTTGGCTAGTGTATCTACTACATCAGTGTGCATTCCTTCCCAGAAGCAGTGCTGCTGTAGCAGAGCTAACGTCTTCTGTATGCCACCATGATCAGTAGTCTTGTGAGCGGTCACCACTGAGTCCATGTGTAGGGATGGGCGTATGTAGGGTAGCCAAGAGTCTCCACAAAGCTTCAGGAGTTGTCCCTTAGAGACCTTGGTATCAACAGTTAGCTTCTTGAGAGCTCTCTGTATCTCTACCAGCTCCTCCCCCCACAAAAAAAGATCCTCTATAAGCTTGTCATAGAGAATGTCAGCCATGGGGGATACTAAGGCAACAGTGGGAAGGCAGGAGAGACAGTCAGCATTCTGGTGGGCTGCCCTGGCTTGATGAATGATTTTTTAGTCATAATCCTGAAGTTTAATGGCCCAACGCGCCAGACGTCCTTTGGGGTCCTTGAGGGTCTTCAGCCATTGCAAGGAGGCATGGTCTGTTACAACTGTGAAATGTACCCCATGGAGATAGACTCTGAATTGTTGGTAGGAGTATATCACAGCCAGACACTCTTGTTTGGTGATAGTGTATTTCCTCTTGTGAACATTAAGTGTACGTGAGCAATATCCAACAGGGTGTTCAAGTCCATTGGAGTCCAGTTGGGAGAGAACACCCCCAGTTGCCGTCAGACTAGCATCTGTATGAACCACAAACAGCTTGGCAAAGTCAGGGTAGGCCAGCACAGGGGCTGCAGTCAGTGTTCCTTTGAGAGCATTGAAGGCAGATTGGCACGCTGGGCTCCAGAAGAATTCCTTATCAGCTTGGAGAAGCTAAAAAAGGGGGTCACCCAGGGATGCAAAGTTGGGGATGAAGCAGCAGTAGTACCCAATCATCCCCAGGAAGACCTGCACGTCCTGCTTATTGGCCGGGATCTGCATTTTCTCAATGGCTTCCACCTTCAGAGGTACAGGGCGGAGTCCATCTTGGCTAATGATGAACCCCAAGAACTCAAGATGCTCCTTGAAGAAGTTGCACTTGTGTGGCTTGAGCTTGAGATTAGCTGCAAGTAACCTCTGGAAGACTTCCTCCAAGTGTTGTAGGTGATAATTAAAGGTTTGGGAGAACACATTAATGTCATCCAGGTAGACCAAGACACTGGTGAGTTTGAGGTCGCCCATCACTGCATCCATGGCCTGCTGGAAGGTAGCTGGGGCATTGGACAGACCTTGAGGCATCCTTGTGGGTTGGAATAGCCCTTGGTCAGTGATTATTGCACATTTTTCCTGATCAGAGGGGGTAGATCAATCTGATATTACCCACTGATAAGGTCCATGGCGCTGAAGAACTTGGCGCCACCCAGTTGGTCCAAGGTATTGTCAATACAAGGGAGGGGATATGAATCCTTCTTGTTAACAGCATTCAGTTGATGGTAGTCAATCACCACACGGTTGCTGCCATCCTTCTTTTTGATGATCAGGAGAGGGGAAGCCCAAGGGCTTTTACTGGGGACCAGTAAGCCAGATCCCAATAGCTTCTGAAGTTCCTTGTTAGCCACAGCATGATTGGCTTGACTTTGCTGTATAGGTCTGAAGCAGATAGATGGACTGCCTTGGGTGTCAATATGATGAGCAACATCTGCAGCCTTGCCCAGGTCATAATAATCCTTGGCAAACACATCCTTATACTGGGCAAAGAGATCCATAGCTTGACCTTCTGTTCTTTGGCAAGGCCAGATAGAGAGTTGCGGCTTATGACTGATAACACCAGTGGTTGCTCACAGGGTAGACCCAACTCAGAGAAGTCCACAAAGGGGGCAGTCTCCTGCAGGTTGTCATGCTTTTCCAGTTGTATATAAGCCAGAAGTTGGTGTTTGGAGACAACCATAGCTTCACAACTCATGTTGGCCAAGAGTATGAGTACCTCCTTCTCACTTGGCATGAGGATGCCTGGTGCAACCCATGGTTCTAGTCTGGAGGCATTAGGGATGCCAAAGATTTCTCCATGAGTGCCAGCTAGTAGAGCCAGCAAGAGGCCTGTATTGTGGATCACCTGAGCGCCAGGTGGGATAGTCACATTACAGGAGGCGTAGACTGGGATACCCTTGGCTTCCCCAATTGAGAGAGATAGCACCTTGACCTTCTTACTATGAAGTGTATAAGCAACTGGAAGCTCTCTGTTGGAGTACTCCAGATTGATGTAGTGCAGACAGCGTAAGGGCAGGTCAGATGGGCAATTGCCATGATAGAACATGGGTATGGAATGGCCCAATATTCCAAATGTATGGTCTCCATGGTTAGTCACAGTGCCATACTGAACCATGAAGCTAGTCCCAATAAGAATGTCATAGCTGTTGTTTTCCAGAACTATAGCAGGAGCAGTGACCATTAGCTTCCCAAAGCAAAGAGGGAGAGAAGAGTAGGCTCCTTTTGCTCTAGTGGCCCAGCAGTACCAAACTCTTCATGATAGGCCAAGTCTGGTGCCAGCTTAAGCTTCTTAACCAGCCATGAGGATATAATGTTCCCAGGGGCACCAGTATCCAGTATGGCCCAGACATGAGTCTTGTTCACTACCAGGTTGATATAGGTGCAATCCTGGCGGTCCTCTCTGATCTCCATAATTTTTGAGACCTAGTGTATGCTTAGTCCTTTGAACTTCTCCAGGAAGGTAGCCATGGCAGCTCCCACAGCTGGGCTTACTTCCTTGAGGGATTCTAGCGGTGCTGAGACGTTTACTGTGCAGAGAAGTTTGGCCAGTTGTTCAGCACTGTCCTCCTCATGAGTGACTTCAATGCCTGGTTGAGCCAGTTGTTCAGCATAGGGTAAGTACACTGTTCTCTGAGCTATTTGGGGGATAACCACCTCAGGGCAAAGTGTAGTCCAATAAGTTTGCATGTTAAAAGTGAGGACTCAATGGAGGAGGTCCTCTTGAACTCTGTCAGACTCTGCATCCTCATGTATTGGTTGGGAGTTGAAGTCAATCAGAGAGGGTTCATCCTTAGGGTTGATTCCAGAGGATGGCAAGGCAGCAGGCCTCTGATCTGGTTTGTTGGGGGGCAGTGGTATGGGGGGAGATGAGGGTGTCAAAATTACAAAGGCAGCCAAGGATTTCTCCTTGTCCTGGCTTCTTAGTAGTTTTTTGACTGGTCCTCCTTGTTCTCCTCAATATCAGCGTCCTTGGCATAGTCCTCCTCAGTGTCCTCCATGCCTACATGGTGGATTCTCTGATGTGTATTCTTACATTCCTGAGAGAAGTGGCCAGCCATATCACATTTGAAGCAAGTACGGGGCTGTTGTTGACTGGAGCAGGCCCAACCTTGTCAGAAGGCTTAGGCATCTCAACAGCCACGCAGAGTCCATGCTCAGATTGCTGGCAAGGACGGCCTTCAGGAAGAGGGACTTTAAACTCCTCCTTGTAGGTGCATAGGAGGTGGATCAGATCTGTTACAGTGCAAGCGTTGTAAATGCCCGACTTAAGAGCCAGAGATAGTTCCTGGTTGACACGTACAGCATTGAGGATTGCTGACTGCACATCAATAAACTGCACCACGCTCATAGACAACAGAGTTTGAGCTTCAAGGTAGAACCTAGAAGTGAAGTCTTCTAGGGTTTGCCCCACCTTTAACTTGGTGTTGGCAAAGTCCATCTTGCAACCAAGGAGTGCTTCTTGGCTACCAAATTCTTCTGTCAAGGCTCTGGAGACGTTGTAAAAAGTACAGCCATTCTCAGGGAGACGTGGCAAGATAATGGTTTGAGTCTCAGCATCCAGACAGTTGATGATTGTGAAGTCCCTCATGGCATTGTCTGTGCCATACATGGAGTTCTGGTACAGACGTAAGAACATGGCTACATTACTCTTGCGGTCAAACTTGGGTAGGTTGACAGGCTTGAAGTTGTTGGAGCCATGTTGGAGGGGAGCGGGTGTGATCCTCATTGGAGAGCGGGTGAGACGGGAACAGCTGAGAGTGGAGGCAGCAAACCTAGCCTCAGAGGCGCGGTGACAATTTTCCTCTCACTGGGCTTTTTGTTCACCTTCTCTGTTGTGAGCGGCTCTAGAAGCTTCAGGGGTGGCCAGGGCGTCATCCTTGGACTCCAGTACTGGCTCTAATACTTGTACAGTGTTGGGAGCCAACCAAGTGTGGTCCTCATCACTTTTGTAGCTATGATAGAGCTCAGGACTAGAAGATCTCAGTGGACTGTGGTAACTCTTGGAGTTGATGGACATAGCCTGTAAGTTGACGGCCATAATCTTACTGTTCATCCTATCCAATTGGCTCTGGAAGGCGTCCAGGAGAAGTTGTTGCTTGTCCAGCTCATCTTGGTAGACCTTGTTCTCCTGACGGGTGATATCCAAGTCATCTTCCAGAGAGGTGATGTGCTTTTCATGGGTGGCAGGCTCAGCTTGGAGCAAGGCTATTACTTCCTTGTCCTTCCTGACTTGGGTCTGGCTGTTGGCTCTGTCATGCAATTGGCAAAGTTTGAGAAAATCCTGAAGCTGTGACACAGTGTGGTAGCCATCAAACAGGAAGGCAAGATTGGCACTCTGCTGGACCAATTATGCCTGCATATTTGTGTAGTGATCAAAGAGCTCAAAGATGTCTCAACCAAGAAGGTGGCTGGAAGAGGAGTTGTCTATGGCAGCAGATGGGGGGGTGAACAAGGCAATGTTGGCAAGGCAACGGCCTAGGACTTACACCTCATGCGTCAGGCTTCAAACCATGGGGCCAGTCTCCAGCACGTGAGTAGTAACCACACTAATCCAATTGGCGTCTACACCCTGATGAGTGAGGGTCTGTACCCCATGAACTGGAACTAGCTTAGATATACCTGTTTCAATGGCATCACCTACTGGAGCATGGTGTTCTGGGCATTGGTAACTTTGGCAAGATACTGATTGACAGTGGTGAAATTATTGCCAAGCTCAGAGTAAAGGACCTGGAGGAATGTCTGTTGGTTATATACCAGTATTCTCTGGTCATGCACTAGGCTTTGGATGCAACCCAGGTGCATTTGGTTGTGACATACAGCAGGATGGGTGAATTGTTGTAGGTAGTCCTTGATATGTTTGACAGTACAGAGGTCACAACGGAGCTGGTCAGGGTTGACCTGGGAGAGATTCTGAAAGCAAGCCAAGTAATATTCAGCAGAAGGCTGCTGAATGGCCAGGTTTTCAGAGCAAGAACCATTGCCAGCAGCACCAGCATCCATGGCGTTTATGGCATTACGGAAGGCGTCCTCAGAAGGTGAATAGTTGGCGTCCATCTCCAAGGGGGCAGGGGCTTGTAGAAGCAGTGGTTGATCAAAAACAATAGCCTGGGGACGTTGATGTTCTGGCATGAAGTGGCTTAGGTTGGGCAGGCCATAGGGGGCGCCTGATCTTTCCCCAGCATGGGAATTAGCAGCAGTAAAGGCTGGTGCCTGGTGGTAAGGAGAAGCAGTGGCAGGAGACTGGACCAGGGGCATTCCTCCCTCCTCATTGAAAGGACTGTGGGAGTGGGGGCTGGTGGTGTTGAAAGACATGAGCGCCAATGTCATAAAAGTTGCAGCAAAGGGTTGCTAGTTTCTACAAACAGTTAGTCAGGGACCTAATTCTTATTACTATACCTGTTGATGGTATAGTGGCAGCCTGTGAAAGGACAGAAGAATAATAAGGTGTATAGACAAAACTTGTATTTATTTAGATAGTATTACACTTATATAGTGTGAGGCAGGGGAATTGCCACCAGAGGCAGGGAGGCACAGACAGGAGGACTTCCCTAATGGAGGAGAGTGGATTGGCACAGCTAAAAGTCCCGCGCAGGAGAACAACTGCTTCCACATGGCTTTCCTTAAGGAGGTAGATATAAATAACTTTGTTGTTCTATTTATAATCCTGGAAGTAAAGCCTGTGCCTTATGCCCATTCAAAAGGCAAATTGAACACCCATTTTAGAGGCGTTTTAAACGTCTTTATCACTATTAAATTCAGGATGCAATAGTGCAATTGTGTGATTGTTCCGTCGCTTAATCCCTAGGTGGACAACTTTACATCTAATCCATTCAGGATCTGCGACACTCCTAGCCCCCCGGGACTAATCATAAATCTGATCTGCTTCTGATTAAAGCCTCAAGTCAATTAATTAATGCAGGGCCATAATCCAGGCCCAGAGCTCAAAGCATGGATTCTCAATATCTATCAAGACCTAATCAAAACCCCAGCAATGTCAAGGCAAAAGTAAAAAAATTAAGCCAAATAACCAAGCCTCAGAACTTCAAACCTTGATATTTACAATACATATAGAGAAGAACTCACATCCTACACCTTACCAATCAAATATCTTGTATTTGAGATATAGTACCCTGGTATCCTATAAACTCTTAGGTGATTTAAACCAGTGTTTTACTATTGTACCCGCCCTTTTGAAGCAATTATAAAGAAAAAGGAATTTTTTGATGATAGGTTATGCTATCATTGAGTGAATAGACTATTGATCTTATCACATTTAAACAATCTCTTAAGAAACACTTTCCTGGCAACAACCAAACCACCCAAGCTTGACACTCCTCCCAAGATAAAGATGAACCACCTCATCTTCATAGCTTTCCTGATAGATTTCCTTGGGCTTGGGGGCAACCAACAGTCCTATGCCCAGTTTGAACCTATACAAGAAGAAGCTGAAGAGATGTATTACCAGGAGATAGCCTAACCAACCTTCTTGTACATCACTAAATGGCCTCCTGTCAGGAAGCCAGTAATAAGTAGAGGCATTAGGTGACTCAGGACAGGGTACTGCTGAGCTGGTGGGTAATGCCCACCATAGAATGGGTGCCAACTTGATAATGTAGATAAGGATTGCCTAAGTAAAGACCAGGGCCTGGAGTTAGGCACCATAGAGTCCACCAATACTGTCAAAGTAATATAGAGTACTCTAAACAGCTGGGTGGGTATGGTCTTGGCAGTGGTGATAGGTTCTATTGGGCGTTCTGGTCTCAGGGTTAAAGGCAGAATCATGGGAACAAAGTAGGCAGGCAGAAGATTGTACTTGTCTTTGAACAATCTTGGCAGCAACTTGTACCACTTTCCTTTGCTTCCTATGTATTCAGTTTCTCTAGTCCTTGCCAAGAGGTTGGCAATGAGGATGTTCTCCAAGTTAAACTCTGAGTAGACGGGGTTAGGTAGGTATTTGGTAAAATGCACAGGTCTAAAGGGGGCTCCAGGGGGACAGTATAGTGACAGGGGCAGTTCAGTGGAATGGTCTCTGGAGTAGGCAGTTGCCTGGTTGTCTACTTGACCCAAATTGAGATGAAAGATTACTAAAACTAAATAAGGTAGGATTTTATCAAACCAAAGGTTTATAAAAAATTTATTATCAAAAATGATGATATGGTTATCCCCATAATGCTGGGGCTTTTATACCAAGTGACTTTTATTCTTCAAGTTTTTTGGACTTTAGGTCTGTGGGCAATTTTGTGGTAGGGCATGAATCTTGGCCCAGGGTTTGAGTGTCATGGCCCGCCATGATATGATAGCTTTAAAAAGTCACGTTTTAAAAGCTTAGATCAATAAAGCTACTTCTTGTTGTCAGAAAGCTACCTTGATGATCTCCCTAGGTACCCTAGATCAAAAGTTATGGCAATTTAAAGAGCCAAGTTCAAAAACCCTGTCAACATGTTCCAAAATGGTTGTGAGATTGGATTTCAAATCAAGACAAGCAACAATTGGTGAGCAGGCAAATCCAATCATATCTCAGCTTCCAGCAATCAGTTTTGGATGTTCTTACACTCAAATGAAATCCCCAGATGAGGAGAATCCATCCAAGGTATTTTTAAATGATAAAATATCCATTGAAGATATCTTACTAAATAAACCAAAGTACACAAGGTGCGGTTCCACATATGAAGCTTTATTCAGTTACAATGATGATGCAGAAAATAGAGGGAAAGGTCTCTATTTATACTGCTGTAAATCATGCCAAATCTTAATGATATAATGCATTAAAAAGGCATAATGCACCACAGAGGTGCACAAGAGGTTCACTTCTCAACCCACATAATTTAACAGCATAAATCATGATAGATTAGCATTGTCACTGCAAATGTCAGGCACCCACCCGCTAGGGAGTAAGCTCCCTAGGTGGTGAATGATTGCAGAGGGATTTAATCCCGTCACCAGGGATCCCACAGGCAAGGATACCGTTCCCAGATGGAATAACTCTCCAAGGAGCCAGTACCTGCCTAGCAGGGGATTAAAACGCCCCAAGAAGAAGTACACGCCTAGATAACTCAATAAAAAGGCTGAAGCCAATGGACAGAACACTTGAGGCTTGTTCACCTGGGTGGAGGATCCATAAACCTTGGTTTCTTCCCGGACAGGTGGATTGTTGGAGAGAGGAGTTGTGGTATACCAGATGCCTGGGATCACACGGCACCAGGAGCTGTCAAGAAACTGAGACTCTGACGTTGTACCCAAATCAGCGTGTGAACCTATAGAAACGCTGGCAAACACTGTTGTAGTCAGGACTATCCAAAGTAACCACTTATACCCAAACCACTCCCTAAGAGGAGTCTTGGGTAATTTCATGGTTTTGGAAATTCAGAGGGTTGTTAAAAATAAAAGGTTAACAAAACAATCACTTGGGTGAATGTAGACTTTATTGATTGAACAAGTAATAGATCATAACTTACCAGCCTTATATAACAAGGTAGCAAAAATGATAAACTGGAGGAAACATAAAGGAGACCAAACTCATGTAGAAGAAGTTGGAGATATTTGGAGGAATTTGGAGATCATGGGGAGTTTTGTATTAAAACTAGAATTATTTTCCTTATTGGAGCCATTATACTGACCTCAGAGTGGTTTAAAACAATATTTGATTTAAATTAACAACCCACAGGAACAGGCAAAAGCAGGAGATGACCAGCTATTCCCCAGTCAAAACTTGGGAAGGAGAGCAGGAACTAGCACCAGAAACAGCAGGCAACGGGCAAGTTGTGACCAATTCAAAGCTAAAACTGTTGTCAACGTCATTGGAATGCTTAAGAGTATCTATCAAAAGGATTGCCACAACAGCTGATTGGCTGATAATTGGTAATTGAAGGTAACAATTTGTTTTTAACTAAACTAATTTTTTCATTAATTTGAAAGTCAACACGGACAGAGGAAGACCTGGGTTCAAAACCTGTTGTTGAATTCCCTTTGTCCAGAACTATATTTAAGCAATCAAATTCAGGTAAAGTAGAACAGTTGCTACTAACTAACCCAACAATTTTAAGAGACCCAATTAACCCCAGAGAAGGGGGTATTTCTGCTAATGTGCCAAGAGATAAATTGTTGTCAGTAGGGTCTGGAAGAGCACTCCTGACAGCAAACCTCTTGAAATACATCACAATGATCAACTGAAGCAAAGCGTGAAGTTTGAATATGACCAAAGGAATATGACTAGAATTATTCAGCTGATGTCTCAAACTTTTAGCATGACCCCCCAGATAGAGAGACAAAGACCTTCAGGAATAATTTGAAAGAATCTCAAAGACCAATGTAAATGGTATAAAAAGAACCTAGTTCCCTTTTTCCCCATTGTGAACATTCTTAGTCTGAGTAATAAATAAAGGACTTCTCTTAGACTATAGTTTAAATGAATTAAAGTTGTGAGTCTTTAGGCCCTGATATTGAGGGGGGCAAATCCTGGTTGTGCTTGCTCTGATGAACAGAAGTGGCAACGCTTCATTCTGCTGATGCTGTTCACTACATCACCTGAGCCTGCCAATTACATTGCTCATTCTGAACTGGAGGCTGGCAGCAGCTGGTGCTCATTGGCAGGGCTAGTATTAGACCTTGTCTCAAACTTCTTTAGGCAGGCCACAACCTCTGCTTAGGCTTGGGTCTTTAGTGGCACCAGTTTTGTGGCAATCTGGCAACCATTCAGGGAATCTTCCTTAATAAGCTGACAGGTTGCTGCACAATTCAACAACTTGAGTCTGTGACTCAGCAGGTTGGTGGGTCCTGGACCATCCTGGGTGACTCAAATTATCTTCAGAGTGTCAGGGTTTAATTCCAGGGTTTTCAATGCAGGCATTGAACTCTCAGTCTTGGCCACTGGCTGGTTGGTGGGTTCCTGTCTATCCTGGTTGGTGCAATGCATTTTATGAGGGCTGGGGTTTGGTTCCCAGGTTTTCAATACAAGTATTGAAATTTCATTTTTGATACCCCCTCTGATGTTCTTTTGTTCACCACTGCTCTGGATAAATACATTTAATTATACTATGTCTGTAAGATCTGAAGGCTTGGGGTAAATTATTGTAAACTAAGGCCTTTAAGCCAAGAATATTTATGTTGGTTAAATATAAAAAGATAGGTAAGGTTTGTAACAATGACTGGAATAAGGCTCCTAAAAGCTTATAAGAAGTAAAATAGGGACTAAGGCAATTTATGAAACCTTAGAAAATAAAATAAAGGCCAGTCTTAATGACTGAAGATTTGGTTAAAAAATCAATCTCTAAGTCTGGGTAGTGATCAGCACTAGCTGGAGGGTTGAAGCTGTCAACAATTAAAGTGTGTGTACCACTATAAAAATTGTCTAACTGATGAAAGATATAGTCAAATGGAATCATAAAACTAAGGTGAAGAGATACAAGATAAAAAGATTCAAAAGAAAATGCAAACCACAAAACCTAAAAAGTATCTTATGGGGTGCAAGTCAAACAATCTCAACTTAAGTTGAGACTAGACAGAACACAAGCCTTTTATTTCAGCTTGGTTTTAAGGTAAACTTAAAGGGCAGTGGGCTTAACCAAAATTGGTTAGGAGGCTTGAAGTGGGGAAGAAACAGAGCACATGGTTGTTTGGGATAACTAGACTTAAAAAGATAAAATCCTGGTTAAAGAAGAAGAAGGAAGTTGATGTTTTGCATCAGAAATAAACCAGAGATGCGGAGGAGACCAGAGAGCGGAAAAAGCTGATTTCAAAGTTGTTTGCGTAAGCAAAAGCAAAAATAGAAGGTAAATAGCTTTCAGACTTGATTTAAACTAACACAGTGTTAGGTACCAGGTTTGAGAATT
Source organism: Entomophthora muscae (assembly GCA_014839935.2). Lineage (NCBI taxonomy): Eukaryota > Fungi > Entomophthoromycota > Entomophthoromycetes > Entomophthorales > Entomophthoraceae > Entomophthora > Entomophthora muscae. The sequence goes on from QTSX02000714.1 coordinate 1,022,049, forward strand.
GTCCAGGAATAAATGCAAGCCTCAAAAATGAATTTAACATTGATATAGGTTGAATTTAACCAGTAGAAGCAAGGGAAAAAGAAGGAAAGAGTGTTGGAAGAGAATTGTTATGGGTTTGGCCAAGGATTGAGGCTAACCAATGTTGCTGTTTTTGAGAGTACTGGCAGCAAGTAAAAATAAAGAAAGGAGAATCCTGACAATGTCATTTTCTACTTTTTCAGAAGCTTTAGACATTAAAACACCCATGCCAAGATGTTTGGATTGGTAATGATTGTTTATTCCATCCTGGCAGCCTTGGCTGGCTTCCAGGTGTCCAACTTGCTTCTAGCCTCATCCAGCTGATGCTCACAACTATTGGATATTGTAAGAACAGAGAAAGAGATTTTTAATAAGATAATCTTTATTTAGAAATATCAGGGAATTCTTATACCATGTTACACAGCCATTGGGCCACAAGGGGGGTGTGGTGATAGTGATCCAAACAAGGTTTTGTTGTGGATTTGATAAGTTATTGTGGGGGGTTGCAGCCATTGGCTTTGCATCTTATACGGGAATATAAGTTATCTCCACAATGTCTGAATCAAGGAGGAGGATGGCATTAGATCTGTCATGGGTGAACTCATTGTGCACCCCTAGTGTGTTGTAAGATACATTAGCATGTGAGGTGTTGATCCTGGTTGCAACAGTGGGACTTTGGGAATCCAAATTTCCTTAGGACTCAAACGTCTGATCCTAGTATAATATCTGGATTTTGTGCTAGGGCCACATTTACTTGGTGATCAAGTTATTTTTTGAGGAAATGACTTCTCAAGAAGTAGTAATTAAGGGTGTTGTGGCACTAATGATACCATTGTATAGGCTATAGGAACTTCATAATTGTTTGTTTAAAGATAAATGCTTGTTATTTGAATGATTTAGTATGGTTATTTGTAGTTGCTTTAGATTTAATTAATTTAACTAAATTACTTGAGTTAAAAAACCCTGCAGCTTGGCACCGACTAATTTAACTTAAATATCAATATAAGTTATTAAAGATTATGAAGTAAAGTTCCGGAACAATATTTTTAAATTAACATGCACTGTGCTTGGCCAAGAATACTTTGAAACCCCACTTCATAAGTGGAGCAGTATTGTTATTTATAGAGCCGTGTAATAAGTTGGGCGGTCTGTTAATGTTCTAGCTTCTTGATTGGCCTGGCAACAGATTCAGAAATACCCGATTCTACCTCTAGCCTTGAAATCAAAGCCATTTCAAACGCGCTTGGATTATACAAAGCCGCAATATTCGCTCGCCAAAACGGAGCTTGGTAATAATTGGTATCATTTTTGTCAATCCTCATAAAAGCAAGGTATTTTCTCAGCTTTCACTATTTAATCGGAAGGTTAATTGTTCAAGAAATTCCAAGCCAAGGCTGATAAATAATCTCCCGCAATGAGTAAGGATAACGGGAAAAATTTAGACTCGGACTCCCATTGGGAAGATTTAGATTCAGAAAAACAAGCGATCTCTGCTTCTTTATCTAGAGAAGAACAACTTAAACTCTGGAAAGAGAAAAAGGTAGAGGTTGCTGTTATCTTTGTTCATAGCCCTTTTCTAGAGTAAAAAGGCGCCTAGTTCTAGTGGGTCACAACCAAAAAAGTATGGAGCATATTTTACTTGTTTTCTAAGCCATCTAGTTTGAGTTCATCCCATACCAAAAAGGTTTCTTTCTCTTCTTTTGAAAGAAAAAATTTACCCTTAGTAATCTTATTTTGCCTTCTTTAATTTCATTCACCCCTGTAGGCTCCCCAAAGTAATACAATTAAAGAGCTAGAGGCAAAAAGAGTAGTAAGTCGATTTTATTATCTTGAATTAAGTTCAGTCTGTAGGGCATAAATTTACATAAGCTTTTTTGAAGTTTTTAAATGCCGGAGCCTGCTTTCTTAGTATATTGTACAATTATAGGAAAAATATCGAACAAAGACGAAATGGATGAACTGGACTGCATGAAGCCGGAAAAAAGGAACGTTCTTGACGAGGATCTTCTGAGAGCAGTTAGAATAGAGATCGATTCGCTTCAAGACTCTGAAAGGCTTCTTCTCGACCACAGTGACCACATTTTAAAGCTGCAGGAACAAACAGTGGCAAGAGCCAACACCGTCATTACTAGGAAGAACGATCTCATGGATAAAATCGATAGCCTACTTTGCAAATTCTCTGTACAAGAGCATAATGTAATATCTAGTCATCCATTTGAGCTTAACTTTCAAGAGTCTTTCTACACTTGCAGGCCGAGAAATAAATCCTGTTCAACCAAGCCTTCCTCAAGTCGCGCAGGTTCTCCACACTTTTTGAAATCTTATTAATCCTTGATAGACTGCTCCAAATCCTGTGCTGGTGGATGCTCAGACTCAGACTGACTTTGAATTCGAGGCAGAACTTCAAAAGGCCGCCAAATGTGTTGCTGCTTACACCATGGTAAACTGTGCTAACAATATAATGCATCAAAAGGTAAGCAGCGGCTATTTTAGATCATAAAACATTGTAGATAATGGAACAAGAAAGTAAACTGGCTGAAGAGAAAGAAAATCGATTCAAACAGGAAGAGTGAGTATCTAGTGCCATACATTTACTTACTTTGCAGAATATTCAAAGAAAAGATCTCCACCCTTGAATGCGAAAATCAGCTGCTCGAGGGCGAGCTTGACAAGTTTCGGTTGCAAGTTGTACATATGCAAGCTGAAATCCAAAGGCTGCAATCCAGTGAACTTCCTGAATCTAGTATTCCATGAAATCAACCAGCTCAACATTCAAATATCAATCCTCAAGTCAGGCATAAATGAGGGTTTAAAATTGTCTAGACTTTTCAAGGAAGCTGAATCATATTAGGCAGCGCCGCGTGAGAATTTGAACGTAAGAAGTGGCTTCTAATTTATACTCAGTGCTTTTGTTATGCCGTCGTCTTTGTGGTTCTGATATAAATACAATGGGTACATGAAGATTGTTCTTACCTTTAACGTATTAAACAGCTGAAGGTATACTTGGCTTATTTAAATCTAAGTTAATCCATGCTGCAGTTGTACCGAAGCTAAATTCATAATTGAATTCACTTTTTTACAAAGCCCACTTACGTTTTTAATCAATATCTTATCTTTTAGCAAGGCATTTCCTGTTTATGACTCTTAGTTCTTCTGGCATCGTATGTTTTAAAAAAAGGTGATATCTTTTAATGCTAAAGCGATATCGCCTGCTTTATTTGAGCTGGTAACTGTCCCGACCGATTTTTTTAAAAAGCATGTAAAATAGCAGACCAAGCATTTTTCATTCAAAAATATTATCAGCAAGCGTAACAGCACAAACATTTGATATAGATTTAAATTTGAAGCATATTGCGATAAGATCTAAGGGCACCCTCGCACTCCTAAAATAGTTGAGTAAATTTACCACTTAAGCATTAAACTTCCAACCTAAACTCTACTCTTTTAAGAACGCAACACTTTCAAAGTTAAGAATATAGCACAACCAGCTCCTGACAGCCCATTATTTCAAACCTTTACTTTGGTAACCTCAGGAAGGGGCTTTAAGAACATTTCTATCAGCACGGGATCTTTAAAGTATAGGGGAGCTATAATCTTGCTGAGCAGGCTTTATTGTTATCAGCTGGGCCAATGAAGCTCGAGCTGACAATATTATATATGAAATCAACATAACATTCTACCTTAGTTTCTTAATATACCTTTATTTCCTCTAGATTTTAGTTACTGTTTGTTATACAAGTGCTACTTATCTATTCATTGGAATAAAACAGTAAAGCAATGCTCTGATAAAGGGAAGCTGTCGTGGTTTGGGCCTTGGGGTCGTCTTCTGTATTAACGTCTGGTTTGCTAGCTTTGTAGAGTATAGTTGTAAAGGCCTATACACAAATCAATACAAGTCTTTAACCCTTAAGTCTTTACCTTTGAATACTAAGGTAACAACTAAGTAGAGTATTATAAGTCAAGTGAGTAAAAGTGTCTGCTTATTGGGAAAAAGAAGGGAAGTTATATACCATCCTGGCTGCACAATGGCTGCAGAGTTGTTATTAACACCTGTACCATCATTAGGAACATTACATAATATTTAGGGATCCACTAGGCTCTTGCATCCGTGTTCCTGCCTATTTGAGCTGATCCATACAAACCGACGGGAGAAAGAGGATGTGTAATGTACCAGAAGTGGGCTGCATTTACTTGTTACGGCAACGTCTAGCAGTTCCTGAACCCAATCTAATTGGATGTAGTAGTTTGACCAGAGTATCTTAACATCCATGTTACGATTGAGCCAACAATTCCGTCAGATCTGACAGATTTGAATGTGCATCTCAAATAGCCTTGACATCAGGATTAAATCCATTGATTGCCTTGACTATTCTAAGATGCAGTCCAATTTACGACAGAAGCCATATGAAGATCATATGTATGTGTATAATTTATTATCATTGCTTTTAAATTCCAATCTTCTTGAGCTTCTGTGATTATCCCAAGTAATCCTATTTGGCTTCATTGTCAGAAAAGATGACAGTAGTTTTCAAAGCTGTGGTGACAAGTGAAATTGAGTCACCTGTAAGAAAAATGAACTCAACTGAAAACAGAAACAGCTCAGTGCAGAACAGAATCAAAATCAATTTTATTTTTTCTAAATTTATTTTTTTATTTTTTTCTGAGCTGAGTTGGTTTTATTTTCAGCAAAACCATTTTTCTTGTTGCCACAGCTTTGAAACTACTATAGGGGTACCAGAAAATTGATGGTAAGTCACTGTACTGCTTTAGCAGAGTTTCAGAAGGAAAGAATTTGTTTGAGGCTAAATAATATTTTTTTAGAGAAAATGAACTATAAGTTGGTAATGCAACTTGCAGGGAAAGAAGTATCCTGGTGATGGATAGCAAGCCTACAAAGAGAAAGTGAAAAAATAAGAGAAAATAATTTTATTGAATAATAGATTTAAATTTTAAGCTAAAATTATTGCGAGTTTATCCTAATATTGCTCAAAGATCAAGTATGGCAGGAGAGATAGTGTGAAATTAGACTGATTGACCACAAATGATCAGTCTAATCATTGCCATCAGATCTTGGAGATTACACACTGTATTATCACTATATTGATAAGCTCAAAATTACTAATTACATACCACATAATTGCTAGTTTATTATTATTAAATGTAACAATTATATTCTGTATAATTGCTAGTTTATTAGTATTAACTACCACTTACACATCATATAATCATCAGTCAATCAGGTCTACTATGACTATCTCACCTCATAGATAAATTTTTCACTTTGGTTCCACTACTAGCCTAATGAAGACGCAAATAAGTAGATCACAACTACACAGAGTGCAATTTCTTTTAAACCCCCAATTTGAATGATGATTATATATCATACAATCTTTGATACAATATCAAATAAAATTGGTCATTATAAACTGTATAATCTTCAACTCAAATCAACAATTAGTAGGCCAAAAGAGTGGATTGTTCTATAATAAAACTCTTATTAGAACCCTAAAGTAGGGGAAAATATCTACCTTCTGTATTCTGCAAACAAAAGATAAGTCTGGAATAATCAAAAGCATCTTCCAAGAAACAGGGTAACTTACCAGAATCACCTGGGGTGCATGAAAGAGTAGCCAAAATTAGCCCCAACCTGCAAAAAAGCTCCTAATACTGTTTATCACAGACTCTATGCTTGTCTTGAAAGAGCCAGAAGTGATAAATAAATCAAGAAAAGCTAATTGGGTTAGGAAGAACCAGTAAAAACTGGTTCAATTGCACAGGAAGCCACCCAGAACTATCTGAAAGGTCAGGGCAGAGGACATCATAGTATAAATAGATGTATGTGATGAAGTAAGAGAAACAGTCTGAGCATGGATTCAGACATATTGTCACGGCCATAGTTTTCCCGGGTGTGGCTCAGCCAAAGCGCTGCCACCTGGGAAAACCCGGCCTGAAGCCCTGCCTGCTTGCAGTGATTGTAGATTTAAATCTAACAATCAATTGCAAGTGGGTGGTGGCACAGGAAATTGGGTCCAAGTGGGGCGCAGATGCCCCACGCCCAATTTTTCCTTTCTTGACCTGCTGGTCTACAGATCCTGACCTCAAAGGAGGTCAGGTAACAGCTTACAGAACCACCATTGGTGGTATCTGTAAGCTGTCTAAATACTGTGTACAAGGAGAACACCTCATCAAGATGTACCCAAAGGCTTTAAGTAACAATTGCCCCCACCAAACTACCTTAGTAGTTTGATATTTTACTCTCAATAAATATCTTGCCTCAATGATTCACTTATTTCAATATTTTCCAATCATATTTTTAATAACCAGACTGCTATATTCTGCTTTCTCACCTCTGCAATTTCCTGGTAATCTTCCACCTCCTGCTGAAGTGATTCCTGAAACCCGCAAAATTGAATGTGAGCCTATCTATGCTGCTGATTCCTTGACGTTGAGCCAAATTAAGGTCTTCCTGATGTACCTGTGCATAATCTTCTGCTGCACCTTTCCTTATTCACTCTTCAAGGGTTATCATTTCCAAGTAAACATGCACCATCTCCTCCTCATTGTTAATGTCATCCTAATTTGGGTGTACATTTCCCATTTGATTGATTATGACAAGCTCTCTCTACTTTACCCTGGCACATATAAAGTTGGGTATCTTAGATATATCATTTGTTAGAGACAGGTACATGTAAGATGTGGAGCTAAGTTTCTTGATATTTCAAACTTAGCTATATGAATTCAAAATTACAACAAGCAAACTTTCTGTGCTTTCTTGAAAATGTGGCTGTGTCGTTCAATCCCATTTTCCCTCTCTACCTTGTAAACAAACCCTCTCTTAAAATATGCCCCATTTTGACCCTCTGGCTATGCCATAGTTACTTAGCCTCTCTTCTTGCCTATAAATGGCTCTCCCTTTGCTCAATAAAGACCTACCCTTACTTTTACACTTTAATTTAATTTATTTGTATAAATGCAGCATCTATATCCAGGTCTTCTAAATGAAAAACAGCTGGATTGTAGATAATGTAGCTTTAAATTCTTAGTGCTATATTCAATACAGTAGCTTTAAAAGCTATGGCAACAAGCAAAAATACTTCAGATTTAAACAAAATGATTTCAGACTTAAACAAAATCCAACTCTCAGATTAAAATATACACTCTGTTAACAGGGTTTATTGACGTTAATGGGCAAAATGAGTCAAAACAGCAACAAAGGGCTCACACGCAAAGCAAAATCATTCAAAATACAATCCAAAATACATTGATTCACAAACAAAATGGTGTGAGTTGACTTTTGGTGTACATATGTTTACTATGTGAATTGGTGACAAAATACACCCAAGCATGGTGTGTCAAAACTCAATCCAAAAACGAAACACAATAGCAACTCACAATGTAAACAAAACCACTCAATCAGTTTGTGAAATGGGTTGTAATCAAGAATGATATCAAGGTATCTAAAATAAGACACAAGATCTGAAACAAAAACTTTAAAAATGTTGTGTTGGGTGCTTAATTTGGCGTAAAATATGGGAAAATGGGTGGAAATTATTTTGGGTATTCTAAAATGGGTGTGGTAAAACCAAAACCAACTAACTAAGAAATAAAAAATCTATAATTGGGATATTGGGTGGGAAAAACATTAATTGAATATCCATAAACAGATAAAAGCAAAAATTAAAAATAGGGAGTAACTTAATTAAGTTTTATTTAATATTTTATTAAATTCTCAAAATGAAAGGAACACAGCAACAGACTACCATTGCACCTGTTGTGCGCCGCAGTTGCAGTTGCCCCGCGGGTCAAAGAATAGACTTAGTGCAACACAAGTGCCTATTCAGGAGGGGGGTGGGAGAGGAGAGTTTCATAGTGATGCTGCACTGACACAGCTGGTTCAAGGAGCACAAGCTGCTAGGGTGCAGAGCATAAACCCTTGGGTCTCAAAGCTGACCTGGAAGCCCACTAAGGTTACCACTACCAAGAAAGTTAGAGACAAGGAGGTAGAACTTAATTTGTATGTGTTTGACGTTGTTTAAGGTCTCATAGTTTGGGGGAGATGATTGTAAACCAAAGCTTTTAAACCAGTTATATTTATGTTGGTCAAATACAAAAATGCAGGTAAGGTTTGTAGTAACAACTGGACTAGGGCTCCTAGAAGCTTATAGGAAGTAAAATAAGGGCTGAGACAGTTGATTAATCCTAAGAAAATAAAATAGAGTCCAGTCTTAATGACTGAGGACTTGGTCAAAAAATCAATTTCTAAGTCAGGGAATTGCTCACCACTAGTTGGAGGATTAAAACTATCAATAATCAAATTGTGGATGTTATTATAGAAGCTACCTAACTGATGAAATAGAAAGTCAAAAGGAATCATAAGATCAAAAATAAAACTTTAGACAAAAATCTGGAAATAAACATAAGCCACAAAACCCAACAAGTACCTTTTTTAGAGGTGCAAGTCAAACAATCTCAACTTAGTGTTGAGACTGGAGAAAACCAAGCCTTTTATTAAGCTTTGTTTGTGGAATGTAGGAATTGAGGTGAGAGTTTAACCATTTTTGGTTATAGAAAACTCTTAAACAAGAACAGAGGTGAAAGGTGTAAAATACTTAATATTTAACTTGGAATAGTTAAATTCAAGCTAAAGGAGACCAGAAGGAGTGAGAGGCAGTTACAGCAAAGCGCTGGGTAAGAGCGAGCAAAAAAAGTGAGGGAAAAATCAGTCTAAACGCTTAGTAAAGCGTATAGTGAAAGGTAAGCTTTTTTGGAGCCAACTTTCTAATCTTCTTATGTAGGTCCAGGGTTTGAAACCAGGTGGCAAAAAGGTAAGGAATGTTTGGAATAGTGTTAACCATTATTTAGATCATAAGTTGGCTTAAACAAAGCCAATCTAAGACTTTAAATATGGAAAATGGAGGTAGGAATCAGGGAATTTAGAAATTAAGTGAAGAGGACAATCTTGGTTATACTAACAGCCAAATAAGCAGATAAATGTAAAAAACAGAATAGCAGCTAATAAAAGGTGAATCCTGACATGTTGTG